>NCVS01000900.1:14757-125055 GCA_003055095.1 Goniozus legneri
CAAAAATCACAAAGTCCGAAAACTCCCGAGCGTCTGGGCAACTTCATCTCGCTACTGAGAAAAAACCAATTGAATTTCAACTACAAACGGAGCTGAGGTCGAATAGTTAGTAAGATATAATCCGTTGTACGTCAATACCAGAATCGTGCGGTAGGCGCGAGAACATTACGCGTCACGATGACATAAATCGGGAATATACGTCGAAATTAACGCAGTTAAAAATTTTACTTCTGAACTAAATCGCTGCTCCAATTATCGATAAATTATTATGAACGCGATAGCCATTTTGAATAAATTATTGAACACAGGACGTAAAATATAGGCAACGGTATCGGACTAACTTAATTATCGATTTCTGCTATCGCGTCATTTACAGACATCCGGCATGGAAGACACAATGAACAGTATCAATCATTGTTCATTCACAGTAAAACGAATCTTTGAATTCCAATAATACCAACCCATCGATAGTTGTTGAGTCATAACCGTAAATGAAAAAAAAACCTCGGAAATTGTTTACGTCGAAAAAATGTTCAGAAAATTCTGTTAGAAAATCTTAAAAAATATCAATTCGTTCAGCGTGAGAGATTTGTTGACGTTAGGAAGGTCAAATATAACCTTCTCGCCTATTAGGTCATTGCATACAGTCAAGATGTGGATGTCTGATTCATTCAATACACATTTCGCTCTCGTTTCTTAAAAAGAAAAAGAACATAACTATAGCCAGTAGGTATACAATATCCAATATTGTATATGATAACATTCTCGGCCCTCTCGCTCGCTCCCGCGTTCGATCTATTTCTCTCTCGCTCCGACGAACGCGCCGCTGGCGAACTCGACTCACTCGCTCGAGCGCGTTGTTTGCATCTCGTTACTCGCCATATTTGTTTATGATTTGATACGGGCTATGCTTTCGCCGTGCAGCGCAAATAGCGCGTCCAGGGAAGTTAGTCGGGGTGAGGGGAGGAGGTAAAGGGATATCTGTTTACGACGCATCAACGACCGCGAGGGCGCGAAAAAGCGGAGTATTAATCCGATATTTTTCACTCACTCGGTTCGATCGCAGCTATTCCTTCGCCTTTGGCCGGCTCGTCGATTTACGGAAGTCGAAACAATCCGTTATCGGGTCGCTGAGAGCATCCGTGATATACAGCGAATGAAACTATTTCAATAAAGGACGAAGGAGATACGCGTGCTTCGGAGTTCCGGAGTCGTAAAGTCGAGCGACGATCTTACGCGTTCGACCGAAAAGCTCGGAACACGCACGTAAATATTCGAGTAACGTCACTGATTTTTTTTCTCGTAAGCCACGCGCGTACTTTTTGCGATTATGCGTTCGATACACTGCCCTTTTTGCACTATTCGGTAAAATATTGCAAATTGCAATCGTCCGTTAGTCGAAAAATCAAATGAGACACTGTGGCGCTAACTAACGACCGGCCGACGCAACTCTTTGCGAAAATTACCTTAACGTTGCTCGATAAAACTGTAAACTATCGTTTCGATTAGTTACTCACTTCACTCGAGTACGGTATCTTGACAATTGTGCAGATTCTTTTTTCTTTGTGAATAAATGCGAGCTGAGTTAATAAATAGATAGATTATTATTGTGGGCGTATTGCACGTTGATATTTTGCGAAATTTCTATTAGCGAACGGCAATTGTGTTGACATGTGACTGTATGTAAAGAAAACTCGAAATTGCACAGCTGACGTTGACAATCTATCGATAGGGCTCGCGATGCAAAGTGTTTCGCTTAAACTCGAGAGCAACAATCGGCGATAAGCACGATGGTTCAGCAATATTAATTGATAATCGATGAGTTAAATTTAACAAGAAATTATGGAGAACAGCAATGGGCAACTACAAGTTAAATACCAAAAAATTGCTGCGGAATATTCGAAGGTATGTTTTTCAGTTTGATCATATCGTAACTACAATTGTCGAGTATTTCAATTAATTTCGTTGATCGAATAAAAATTTATTCGTAGGTTCGAGCGCAAGCTAATGTTTTAAAAAAGGCTGTGATTGACGAGCAAGCGCGAAGTGTCGAGCTTCGTGAACAATTAAAGGTTAAAGAAGTGGAAGTGCGTAGGGCAGAACAAGAATTGGACAGTTTGACATTTCGAAATCAACAATTAACAAAACGTATTACTTTCCTACAAGAAGAACTTGATAAAAATCAAAATAGAGTAAAGAAAGGAAGGAGTAAATCTACAGAGAATAAGAGTCAAATTCCTGCACCGCCAAATCACATTTTAGATGAAGAATTTCAAAAGAAAATTGTCGAGAATGCTCAGTTGTTATCGCAGATAAGCGATAAAGATAACGAAATAGAAAATTTAAATGATAGAATTCGACAGTTGGAGTTCAAGTTAGACATTTGCGAAAAATCTAAAATTGAGTTAGATTGTCAATATCAAAATAGTATAGATAAATTAGAAAGAGAAAAAACTGATTTGCAAAGAAGATTGAACGAAAAACAGAAACCGGATGAAACTGTATCCTGGTCTAGTAACGAAGGAAGGAGAGATGGATCAGACAATGATCCTAAAATAGGTTTTAACAATCACAGACAAATAGATATTTCTCCATTTTCTTCTCCTTCGGCTTCTCGTAGGTCTTCCAAATCTCTTGGAGATGGTAGATCTCAGAAACAAGATGACGCCAACAGCTGTGATTATGTAAAGATTTGTAACTTAGAAAAAGAATTAAATTATTGGAAAGCTCAGTATAATATAATTAAGATCAAATATGATGAAGTAGAGGAAAAAGAACACACAATGAACAAACATCAAGAAATTAATCATTTAGAGCCTGTGGAAATAAGTAATATGGTAATTTTGTTTTTGTTTTAATTATCTACACTTAAAATGTACTTTTCTGATTATTTTTTTTATTTACAATTCAGCTTGGAAAATTAAATGCTCCTTTTGCTCTCCCAGAAGAAATCGAATCGAGAGAAGCTAAGATTAGAGAATATTTTTTGAGCGAAATTGACAGACTTATAGATGAAAAACACATCTATCATGTGAAAAATATTGCAATGGCGGCTAATGTAAAAAATCCGAAATTATTATTATATTTCTAACTACTTTAGTGCAAATTTTTTTTCAATTTTTTAAATTTTTCTTACAGAGTGAAGTTATGCATGTCAGATTAGATAATTGCGAATCTAAAAGAGAAAAATGTGAAACGGCGTTATCAGAAGCATTATCGAATTGTACAGTCCTGCAGAGAGATAAAGAGATTCAAGAAGGAAATTATAAAACACAATTAAGTACAATGAGTGAACATTTGGCTAATATGAATGAAAAACTAATATGTCAAACAGAAGAAATACAACAGTTGAAATTCGAACTCACAAATAAGGTATACTTTTAAAGAAATCTGGATTCAATTTTTAAGCAAAATTTACATTATATTAAGTTACACCATTTTATTGCAGAATATAAGAAGAGGAAAGCAAAAATGAATATATTTTAAATTCGTATTAAAATTGAAAACATTCCATTGGTTCATGAGAATGAGAAGATGGCTAAAATTAAATTCTTAGTGTACAAATGTGAGATATGCTAGAAGTGGTCAACTCAATTGCTGAACTACATCAACAGTGGTCCATCATAACTTTTCAACTGAATTTATGTGATGCTAGTTATTGAAACTAAATAAACTTTATTTCTAATCTTTCACCTCTAAAAAAACTCTTGTCTTACTGCTATGTATCAAATTACTATTTTTATGCTTGAAAATGAGTTCTGCATTTATCACAGTATATACAGATTAAGACCATTCGTAAATTAATATTTGTAAATATTAATTTTTATTAACGTTGAAAGTCATGAAAGGAATAAAATATACATATATTTAACAATCAATAGAAACTATTATAGTTTCTATTTGAAAATGGCTTAATATAAACAGTCATCCATTTATAAATAATTTTTACAACATATAATAAATATATGTATCTACGTAAATTCATTTAATTTAATCAATCAATTTTAATAGCAAAACTAGCTCCACAACTACATCCATCCTCGGCCAAAGGATTATTTGTAATTCTGAAAGCTGAACGTATCAATTCTGTATGATATTCTATAGTTGCACCTTTAACATATTCCAATGATGTTGAATCTATAACTACTCTTGCTCCATCCCTCTCAAATATCCTAAAAAGTTATTGCAAATAATTATTTTAAATTTTATTATGGATATAATTGCTCATCTTACTTATCGTCATCATTTATTTTGGAATCTAGATCGAATTTGTATTGAAAACCAGAGCAACCGCCACCTTCTATAGTAACTCTCAAACAACTATCATTCTCTGATATCTCCTTCAGTCTTTTTACACAACTATCGCTAATCAGTAATGCATCTTTTGGTTTTGGAGCTGATTCCGTTGACATTTCATTCATCACTGATTTTGCAGTCAAGCCAGACCATGGTGATCTAATAAATTTTTAATTACATACATTCCATTTCTATTTTATAATATTATTTTATTACAATAAAATTAATTAATAAGTTCGTAAATTTACAATAATATAAGTATAAAAATTTCTCTTTACAAAAACATTCATTCCCAAATGCAAGACTTACGTCAATAAACGAGAAAAATAGCGATTTGAAGCAAAATTCGAGGACAATCCCCAAACTGCTTGCCTGAGTTTTGTCATGATTTATTTTCCACAAAAAACTTTATTCTATTCTTTTATTTAACACAGTTCGAGAATTACAAACTCAAGTTAACGCATGGTTCTAATAATATAATTATGAAATACTGTCAAACATAAACTGAACCAATCGGAGGTTATGACGTATTAAAATACGTGTGATACTATACAATGCTTTACGCATTTCATATAGAACAGCGCCCTCGTAGCCGAAGAGGAAAAATTTGAAATTAAAACATTAAAATACCTCAATATTTTTTCAAAATATACTTTATTAACATTTCTTCTACAACCTATTAAATTAGTAAAATATTATTTTTTTTTTTAAATACAATACGTGTACCAAGTCAGTAAATGAGATTCTTTTAAAAATGATGATAGATTGAGATAAAGCATTATTTTTACAACTAGTATTGCTCTCATAAATAAATATCTAGTATGGATACAAAATCTTAATGTTTAAAATGAAAATAAAAAAAATTCTGACATTGTAAAATCATATTTTTAATTAAAAGCTAATCTTGTCAGTATCAAGGATGAAAGTGAATTTGTATTGTATATCAATTGTTTAAATTCTTCTATAAAAAAAAGTTTTTAAAAAATTATAAAATTTTCTTCCATCCTTGCTCTGAAATACCACTTACCAATTCTTATATTAATATATGTTCAATTTATTCTACCACAAGGTCAAAGTCATCAATTTCTTCAAAGGTTTTATTAACACTTTTCACCCATTCTTGCAATCGTTTTTCTTCTACTTTATTTAATTTACTCTTCTTTTTCACTCTTTCTTTAGGTTCTTCTTCATCATCAAGTAAGTCAAATCTCACTTCACGTTTACGTTTGTATGAATATCTTGCAGGCTGTAATATAGATATTAATTTTATAATTAAACTTCATATCTAATGATTATATTATTGTACTGATAATTGTATGAACATACCGCATTGAAGTGTGTTGGCTCTACATCCATGAATAATGGGCAAATAGACTCTTCTTCACATAATTTACCATTTTCTGACAATACATCAAAAGTGTCAGAAAAAGAAGTAGCATTAACCTGAACATTTTTACAGTCAGAAGTCTTACCATTATGTTTATCAGTTAAAATTTTCACATTTTTAGAAGTTAATACATTTGCTTCTTGAACCTTTTCTGTATTCTTCTTATCATTTTCTTTATTTTTAGTTAATAATTTATCTTTTATTTCACCAATGGATATACGTGCAGGCCGGGACATTTCTTTTGCCAATGGTTTTTTAGTACTAGGTTTCAAATGCTGTTCTGAAATATCATTAATTGGTGATATATCTAAATCAAATTCATCATCACTAAATCCAAAGGCATCTTCAATTGTTGGTTCTGGTTTAGTAATTTTCTTTAATACTCTACCACTGACTGGTGTAGAATGAGCATCGCTAAAAATACCATGAATTGTACTGATTTTTGTACTTTTAGGCATATCCATCAAATTAAGGAACTTATTCAAATTGGATTGCATTAAATTTTTTTCAACTGCATCTGTTTTCATCAAATTTGATGATTGATCATCAGTTTTAGATACGGATTTTTGGGTTTGAATGGGACTTATTGCACCATGAGTTTTTTTTGCTTTGTATACTTTTGTTGGACTTTTATTATTTAATATTGTATTTTCTTTATCAACTGACTCATTTACATTAGAAATGTATCTTATATCTGAAACTTTTCCAGAACCACTGTCACTTTGATTCTTCATACTAATATTATAGGACTGATTTAGACCACCAATATTTGTAATTTCAGTACCAAATTTTCTTGGTGATTGCATTGTATTTTTTCTTTCACTTGAATTACTTTGATTTGTGATTTCAGTTCCAAATTTTCTTGGTGATTGTATTGTATTCTTTCTTTCACTTGAATTGCTTCGATTGGTGATTTCGGTGCCAAATTTTCTTGGTGTCTGCACCATTGTCTTTTTCTCAATTGAATTACTTTGATTTGTAATTTCAGTTCCAAATTTTCTTGGTGAATGCTTTGTAATCTTTCCTTGACTGGAATTACTTCCACTTGTAAATTCAGTACTAACTTTCCTTAGTGATTGTACTAGAGTATTATTTCCATTCGCGTTCTCTTTCGTGTCTTTATTTGAGTTCATCTGGGAGGAGTTTGTATTTATTGAATTCTCAGATATCATTACTACAGATTTGTCGTTATTCCCACTAAGAATTGCCTTGTTAACTTGTGGAGTGCTTTGGAAAACTACTTTTGTTTTTGAGAAAGTTGGTAATACCGGAGGTCTCCAAGGACTACCAGGGTCAAAATTATCATTTAATTTAGTGATCGGCGATAATGATTTACCAAAGAGTGAATTGTTTGACATATCCTGATCCAATAAACTTTTTCTCTTGAACACATTGGTTGCTCTGAATGGTCTACCTTCATTAGAGTTGGATGAAATTGGAGTCTGCACAATAGTTACTGGTTTTTTCACATTTTCTATTGCAGATATTACTGGTTTCTTTTTGGATTTTACATTATCTTCTGCCAAATTTTTTTGAGGTTCATTTGTAGTTTTTGGATTTTCATTTTCACATTCAACTATTAAATTAACATTGTCAATAAAATCTCCATTTGGTTCAACACTTTTTTCAGGAGTTGGTTGTTGGCAGAAATCTGCCTGCAGAATTTCTTTTTTCCTTACATGTCCACCAGTAATCTTTTTCTTTTGATTAGTTTTTTTATGGGTAGTCACTTTTTTACCAATGATTCTCTTTCTCCTCTTCTTTTTTAATTTTTCTTTAGTCTCATCAGGATCAAAACTAAATTCATAAATTTCACTACCTTCTTTAGTTTCATTATCAAGTTTTATAGTTTTATATATTGGCAATTTTTTATAATTATCATCTAACTTTTCTAATAGTACAATACTATCACGTCGCCTTGGTGAAATAGATGTCATTAGTAACTGAGCATCTTTACTATTAGTTTTTGGTTTACGAGGTCTCAATTTCCTTGAAACTTCTTGTCGCCGAAATGATTCTTTTAAAGACAATTGATTTAAACAAAAAGAACTGTCACTTTCATTGGATTTTATAACTCTCTTTCTTTTCACAATTGGTTGTTTATTCTTATTGTATTTATTATTTTCATTTCTCGTTCCTTTGCTTTTAAAAAATTTCCTGACATCCTGATCATTTTTTTGACTTGAAGTATCCTGTTTTGCAGTTCTACCTGAAGTACGTACTTTTTGCACAGGTAATTTAGAAGACAGTGATTTACCACGTTTTTTTGGGCTTCCACTACTAATTTCACCTGCACTCTTTGTACTTTCTTTAATATCACTTGCTACTTTTTTTCGTCTTAGATTCATTTTTATGAATCTGAATGACGTTCTGACACTTTTATTTTTATTAACGCCAAATCCTTAATTCTGCAATACGTGTTCAATTTATCTGTAATGTAATTAATTTTCAATTATTACCACATAATAAACAAATTTCAAATGTAGCAGATGTTGAGTAACTCGTACGTCAAATCTACCGCATAAAACATAACCTAGCAATTGTCAAATATGTACTAATATTTATAATACCAGATGTGAGGAAGGTCTATTCGGGTTTTTCCTGAAAAATGATGTCAAGTCATCTACTCGAGTTAATATATCCTGTTCGAAACTTTCAGTAAATGTTAATTTCACTTTAATCACAATCAAAATATGATCAATTTCAAATATCCAGTTTGTAGTAAGCAACGGTACGTACGCTCATTCTACAGAATGCCCGCGAAAATTCATCATTGAATAGCGCAAGCTTCAATAGCGACGCACTAAAATTTTCGACGCTTAGTCGATAAAAAAAACTTTCAGTTTTACCGACTGAACGAAGATGTCAGTTAATTAGTTTACGTTCGTGCAAAATAATAATCTTACTAATTCATATTCATGTTTAAATAATATTTTTCTGATGTACAATTTAGTTATGAATATTTTCTTTTACTTTAAAATTTGATGAAGATTCTTGTAGTACACTGTTATTGATAAATATCAATTTATAACATGAAAAAATTCGTTTACCTATAAACTCTTAAGCGTCTTAGTATGAAATTAAATAGATACTTCATTTAGTTAACGTTTTCGGTATGAAAAAGTGGTTTTCTTTGATTTTTACTAAGAAATAAATACTCAAAATGGTATCCAATATGGAAAATCAAATTGACTTGCCCTTTAACCAAAAAGGGATCTGCCGTGTATGTTTGTTCACAAACAATGATAGTCAATATATTTTTCAGTTTGATTATCATGAAGGAAATACTGCTAATAATAGTTTATTTCACAAACTAATGATTTGTGGTGGTATTGAGGTATGCTTCATTACTTTCTAGACATACTTGATTTTTACTGTATAATGTTTTTTCATAGGTATTAGAGCATGATGGATTACCTTCTACCATTTGTAATATTTGTATCACAAAAATAAATGCAGCATATGATTTAAGACAACAGTGTCAAAGGGCTGACATCGAATTGAGGAAATTATTTGGAAAACCATTAAAACAATATAAGCTTTCTCAACCTGTTATGGTAAAAATTTAAGCTTATTTTATTTTGTAAGACCATAAATTTAATTGACATTTTATAGGATCAATGCTGTCAAACGGATGAATCTCTTATGCTAGAATTCTTGAAATCTGAAAATTATATTAGACCGTCAAAAGAAACAGAAAGAATCATTATGAAAAATACTAGTGACAGTCAAAAATCAAATAAAACAATCGAAAGATGTAATAATAGTCCTGCTTCAAATAGAAAACTGTATAGAACAAGACAAATGACTAGGTTTAAAAGAGTAACTTCTATAGAAAGTTTGAAGAATAAAAAAGAAAAGCAAAGACAATTTATTAAAAAAAATATATTGAAACTGAATCTCAAAGTGAAGGCTCCCATAAATGAAAAAACAATTAGTAATAATTTATGTAACAACACTGAATCTTCAAATGTATCTTATAAATGTCTTGAGTGCAATAGATATTATACAACAAAGAGATCGTTACAAAGGCATTTATCACTTCATATGAATGGAAAATATAAATGTGAGAGTTGCAACAAAAAATTCGTTCAGTTTAAAAAATTATTTGAACATAAAGAACAATATCATAAGCAAAAACATCAATTAATAAAATGTAAACTCTGTAGTAAAACTTTTAGAAAAAAAGGTACAATGTTAAGGCATTTAGATGCGCACAAAAAAAATAATTCAATAGAAGTATTTTCAATTTCAAGAGTAACCAAAAATAAACAAACAGTAGACAATAATTATCAGCAATCAAAAAGTGAAGTGGTGAAAGTAGAATATACGGATTCAAAGAAAGACGAGAATTCAGATTCGTCCAAGACAACTGTACAGAATAAAAAGTCGTGCAAATCCCTTGAATCTCGTGCTGATTCTAACAATGATAGCGACTCGGAATTATCAGTTAATACGTCGTTTCATTCTTGTAAATACTGCAACAAAAACTACACAACCGAAAAATCATTACAGCGACATTTATTAATACACGGAGAGAAGAAGTTCGCGTGTGACATCTGTAATATGAAATTCTATCGACAAGACCGATTGAAAAATCATCGCGATAGATATGGACATAAAGAAGATAATGAATCGTCCGAACATGAAAAAGCAGAAAACGATAAATCCGCTATCAAGCTGATAAACACCTGGGTACATCCGGAATTAGATTCCGACAACGAGAGCAAAGGTTTCTCGTGCAAAATGTGCGGTAAATCTTTCGATAGTAAAAAATTGTTATCAAAGCATCAAATTAATGCGCATGAAACAAAAACTGACAACTGTACAATATGCGGGGAATATTGTATATGTTCGAACAAAAATAATCAAGATAGTGTCCTAGAAGAGGCCAAGTCTTTTACTTGCAACGAATGTAATAAATCTTTCGAGAAGGAGAGCAAATTGCAAAAACATATTAGAATACACGAACGTGCAAAGGAACAAGATTCAAACTTCAAAAGATTTTTGTGTCACATATGTAGTAAAACGTTCAAACAAAATACAGGCTTGGTGTTTCACATGCGAACACATACTGGCTATAAGCCTCATGTTTGTAAATACTGTGGACGTGGTTTTACATCGAATTCAAACTGCATTAACCATGAACGAACTCACACAGGGGACCGACCGTTTGTTTGTCATTTCTGTAGTGCCGCTTTTGCAAAATCTTGCACTTTGAAGGCTCACATTACGACTCATACTGGTGAAGCTAATTACCACTGCAAAACTTGCGGTAAATCGTTTCGACGTTTGAAGTATTTGAAAGAGCACAGGTTCACTCACACCGGAGAGAAACCTTACGCCTGTAAAATTTGCGGCACCGCTTACAGTCACTCGGGTAGCCTCTTTGTGCATGAGAAGAAATGCAAAGCACAGTACAGTAATTATCAATCAGTTACGGTGCAAAATGTGTCCAACTATAATCCTGCTCAAGTCTCAATGCCAGCTTCTACTCCTGTTACGACTACGCTGCCTTCGTCGCATTTTACTAGTATCAACAATGTCCTCAGTTCTCAGAATAACAAAATATACATTGGTGATATTCAGAAAATTAATACATCTACGTTGACAAGGTCGCCGTGTATAGACATTCCCCAAAATGCAGATATCACCGACGCCACGAGAAATATCGATCTTGTTGGACAAATGTTTAACTCGTAGAATCTCAATTGCTTCAGATGCAATTTAAAACTAGATGTACGATAGCTTTTTGACTGAATTTGACTGATTTCAATGTCAATGCTGTTGAGAAAAATTTTTTGATCCAGTATTAACACTGAAAGTTGATAATCTGTTTGATATCTACAAAATATTGTACTTAACCTAAGACGCTGAAGGGCACAAGTGCCAGTAAAAAAATTAATTGTTAAGTTTCAAAATTATTGAGAAAAGCAACAAGTAAAATATAAAGATATATATTTTTAAGTGCAATCGCTTCATGTTTCGCTATATGTAAAAATTAGATTTATACAACTTAACTAATTTAAATAATGAAGTGAAAGCAAAAAAGGGAACAACCCCCCAGAACATTCTGTGATATAAGTCTGCTCTTTAAATTAAGTTTGATATATTGCAAGGGTAGTTTATCATAAAATGATCTCGTGATACTACCTGTTTGCAAATGAAATTTTTATAACTATTTTTTTAATTAAAAAGAAAAAATTAAGCACAATCCTATTTTTTCCAATATATATGTACTGAAATGTTCATGGCTCTATATTGTTGAATTGATATATATGAATATATATATATGTATAACCGACGAAATATATTAATGTTTTATTTTTTATTTGAACAATTTGAATAGATGAAAATAAGATAAAAATATTGTCGGAATTTTATTTCAACTTGAACTTCATTTCATACCGCCATCTGTCAGATAAATGCTACATCGTGAGATTTTCCACGTTATCGTGACGAACAAAGTCCAATGAGAACTATTGTCAGTTGTATACGAAAAGCAGCGCGGCAGCTAACAAGTAACGAGTTAGCCATGCGATCATTATGTGATCGTTGAGATGAGCATTATTGTGTAGTATAACGAAATTACATACATTTATTTACGTTCATAAGTATAACGCCATATCGTTATAGTAAGAATTACTTTTTACATTACAATTTGTGAACTTCCTTTTCTTACATGTACCGGTTAAATAATGCTATTCTTCAATTTTTTGATCTGATACAATCAGAATTATCGATAGTGTGCCGCGATATTTCTAATATGTCTTGATATTTGATAGAAAAATCATCTATTGAAACGATCCGATAAACTGATTTGGTAAGTCTAAAGTAATCTGATTATTCAATGTTTATACGTTTACTCTGAGCTTTCTTTATTTAAAAATCTGTTTAATTTTATTTTGATAATTGTTTTCATTATATTTTCAAAATGCATGTTATATTGTGTCATAACTCTTTATCTTTTTAATGTACTTCTTGAAATTGATTCTATCAAATCATATAATAACCTATAGCTGTTTTATATTTATAGTAATGATTAATGTGTATTACTTACTTCTGAAATTCATATTTTTATTGTAATCATATACTAAAGTATTAAAAATAATATCTTTTTCATCCAATTCATTTTTAGATAGTATTCTGCAATGTTTCATTGTTTTGGAAATTCATATTAAATATCACAAAAATGTGGTCAGAAATCATAAATTATTTGAAAGATCCTGGACATGTTGCTAATATTCAGCAATGGTTTGGTGTTAAAATACACTACCGAGATAAGTCTAGTGAAAATTCTCTCATAGAAGAATTAAAAAAAAATCACAATGATGAGATTAGAATGACAAATAAGAAAGATAACAGAAATTTGAAATTTAAAAATGGACATGCAGATTATATTGAAAATGGAAATAGAGAAGTCAATCGTGACAGGATATCTTATAAGCCTTTTACTATAACAAACAAATTTTGGTACTACCTATTTCTGTTTGGAACAGAACTAGGGGATGAAATATTTTATTCTACATTTATTCCATTCTGGTTCTGGAATATTGATGCTGCAGTTGGCAGAAGAGTAGTTTTGGTATGGGCAGTAATTATGACCATAGGTAATTTTCATAAATATATATTTATAATATTTTAAAAATGTGAAAGATATGGCTTATCATTTGAATTTTTAGGTCAAATATTAAAGGATATATTATGTTGGCCAAGACCTGCGTGTCCACCCGCAGCAAGATTACAAAGCAAGTGGTCACAAGAGTATGGAATGCCATCAACTCATGCAATGATTGGTGTCTCAATCCCATTCAGTGTAGTATTATTCACCATGAATAGATACATTTACTCATTTCCTATTGGTTGTACAATAGCCTTTCTTTGGTAAGGCTGAGAAATTTAATTTAAGTAGATATGAATTTGAGAAGATAATGTAAAAAACAAATATATTTTTGCAGGTGTTCACTTGTTTCCTTAAGTAGAATTTACTTAGGAATGCATACAATACTGGATATAATAGCAGGTCTAATACTAGCCATAGCTCTGATGGTTCCCTTAGTTCCCTTTGTCGATGCAATGGATTACTATTTTGTTACAAATTTTTGGGCCTTACTATTTCTAATAGCGCTTAGTATTATAACTATACTATATTATCCACCAAGTGATAAATGGACACCTACAAGGTAAAAAATAATTTTTGCAAGATTTTAAATAGACTTTTTATAAGGATGATGAATTATTACTAGTTAATAATCTAAATTATATTTCTGACATTTATTAAACTAAAATTTTAAATTCCAGAGGAGATACAGCCATGGTTGTTTCTGTTACCGTAGGAGTTCATGTAGGATCGTGGTTTAATTATATTACTGGAGCATACATTGCTTATCCGTTACCACCACCATATGAAATAGTTCTATTATCATATTCCGCAACTGGAATTTTACTATTGAGAACTATATTTGGCTTTTGCTGTGTCATTGCAACTAAAATTATTTGTAAAATTTTAACTTACAAATCGATATGTGCCATACTTATAATTGATTATAAAAAGCTCATGAATAGCGAAAATAGTTTAGAAAATAAACACAAAATACTGGTCGACCTAGTCTATAGATATGTATTCTGTTTTATGATAGGTTTTAATACAGTTTATTTATTGCCAAATGTATTCAGTATGGTTGGTTTAGAACGACCAACATTTTATACTGAGTTGTAAATTTATTTTGAATTAAAAATAGAAAGGTTGTAATTAACTTAAAACAAAGTCATAAATAAATTAAAACTGATGTAATACACACACAACAAGTGCGTTAAATACTTAGTACTAAATAATATAATTATATCATAGGTAGAATTATGTAAAAGGAGATTATATGGGTAATTAATTGTTTTAATTTGTGTTTGAGATATCAAATGTTACCTCAATGTAACTAACATTTATATTTATTTATATTTTACATCACATTATTATTTGATACTAAAATAATTTTTACAAAGTGAATGTATTCAAAAATCATTATGAAGTATTATCAAAGTAACTCATATTATTAATAATTGTATTCTTTGAAAATTGTTACATCTACCTTGTACTCATCACTAAAAATGAACAATTTATTATGTACATGTTTTTGAATAACATCATTTGTTAAAATCTACAGGTTTTTGTTAATAAAAATTTTGAAAATATACTTTGGAATAGTTGTTCAAATTCATACAGCTATCAATGGCATATTCAATCTCAATACCTAAAAATATTTGCATACAATTAATGAGTGAAAGGTGTGAAGATATTTACAAATAAAAAGAAATTTTTTTACCCTTATATCCTTGTCTAATAAAGCTTCTACTGCTTCAACATTAATTTTATATGAAACAAGTACATCACGGATATATCCATATTTTTCTACACTCACAACAATTCGATCAGAGTTGATGTGAACTGTTACGTCATCACTATCAACCTACAATAATTCATCAAAATTAAAGATATATAATTTAGTTTAAAGTTCTAATACAATTACCATTTTATCGATGTTGAATAATCCTATTAGACGCTTCACTTCTCCATCTTTTGGTTCTCTTAAAATTACATAATCTAAATGTTCTGAATTTTTCACACTCTGATGTTGTTGTTGTTGTTGTTGTTGTTGGAATTGTTGTCTCCGCTGTTGTTTGTGGTATTTCTGATGACTCTGAACAAGTTTGCCATCTACAAATATTTCTGCTTTTCTGTTGTAATGTTTTACAGGTATTTCTTCTATTAATGGCTTATAAGGCTGTGGTGGCTTATATACTTCACGTTTTTCTATTCTGTGATCTTGTAGTTTACCCATGGCCTAATAAGAAATTTATCTAATCATTACTGAATAATGTAATAGAGCCAATAGATAGAATTAAAAATGTTTACCTTTCGATGTTTGAGGACAACATAGCGTTTATCGCTATAATTTATATTAAACTTCACTGATACAGCTTCTAAGATTACTGATATAGTAAATAGCCGGAAAGTTTCGAATCTCTGACATTTTTCAAAATATTGAGTATTTATCACAATATCGCATGATGTACATGGTGATCCACCTATTAATAAGTATAATACCATAGGATTTGGATATGCTTATATTAAATTGTCATACCTTTATCAGTTCCCACACGTTTTTCACCAATACTTATTGGTATTTTGAAATTAGGTTCATCTTCATCCAATAACTCTAATAACTTGTCTTCTGTTATATCTTCTGGTGCAGGAATTTCGGAACTTGTGCAAATATTCAAGAAAATTTTATCACCTGACTCTGTCTTAGCTTTAATACAAAACCCTGAAAATTATTTACGTAAAAATATATAAGAAATTTATATAATTTTAAATCATGAAAAAATGACTATGTACCTGGCATTGGTTTAACAATCACAAATGGTTTTGGTTCAAACTGTTTCATTAATTTACTTAATTCATTATCTTCTTTATTTTCCTAAAATTAATGATAACGCTGAAGAATTATTTTTGTTTTATTATAAATAAAGATTTCATCTACTCTTTATTAGTACTTACTGGCAAAATCAATTGCTCAGATAACAATGTATCATTAACTTCAAGGAAAGAAGAGTCAGTCATGATGAATGTAATTAGTTAACACAAAAAAGGTGAAATAACAATTATTGGTATCTCAAAGTTAACGAATTTTAATATGTTCTATGTTTATTAGGAACGAAATAGTCTCACTATTATATCGCGTGTTTACCATTGCCGGTTCATAGACGTTACTCGATAAACGCGCATCTACAACGCGCAGCTTTGATTCTCCGACAAATGTGGGGGACGAGGTATTACTACAAATTCGAAAACAAATGTAACGTCGAGTCGCTACAATTTTTTTGTGACTTAGTTTTTATATGAATGACTTATTATGGCTTTTTTGTTATAAAAATACTGAATTGATATCCATCCTGTTTTTGTAATAAAATAAAAATTTATGAAAAATCAAAACACGATAGTTTGTTTTTATTCAACAAAATTACTCTTTTATTCGATTATAAAATAACGAGATTCGTATCGATGTGATGTAAGATACAAAAATTAAATTTTGAGCTTGTATAAAATTATTAAATAATATAAATGTTTTTCGCATTCTTAATAGATAATGAATATAAATATTATATCTAACGCATTATCCTTTGATTACAGCTATGGGTCTCAATTTTATACATTTTTCAGAAATTCCTGCCATGTGACACGTATTTACAACATCGGTTACATTTTTATAAGATTCCGGCGCTTCTTCCATAACGAGTTTTGGTGAAGCAACCCTAATCGATATTCCCATATCATGCAATTTTTTCAGGACATCTTGATAATCTAAGTTTCGCCTAGATTTGGCTCTCGACAAAGCACGTCCCTAAAAATAGAATTGTTCGTTATAGACGCTATTTTTGTGATCCAATAATATGTTGAATTCAAATTTATGAATACCGCTCCATGGCAAGTGGATCCGAAAGTTTCCTGCATTCCTCTATTTGTTCCAGTTAATACATAACTACATGTACCCATAGTACCACCAATTAAAACGGGTTGTCCCGTTAATTGATAATCGACCGGAATTAACGGATGATGGGGTGGAAATGCTCTAGTTGATCCCTGGTAAATGATTCAAATATGAAGTTTTAAAATATGTTTATGAATATACGATTCTTACCTTTCGATGAACTAAGAGTGTTCTCGGTTTTCCGTCAACCATATGTTCTTCAACTTTCGCAATATTATGCGAAACGTCGTATATAACATGCATATCTAAATCGTCTGGTGACATATTAAATTGTTTAGCAAAAGCCTAAAAATAGAAATATAGAGATTTAGAATTCTAACATTCATCAAGTTCCATACAACATTCATAATTACTTGTCGACTTAAGAACGTCATAGAACTGCGATTAACCCATGCAAAGTTGGCCGCTGCGGCCATCGATTTTAAATAATCTTGACCTTCTTGTGATTTTATGTGCGCGCAAGCTAATTGTCTGTCATTTGTTTCGATTTTGTCTCTTGTCATAGCTTTTTCCATCTGTACAAGGGCGTCTAACACAAAACAATATATTTCATTTACTGTGAGAAAATAATCATACATAAACATCAGAATGTGAAGTGTGAATTACCAGTGGCAACTTGATGGCCAAATCCGCGACTACCAGAGTGAATCATCACACAAATTTGTCCTTTCTCTTCAATACCCATTTTCGATGCTGCTGATTTATTATAAATTTCATCAACTACTTGAATTTCAGCATAATGATTCCCAGCGCCAAGTGTTCCTAATTGAGGTAAGCCTCGTTTTTTGGCACGCATAGAAACTTTTGATGGATCTGCATTCAACATTCTGCCATATTCTTCACAGTGTTCTTTATCTTCTGCCCAAATATATCCTGACAATAAAAAAGGTGATTACTCAACTTTTAAAAAAATATTATTCTCAAATTTGGAACTCCACATACCTTCCCTCAATGACCAATCCATTCCCATCTCTAATGCTTCCTCTAGATCCCTTGCATTCATGGGTATAATACCTTTTGAACCAACACCTACAGGTATGTGATCGAACATACTCTGTGCCAATTGTTCCTTAACTGGCAAAACATCCTTTTCAAATAAATTAGTTCTTAAAAGACGTACACCACAGTTAATATCAAAGCCTACTCCACCAGGAGATACAATTGATTGAGGATCATTGTAGTCAAAAGCAGCCATATTACCTGATATTATAAAGGTAATAAAAATCATTATAAATGAGATAATAGGTTAATAATGATTCAAGAAAAATTACCAATGGCAAATCCATATCCTGAATGTACATCGGGTAATCCTACAGATTTACCAACAATGCCTGGTAAAGCAGCTACATTCGCTATTTGTTTCATACCAGGGAGAAATCCTCCAACTTGTCCTGGTCTACATGCATTTTTTAATTCTTCAAACATTAACTTTTCTAATGTATTATTTACATAAAATACACCTTCAACCTGCATTGATCAATCAAAATTATTTAAACTGAAAATCAAATTACCCAAGAGATCAAGCGACTCACCTTCATATTTGGTTGGAAACCTATCTTTATTCTCCAGGAATAATCATTGAGTTTTTCCAAATATTTTAATTCTTCCTGATATTGTCGGACCACCATTTTGCTACTTATAAATTATTTTCTTTAGAACAATTGGTGTAACAAAATATTTTGAAATATATTAGGGAGGTTAGGATATTAAGGAAATTTATTTAGAAAAGATGTATACATCATTGAAGAGGAGAAAAATGATTATTTATCACAATGTTAATTACATCATTTATATTATACGTACATACCTGTGTGATTTTATTATCTACGCGAAATTAAAAAACGATTAACTGACAAGTAGCGAAGCCGGTATACCGATTACCGGGCAACACTTGATTTTGACAGTTGGCAGACGTGTGATTATCAAATCGACTAGTATCGAAATTCGAGATATCGAGATTCAGTTGCATTTAATCAGCAAACTTCACTACATTCAACAAACTTTGGAGCTCTATTATTCTATATCATATTATTACGTATTAAATCTAGAGGTTGGAAAATGGCAACCTCTGTAGCAAAAACAGCTTCTCGCGCTGTTAAACCACTCTTATCGAGTACTCATGAAGAAGCTAGGAGGAGAGTTTTGAACCTGTATAAGGCTTGGTATCGTCAGATCCCTTATATTCGTATGTATAAAATTTTTAAGGAAAGGTTATTATTGCAAACTAACCTACAATTCTGTAAAGTGACAATATTATTTTAAATAAAAAAAAAAACAATTAATATCAAAAAAATATTCCTCTATCTGAAAATAATCGAATGTATTAACAATTGAGATTGTCAACCTATGAATTTTGTTTTAGTGTTGGATTATGACATACCTAAATCCGAAGCTCAGTTGAAGGAAAAGCTGAGGGAGGAATTCAGAAAGAACGCATCGCTTAAAGATCTAAGAGTCATTGATCTCCTTGTTGTTAAGGTAAATAATAACATTTTAAATATTTTGTAAAATAATTATTTATTTATCTTTCTTTTTTTTCTCATATAGGGTCAAATGGAATTGAAAGAAACATCGGCTATTCATAAAACAAAAGCTAGTTTAATGTATTACTTCAAAGACACTGTTGATCCAAAACCAACAGACTTCATGTCTAAATTTCTCACAGGAACGGATTAAACAGCATGTGATTAGTTTGAATTGTGAAAAGGAAACTCAAAGTTCCATATAAATATATGAGAAATGATTTAGTATGTACAGATTATGTAAATATATACTTACTGTGCTATAAACTTTTATCTTGGATATCAAATTGTTCATAGAAGAACGATTTGGCAAAAATATGTTGTTGTAATTGAATATAAGTAAAATTTTATTTGAAAAGGTGAATTTTTACTTGTCTGTAACATAAGGTAATAATTTTTTTTAATTTACATATTTTTACATCGATATATTATTATTCAGGTATATACATTTTGACAACATGATATATTACTAAGCACCTTAGGTACAATCTAGTTCACTTTTCACAGCCATACAGATTATTTGCTTTCCGTCAGTGAACAAGTTAGAAATTACGTCTACATGTAAATTCACATGTATGCGTATTTGCGCGTATGTAAAAAATTATGATTTAATGCGCAGTGTATTCTTATGTACTGCATGTACACATACTGCAGCTGTATCGAATTTCTTCCTTACTATATGGGAGTGTTTTTCACTGAAATCAACTTTATGCAAAGACTTTGGAACGAGTGTTCGTGTCATTCTTTGGTCAGAATGATTTTGTTTTTTCAAAAATTTTCATAAAAAATAGTTTATTTTGTTTATTACAGACTCGAATTAAAAAAAATCTCATTATAGACAAGACAACAGTTCTGCAATATGTAAAAAGTCACTTTCGGCACCGTCTTTCTTTTAACGCACAGTTTAGTACAAATATAAAATATTTAGATATTAAAAATATACATCGTCGGTAACTTTGATATACATAAATTGCACATATCTAAGCTAAAAAATGGCAACAATAAATCATGCTTATTGACTCATAAACGTAATGTGTTTCATGGTACACTTGTACATTCAGCACGCGCAATAACCAATGCGCCGATTACGCTTTTTCTTTCTCGTATCGTTAACATTCACTTCCGGATGAGAGAAATAGTCTAAATCGATGTCGATTCGACGCGTACGATCGGAAATTCACAACACGCGCTACCATCGTCATGCAATTCATTACCGTTCCACTAAACAAATTCATTTCATTTTCGCACAAATGTTTATAATTTCATTGCGCAACATTTACCTAGATCGTTTAGAGATCGGCGTGAAAAAAAGAAAATTTCTATATATATAATATAACTTAAGAAAAAGAAGTAGTCTATTTATTCGAGAAAAGATAAAAATCAAACTATGCTCTCTCGCTCAGACTGTAAATCGTACCCTGCAATAACACCGCGCCTCAACGAGGCGTCACTCTCGCGTAATCCGTTGCCGTTGAACAAGTTCACGAGCCAGCTCCTGATCGAGTTGCGACCCGGTGACTTTTTATCCGGCAGACTGTTCTGAGTTCTCGGGGCCGGCACGACCTCGAGGGAGCGCCAGCGCTTTACGGGCAACGCGTCGCCGAAATTTCCGTCGATCTGTTCGCTCAGCAGCGGCGTCTCCGCCTCGTTCGCCGAGCCGTTCTCGGCCTGCGCTACGATTATCACATTCCCGTTCGGATAATTATTGTTCAGCACTTTGCCGGTGAGGTCGATTATGGAATTCGTACGTCTCGTGCACTTGTCGCAGTTCTCAAGGGACCGGAAGCAGTTCTTCTTGGTGCCCTTCCAGCAGAAATTCGGCGACTCGATGCGCTTGTAGAGCTCGGACGGGAACGGATCGAGGGAGCGCGACTCCCTGATCGCCACTTGCGATGGGTAGTCGCTCGTGGAGGAGGACGAGGCTATCGTAGACAGCACTCGAGCGTTTTTCCGCATTTTCGCGCCGCGCTCGAGGAAGAAATCGTCGAGTGCCATTTTGATATTGAGCGCCTGCTCACTCAGTTCTTCTTTCACCGAAACCGGCACGATGTCGAGCGTTGTCTTCGAAGCGCTCTCGGCTAAGTAGAGCGGTGATTTCTCCAATTTCCGCACGTGGAGGCTCCGCGGTACGGGACTGGAGTTGCCGGCTTGCGACGTCGAGTCGTCGGTTGTTGTGCGTGGCACGCTCGATTGCCTACGACTCCCCGCGCCTAACCCGCCTAGTAGCGATGCTTGTCTCGAATCTGGGTTCAACTTTGGACTCTTCCTTGGTCGACAGAAAAGTGGAGGTAAATCGGTTACGTCGACCTAAAATATAAAGAGTATGTTAGTTTCAAATTATTGTATAATATTATTCAGAGAATTTATTACTGATTTTGATAGTCAGAAAAATTGAAAATATCAATAATTTTGTTTTTATTTCTCTATCACGAACCTCCCTCCGTTGAACCGCTTTTTCCGTAGCTCCTATAAGCCAGTATGTCTTCACTTCTCCCTTTCCTTTCATATGTACCAACCCACGCTCTTCTATGATGTAACCGCCGATTTTATCGAGAGCTTCTTTGCACTGACCGCTTATGTGTATTCGCAGCGGTTCGCCATTCGATTCCATTCGCGACGCCGTGTTGACAGTATCTCCGAACAAACAATATCTCGGCATAGTTAGTCCAACAACACCTGCCACCACAGGACCTACAAATTTTCATTATTTTTTTATTCTATTCGTATTTTTTGTTTACAAGATTTCTAAACGATAATTACCAGTGTGAATTCCGATTCTTAATTTCAGGGTTTCCTGTGGTCGATGCGCTATCGTGTGATTCTTCACCGCATTAAGTAAATCTAAAGACATCGAGGCAATTTCTCCCGCGTGTCGGTTGCTGTTCTTTATAGGCAATCCGGATACCTGAGAAGAATCGTGGAATGAGTGTTGATCTCGACACTGATCTCTCAAATTTGACAAAAACAATACTGAGCTACTTACAACCATGTAGGCGTCTCCGATAGTCTCAACTTTGTATACGTCGTATCCTTTGATTATGCGATCGAATAATGTATACAGGTCATTAAGAAAATTAACAACTTGGAAGGGTGTACTCTCCGCTGACATTGCTGTAAAACCAACAATATCGCTGAAGTAGATAGTGACCAAATCAAACGCTTCAGGTTCCACACCAATGCCGTTGGTCAAACAATTGGCCACGGGCCTGAAAAAAAAAAACAATTTTTAGTCACCTCTTATCTCATTTTAGTTTTTTTTTAAAAGATAACTGTGTAATTTTTGAGTCGAGGAACAATTTCGTTCAATAGAACACTTACTCAGGTAACATTCTGTGCAATAAATCTTCCGTTTTCTGTTTCTCCTCGAAAAGAAGGCGCGTGCGCTCACTGACTAGATCTTCGAGGTTGTTCGCGTATTTCTCCATCATATCCATCATTTGGTCCATTATGTTACGATGGCGACCAGCTTTCATCTTTTTCAATCGGGTTCGTATCATTTTGAAATCTGGCCTCAGCTCGGGGCTCTCCGCCCAACAGTCGGTTATCGTGTTAACTATATATTCGGCGCAGTCTGCCTCGGAATCTGACAATACTTCAATGTTGGGCCTAAACGGAAGTTCGCCGTCTCCCGGAAACCTCTTCACACGGTCGATAATTTCTGAAAAAATTCGTTTAAGTAATATGAATATTTCTAACATTCTGTCTGCGTGATTTCATACCCTTTGGCTCTAAATTTACTCCTCCATACGGTCCCTTCCGTCCTATCATTTCGTACAATATGATAGCGAACGAATATATATCACCTTCTTGTGTACCCCTGATGGGTGCATTGGGATTTCTAAGAAGCTCGGGAGCTTTCCAAAATAAATCTGCAAAATCATTGAATGTGAGATTCTCATTCGATGGACACTCGAATTTTTAAGAAATACGAAATGGCTTAAAAAGTATAATGCTTACTCCGATAATACTGATGTTCACCGATACTGTCGGATTCGGCACAGTGACGCATATCGTGAAGACCAAAATCTGACACTTGCAGTACCCATCTGGATGTTACTACGCAATTGGATGATTTCAAATTACCGTGGCAGACTAGTACAGATGACTCGTGAATGTACAACATACCCTGAAAAAAAGAAAAAAAATTAGTATAAAAGATTTTTATTAAAAATGCAAGTGAAAAGATATAATCTCACCTTAATGAGATCGTGAACTAAAGACGCAATGAACATATCGTCTAACTTTATATCTTCGTTTTCAATGATGTCCTATAAAGCGGATAAAAAATAAACACACAATTACGATAATTCTAACGACGAGTAGATAATTGCGATATGTAATTGCAGGCAGATCGGGCCCTGAGATTCGCCAACGACCGCGGTATGCGATTTATGCACGACTTACATAGAGACTTCCTTTGGCACAATAGTCGGTAATTAACAGTATTCTCATCGGCTCGACGCAGGCACCGATGAAAGAGTTGAGATTACCGTGTCTGATTTCCCGCAGTATTCGCATTTCCTTCATCACATCGCGAGAGATGTCCTTCTTCTTCGAGAATTTGAGCTCCTTTATACGCACCACGACGCCGTGATAATGCCCAGTTTGCGCAAACACTTGGCCGCCACATCTCGATTCGTATGATATAGCGCTAACTAAACTTAACTAAAAAAAAAATTAAGATTTAATTAATTTGAAATTTATCCATATACACTACTTAATTCATTTTGTTTGTTTATTTATACTCACTTTACTAGGGGATGACATCATGTTATCGAGATGAGGGTAACCGTGTATCTCACTGGGATCGATCTTCCATAACAATCCCTCGATCTCCTGCTCGATTTTCCACCTCCTGTATATGCTCACGGTGATGACCGCTGCACAGAACAGCAAAACCGCCAATATACCAGCCGCCACTATACTGCGTAGATGCGTGTCGTCCTTGGGACAGTGCTCGTTTAGAAAACCGCAGCCCGGTTCCGCTTCCGGTTTGTTCTTACCTGGCCAATCGACCGCCTCCGATGGCCGGTACATCTGATTCCGAGAAAAACATATGGAACAAATTTTTACGGGCCTCTTAGAAACGGAATCTTCTTCGCGAGAGATTCAGTCGTGACAAAGAAAAATTATCTTGGAATTTAATTAGAAAATGTACAGCAATGTACAGAGATTTTTTTGCAAGTTTATGGTGAAAGTCGAGAATATGGAAAATATACTCGCACTTGTCGTAAACAACTCACTCACTAGTGTTTCACCCTGCTGGAATTGGCCGACTGGCTTCATTTGATAGTCGCACGAAAAGTTCTCGAAATGAAATGGGTCCTTCTTCAGGGCTAGCACTGAGAAATTACCTTCGGAGTCACCGAATTTGTCAAGTTTTATCGTAGCACCGCTGACACCTGAAAATTTTGACGTTTTAGATGAAAGAAATCATTTTTGTTTCACACGCCGAGGGTTTACTTACTCTGGTAGGTGTGATTTTTGATGATAGTTTCGATTATTTGGGTGCCGTTGCTAGCGATTTCCTGCAAGGAGTGCTCTGGTTGGTCACGCAGTAGTTGGTCGAGAGCTCGCGCGTACAGCTTCAGAGAATCGTAAAGATACGCCGCGTGGATCGAGACATACTAAAAACCAAAGCGTGAGTGAATTTTACATTCATAGATAGTCACGCTTGTCAGTCAATTAATTTACAAATTTACACTATTTAGTGACTCTTGAACATCTTCAAGATACAATAATGCATTCATAGACTATACAATTAAATTATATAAAATACACAAAACAATTTGACACGAAAACATAGACAAACATTAAGACAATACAAATTTACACTATTTAGTGACTCTTGAACATCTTCAAGAAACAATAATGTATTCGACTATACAAATAAATTATATGAACTACACAAACGAAATACGAAAACATGGACAAACATTAAGACAATACATTAACACGAAACGAAGAAAGGACAACAAATACACAAACAAACGAACAATAAATGTAGACAAAGAGTGACTACCTTTTCGTACTTCCGTAGTAATTCAGGTATAACAAACTTGAAGGGCTCCTTGCTACTGTACTCCCTAACTTTCTTGGTGAACTCTTCGTAATTTTGCGTTGGCGGTGTCGACGCCACAACCATCAGCGATCTCGCTCTCTTCAGGAAGTCCTTTGGCTCGAGACAATTCTTTAAGTTGATGTACTGATCCGGTTCTAAAAAAATAACGAACTTAGAATCTACAGAGGAACGAATTCATCGAGAGAGGACTGATTATATTTACTCCATAAGTACAGCTGGGCTTCTCGTTGGGAGTACGTCATCATGTCTACGTATATCACCATGTACTCGCCGTTATCGAAGAGCCTCTGATTCTGCATCGAGTTCATCATATCGACCAACGACATCGTGGTGCCCAGAAATATGTAAACTGAAAAAGAAATTAACGTGATACTCTTGTATTAAAAAAAAAAAGAAAAAAGTTGAAACTAACTGCGCGTCATGTTCTTAGTTTCCGTGATGAGCTGGAACCACACGCTGACCTGACAGCATGGCAATCTCTCTTCGCAGCACGTATGACGATCCTCGACGGTCTTGAAATGGTTGACGGTGAGATTGTGCTTGATGGCCTGATCCTCGAGCGACCTCGCGACCGTAGACCTCGCGCTCTCGGTGATGATCGTGAATTTGTTCCATCCATAGTGCAGCAGCAGAGCTATCACCGACTTCGTCACCTGCGTGTCCGGCGGTTCGGTCCTCGCGAAGGTGCTCACTTTCGACGCTTTGTAATCCGAGCATTTCTGTGAATAATAAAATATTTATTATTATTATTATTATTTTTCTTCTTATTTTATTTATCATTTTTTCTGTGAAATAATAATAAAAAACAATCGATACTCGAATCGAAAAATTTAACTCGACTTTTCATATTTGGTTTTTTTTTTAATTTAATCGGTTTTTTGGATGTATTAAAAAGTTTACGACTAAAAAATCGATTAAATTTTTCAGTTCGTGTTTTGTGATTGAGAGTAAAAAACGAATATGAAAAATCGGTATTTATGGTGTATTTGGGAAAACTATGACTGAAGAAGAACAACGAAAACATACAAAATACAGACTAATAAACACGACCAAGAACCGATCAAATTTTTCGAAGAGGGTGATTTTAATGAGAAATCGAGAACCGGTGTAACCTGGCGGGGACAAAGCCGAAGGATGCGAAACGAAGGAAGGATTAATAAGCGAGCTTGCGCCGGGTGTGTGCGGGCTTTTCGATAAAAGGAGGCGAGAAAGAGAGCGAGATAGAGCGAGAGGGGCACAGAAACGATATACGCTCGGCCAAAGTGGGCTGGTTGCATGGTGTGTGGCGTGGTTAAATATAAACCGACCAACCGACTAACCAAGCGCGCGCGCACCGCCTATGCGAAGGAGGGCAGACCCAGAAGCGAAGAGAGTGGAATGAACCGTCAGAGTAGGAGAGAGAGAGAGAGAGAGAGTAGTGTATCACACAAACGTAACCTATCAGTCAGCCAGAAATGTGACGCGGACTCATTAGCGAGTAAATTAACCGAAACTGGACCGATTTTTAGCCAAGAAAATATTTTACTGTGATTCTTTGCTGGTATGAAGTTTACCGATCGAATGAGCTTTTCTCTTTGTTTTTTTTTTTTAATTCTTAGCAGAAATGAAGGAGAGAAGGAGAAATTGATCGATCACGAAGGGAATGGCATACGCAGAGGGCCTTTCCTCGCGTGCCGCGAGCGTTATTTCTGGGCCGCGTCGGCTATATTTAGACGAGACCACCTTGAGAGGGAGCGAGAGAGAAATCGGCGAGGTTTACCCTTGCAATACTCGCAAGGAAAACTCTTTCTGCATCATTCGGAAAATTATCGATTATCGAGCAAAGCTGGTAAAATTCAGTGTTGAGATTGTCGAGCGGATCGAATTCCACTGATCCCGATGCATTCGAAACGAGGAAGGTACTGTAAGTAAACCACGGGGTCGTATAACTGCATTCTAATTCAGCCCGGGAGTTGGAGCGTTCTATCGGCAAAATTTTGTTCGATAAAAAAGAAAATATCGAACGAATCCTCGGAAATCATAAATTCGGCTGTTTTTCGTGGGTATTGAGAGGTCGAGATCCAGTGGGAGATACGAGGAACGATTGTTAGCGAGATGGGTTCCGCGCTCCCGGAGAGTCCCCTCGTCGCTTTTTGTCTCTCGCGGGAGAGCGTGCGAACCGTTTCGGTCCTCTTAGGCGAGTCTAATAGCGGCTATTAGCGAACCAGCCGACGAGGTTTGCCGAGATTAAAAACCCATTTCTTTTCCCGAAACTCCCGAGCCTTTCAGCGATTTTTACATTTCGAAAATAATTTTTTCATCAGAATTCTCGACCCTGGACTTTGAAGTTCTTCTCTGTCTCGAGAAAATAGTCGAAAAATTTGATCTTAGTCGTATTTATTAGTCTGCATTTTATGTTTTCATTGTTGACTGTTGGACTTTACTCTCGAAGAATTCGATCGATTTTTTAGTCGTAAACTTTTTAATACAGGCAAAAAACCCATTAAATTAAAAAAAAACTGAAAAGTCGATATCTATGCTGTATTTGGGAAAACTGTGACCAAAGAACAATGAAAACACAAAATACAGACTCTAATAAATACGACCCAGAATCGATCAAATAAATTAATCGAGTTCCAACCAATTGGAAAGCCTAAATAGTTTTAGCGCAACAAAGCGGGTTTCCCAACGAATTCGCAGTAATGAGGTCTCACCGTGGAGACAAATCTGCATAGAGAGCGTGAATCTGCTCGGCGATCACGCGCGACCCGAGCGAGAGCGGAAAGAGAAAAGAGACAGATAGGCTAAGCGAGCGAGCGAGCGAGCCGGAAGATATCGCACTTGTGCTATTTTCGTGGCGAATCGCATGCGATCATGCGAGACTTGTGTACACTAGAATCGCGATTCTGCAAACATTCGTGACAATTTTGTTTCAGCAATAAGCTCTTCGTTAATGTTCGTGAAATTTTTCTCAAAAATTATTCCAGTCGTATTTAAATGAAAATTTCTCGGGTTTTCACGCGATAGATTCTGCCGAGATACCGGACTCGGAACACTAGAGGTTGCATTCGCGAGCAAAAGTGGGCGGCTCTGAGCTCTGCTCGCTCGCTTACGCGACGATGGCTTAACACACAATGACGGCTCGAAAACCGCCGGAGAATTCTATTTTTAGACGGCTTCTATATATGGAACCTGACCTCTCGAACTCCACGGATCAGAAATCAAAGTCGGTACTGTGCCCGTCGGCGTTAGCGCGAAAGAGGGAGAGAAATATTTACCGTACAAGACGGTGTGTCGTAACGCGATTACTCAACTCGATTTTTTGAGAGCATCGCGTACGCGAGAGGAGACGTATTTCGGAGTCCTCGCTCAAAGATTTTTGTCGGAGGACGGAATCGAAAGATCGACCTCGAAATTTTAAAGGTCCATAGCTAAAACGATACCGTCTTGACGAAATTTCGAATCCTCCAGTGGGCGATAAAAATCGCATAAAGACACCGCAAACGAGAACCCTCGAATCTATTTTTCAGGCTTGGCGATTTTTTATTGTTCTCGTCCTTTCGCTTCCGAATTTCTCTTCTTCCGGGAAATCGAGGGAATCGCACGTGCTCGCTGTCTAATCGTAAATCAGGTTCTATTTATAGGACGGTTGGACTTACAGTAGTGGCGCGTGAAAATCGCATTCAGGTACTCGATTCTACCACGCGAACGTAAACTTTCGACCAGAATTTGTGGAATTCGAATCGATCGGCCGATCATCGAGTTTAATTTGAATTTTTTAATTAACACTATAGATTTACGGAAACTTTTACATACTTATTTTCGTAAGCACAATAACGAAATCATGAATCTTCTTTGAAAAAATAAATTGTAAACTAATATAGTTACAAACTATTAACTTTAAATGAGAAGAAGAAATACATATTTGCATTAAATAAATGTTAATAAAACTGGAAATCCGTCAAAATGACGGGTTCCGTAAATCTAGTGTTAATGGAGAAAATTGACTCTAATTTTCAATTTAGATTAATATCACTACTTCACAGAATCGTACACGTGCAACTGTTTTTCATTTCCGACGTTGATAAATATTTGTTTTCATTGCCGATAACTTATGAAAGAGAGAGAAATGTTGAGAGAGAAAGAGAGAAATATTGAGAATTCCGGGAACCGGATCGAGAATCGGTCTCGACTCGCAGGATGATCGCTTTGTTCTAAACGAAGGAGGAGCGCATGCGCGCGATCTCGAGTTTAGTGACCCCACGAATATGTGAAACGGAAATTACGTAAGACGTAACTCGCTCGTGTTGTTCCGACGATTATCGTAACAATTTCGGTGTTCGTCTTTTTCTCTAAATTATCGCTTATAAAAAAAAACATTTTGATTTTGTCATCTTTGATTCTTTTTCCGGCTGCTGTTTGACTTTTGCGATCTCAAGGAACGTAGCAACAAAATGGGATTCGTGTTTCGAAACGTTTTTTTTCACCCGGTTTCGGATATAGCCGTGGCGATTAGCGAGGAGAGGGGGGGGGGGGGTCAGAACGATATCACACGCACGACACGTGTTTTCTCTCATTAAGTCCGCTCTCGGAGACTCTTCCTCGGCCTTCGGGTTCCACACCGTCGGCATCCAACTCCCGCGCGACGAGATTTACCGCTGCCGAGCGGTAGACGATCGTGAGAGAGCCCCGAATGGGAGGAAGGAGCCGGAGAGAAAAAAAAAATGAAAACAGAATAACAAGCCTCGTAACGGAGTGAAACTCCCATAGATTTCTAAAAATAAAACGGAGGCAAAAAATAGAATTCGGAAGATAAAATTGAATCGACAAAAAATAAATTAAGGAACAGATTTGTAAAAATTTTGACAATTTTAGAGTTAATTAATTTCGTTGGGTACGTTTTTTTCTCCCGTACGAAATTTTCGCTCGGCGGGCCGAGGAGCGGAGGCGGGAGGGGGCAGAACGAGGAGAGGGAATAAAATACACTGACGATTATTTTTAAGAGGAGCGCGACCACACACGAGAGAGCGACGTGGGTCCCCGAGGAGAGTCGCGTACGCGAGAGAGGCCCTTTATAGACGGGAATGAGCCGAGGGGGTGGAGGAAGTCACCTCGGGGGCACACACCAGAGGATTCATGATCCACGCACGCTCAACGTCCCGGTGAGCCGCGGAGGGCCGAGGGAGGAGGTGGTAGTTGCCCGGCTGCCGTGGGACCGAATCGGTCCCACTCGCCGGAATTAAAGGAGGGAGAGAGAGAGAGAGAGAAAGCAATACAGGGTGTTCCACGAAAGGATGGGGACTCAATTACGCGACATTGTTTTCGAGAACGGAGAATGAGATATCGAAAATGAGAACGACACTCGTAGAGGAAAAAATATTCATTTTTCAAAATTCTTCAATCATAAATTTGTTCAGCAATATCAAATTAAGATATCAATCAGTTTGGCAAAAGATATTAAATTATTTTTCAAAATGTAACATTTCATTATAAATTTTTGAGTTTGTTTGTTCAGTAGTATCAAATTAAAAAATCAATTAAACTGCATCCGCGGCGGTTGAAAATAAAAATTCGATTCTGACCTAATTTCGTGGCCACTCTGGCCGCTATCGGATCTTACTTAATAACGCAAGAGTGGGGTGAGGCTGACCGGATCGTTTTGGAAAAACACTGGGGATCGCGTGCGGTTTCGAAATTTTCTCCTCGATTTTAATTACGCGAGACTTGCACGTGTCCGTAAATATTCTTGTTGTTTCATTTCACAGTTCGCCAAAGTGATTATACGTATAACGGCTAAGTTTTAGTTATGACGAGCTCTCGAGAACAAAAAATATTGAGATGTAGTAAATATTAAGATGAAAAATATTAAGATGAGCGGAAGTGGGAGATAAAACGATATTCCAGTCGAGCAGCGTATAAAACGCGATCCTTTCATCCTTCGTCCCTGCGAGATCCACACCCACTCTCCCCTTCCTCTCCCTTGTTCTCGTGCGCGCACACGACGTGGCAATAGTCCCGCGGGTTCTAAATATAGACGCCACGGGCGATAAACAGAGTCGGTTAGAGAGAACTACTCGACGAGCGCCCCGTGCCTCGGTATCCTTGAAAATTAAATTCAGAAAAAGAGAGGAAATACAACATTTTTCCCCACTGATAATTTCTTATCAGTGCAAGTGAAAAAATGGTTTTTTTAAAGCGTAGGGCCCAAAGAGTAGACGATACGGCCCTGGAGGGAGCCCCGTCCTCTCTTGTCTCATACATTCTTAATTTAGCGATTTTCGGTAATCTCGGGCTCGCGAGACGAGGTGGTTTAATGGTAGGCGGGGGGAATCTCCTCTATGCATCCGAGACGGCGAAAAAAGGATGAAATCCCGAAAGGAAGAGGGAGGGAGGGAGAGAGAGAGAGAGAGAGAGAGAGAGAGAGAGAGAGAAAGGACGAGGGTTCTTAATGGCGGACCTCACGCAACAAACACGCGCAAAAAAGCAGCTAGACCACACGTAACAAGGTTATTATGTCGTGGAGTGTGTGCCTTCTTTTTATACCCCTCCCCCTCCCCCCTTTCATTCAGAATCTTCGTCGTTTTTCGATAGCTTTATAACCCCTATTTGCTCGGAGAAAATTTTCGTCTCTTTTTATTCGCGTATCGTAAAGAGCGAGAGCGAGAGAAAGAGAGAGAGAGAGAGAGAGATGAAGAGAGATATTAGCGAGTCGTTACGAGCTTATTGCTTTTCCCCGATTCAGTCTGCGTCGCGTCGGGCGGTGCAAATACAACCGCGGTCTCTTCTAAATATAGAACACGGCGCAGCCGATAAACACAGGCTCCGCAGAGTTTGATGAATACACTATGGCACGTAAGTATCTTTGGACATATGCTACGGCTTGATAAGGAACACCCGTTGTAATGTGTATTTTGTCTCTTCCCTTCCCCTCCTCGGCCACTTTGACGATCATTTGAATAATACGTTTCGACCCCGCGCATTATACTCCATCTACCTCTCTCTCTCTCTCTCTCCCTATCACTCTCTCTCTCTCTCTCTCTCTCTCTCTCTCGTTCCATGTACTCTTCGATTACTGACTAGTTCAAAACTGGGAGTGGTTGTCAAGAAATATTCTCCGGAAAACAAAAATTGGGTTTGAAATAAATTCATAGTGTATATTTCTTTTATTTTACGATTTGTTTGCTATTTGGTAGGGGTCATTAGATAGAACTCTTTGCTCTATAAAACTATGTTAATTGTATTTTTTTTTTATTTAAGTTAAGAACTCATCCCCTAACCTGTTATAAAAGAGGGGTCCCTTCGTCTCAAAATTTCACTTTTCAATGACCGGTTGTACAGAAACCGAGCGATAAACGCAGAGATATTCTCAGACAGCGTCGAGTCTATGCTCAGATTATTCTTTCCACCAGTCGAAAAAGTTTCATCGAGTTCAAAGTCGGAGTGGAAAAGGACGTTTGTTCGTAAACGTAGTCGTTGAACGAATGAATACGCGTGGTGCGAGCTCGGGGGTAATTGGTGCCGGCCAATTAAGCCTTAATTGAGCGTATTTTATCCCGAAACCAGGCGCATCGTTGTTTCTCGAGCCGACACCCCGCACTTTAAAATTCAGCAAGGATGTCGTAATTCGTCTAGAAAATCGTTAAAACTCTTTCACGAAAAATTTCGCTTTACCGGATCGAAAATTTTCGATTATCAATCACCAATGAAATTACGCGTCCCGAGGGCACGTATAACGCGAATCCCCATCAATGATACTCAGCCGGCGCGACGATAAAAGAGAAAACGAACGAGATCGAATCTCGCTAAACCGGTATCCTCTGCTCGAGAGCGTACTCGCTCCGTCTCTCTCGCTCCGTTTGTCTATTCGCGGACGCTAAAAATAGCGTTTACTCCAGTATATCGCTCGGTCTATAGCTCGGCAAAAATCTCGCGTTAATTGCTACCGAGTTTAACCTTTTACCGCATGTGGGCCCGTATATTGATTCAATTTTATTGCCTAATTATAAAATTCAAACTCTTTTGATCCATTAAATATATCTAGCAATAATTAAACTTGAAATTGTGCAACTCACTTTTGTGTGAGTGAAAACCCAGAATTAAAGGGTTAAAGAGGAATCAGAGGAGAGAGATCGTGGAACTCGGCCAAATTGCTAAATCAACATTGTTAGAACCGGAGTGTTTTTCGAAATCTCGAGGATCTCGGAGAGAATAGCTCGGCGAGTGATCGATGGCCGATCGATATAATCGATCGCGTCGTCCGGTGGGGAGATAAATAAGAGAGACGGAGGAAAAAAGAGATGGCTCTGGGCCAGGTAAGAGCGTCCTGAACGGCATGGGGCAGGCTAGCTTCTCTCCTCTCCCGCTCGCTCGCACGCGCGCACCGCTATACTCCGCGCTATAAATAGACCGTGAAGGTCAGGGGGAATCAGCAGTTTTCATGCAAATGCCGAGTCTCGTCGATAGAATAATATCGTTCTCCTCATATTCGCGGATATCGAATCGATCCGGCTCTCGCCCGGCCGATCCGAACCGAGCCGCTTTCTCCGCTCGAGATTCGTCTAAAAATTGTATATAGTTGTCAAATTTGAACCCAGAGAAGCTCTACAACTTAAGAATGAAAAGTTCCTAGTCTGAAATTCAGTACAAGCGAGAATGGAAAATTGTCCGGAAAACCTTCGACGGAACGATTCCCCGTCTAACGGTAGACGCTCGCACAATCGATTGCGCAATCGACTCGAATTACGACAGAGAATTTACCGTTTTTTCAGTCTCTCGTTCTCATTACAATTACACGTACCATCGGGAAATTCCTGCGGAGCGATTTTTTCCGCACGAAGGATATTTTTCTCGATTTTTCTTCCCCTCTCGCGCCGGGGAATTGTATTTTTATTCATTCGTTGGAGAGCACGCGATAATACGGCCCTCCGGCCGTCCCGCCATCCGTGACGCGAGCCACAATCAACAGGTAGTTGCACCAGCGCGCGCACTCGCGAGAGAGTATATTTATAGGTATACAATCGCGCGTGCGCGCGAGCAACCCGGTTCGTGAATGTATTCATCGAAAATCAAACCATGCGGTAATATTATGGCGGAGACTTCTACAGAACTTCACTTCTTCTTCTACTTTCTTCATATTTATTGCGATAAAATAAAGAGAAGATATTCTAATTCTATTTTAATTTTATCGATTTGATTAATATTGGTAGTAGTCTTCTTCTACTTATACTTGAAAAAGAGAGACGATATTCTAATTTTAATTTTATCGACAGATTTTAGCGTTATATCTATCATGTTGTCGTTGAGTTTCCGGATTTTATGCGGTTTTATCGATTTTATTGACACTGATTGGCTAGTGCTTAACCTACGCAGGTGCGTAAGGTGACCGTGTCCCGAAACGAACGGGATGGTCCCTCTCTTCCCGTTTTCCCTCGACAATCCCCTCCCCACCTCTCTAGTTAATCGAAACCTCTCGGATGCAACTCAAACTTCTATTCGCTTTCACCTGCGTCCCGGTAAAAATAATACGCGCACGCACGCAGCGCACACTCTCGAGAGCTCGAATAACGTAGCAGGAATAATTCGCGAGATCGCTCACGGCGAGAGATCGATTATCCGATAATCGAGCTCGATAATTACAGCCGCGATTCTCGATTCGGTTTCGCAATCGATTTTACGTAATGAGGATTTTTTTTTCGAGATCCGATTTTTCCTCCCGCGAGTCTCTTCGATTACCGAGGCGAAAATTTGCGAGGGAAGGAACGCGAGGAATCGATGGAATTTGACGAATTTCGCGTGTCGAAGCTGCCGTGACGGCGCGTTACGCGCTAAACTGGGTGAAAGTGAGTAATTTCCTTGCGGGCCCACGGCGAACGAGCGTCATCCGTGAAGGCCGATCGGCTCGCTCGAATTTATTCGATTTGTGAATTAAAACGAGAATGCAAAGCCGATTTATTCACGAGACTCTCCTGGCCACGCGTGACCTCGAAAACGAATCGGTCCGGCTCTCTCGACGATTTTCTCGCTACCTCCTCCGAAATTTCGCTCAAGGACTTTCCAACGACAGAACCCGATTGCCGAATTGTTACCGGAGGATGTATAGTCTCCTCAGTTCCTTCACTGCCCTTCAATTTGTCCAATTATTCATATTCTAGTCATTTTTTTATTCTAGTTTTTTTCCACGTTACTATTTATTATTCATTATTACTTTTAAAATATGTTTTTTATCACGTGAATAATTTTAAACAAATTTATGGATTTAATTTCGTCTTAAGTATGTCTTTATTAATTGTATCGATTTTACAGGTTTGAATAGGAATCCTATTTATTCCTATTTAAACCAGTGAAAAATTAATACAAATTATAAACATACGTAAGACAATATCGAATTCGTTAATTTGTTTTGAATTATTCATGCGATGGAACACATATTTTAATAATGTAACATCTCTATATTCATATATGTGTGTGAGGATGTGCAATATATAATTACACTCACATTTGAACCTATAAATCTTCATAGAATAAGTAGGTTAAAAGTGGGTTATATATTATAGAAATCTCCAGGACTAAAATTGTGTTTATAAACCTCATTCTGATCATAAATGTGGGGAATCCGGAAATAACTGCCACGTTTAGGTTCAGAACAGGGTTTGGCAATACGTGCATTTCAATATAAACTTAACATCATTTAAACCCTATAAGTCTTCGAGTCTTACAGGTTTTACGTTAAGATTAAAATTTCGACTCGGGTTATTAAGGTGGCTGTAATTCATACGAGTCTGAAATTTACGTTGTTGAAACGAAAAGTGCGTAGTTGTTATCGAGCTTTAAAATACCGATAACGAGCCCGAACAGTAAAAATTGGTCAACTCGCACGCGCCTGGGGCGAGAGGAGCGAACTTCCCACCCCTGAGATAGGCGAAAATTGAAACGCGATGCGACCATAAGGTGTAGTTTCCGAAGCCGCTAAATCAAATCCCCCTCCCCCAGCGGACTGTTGCGTGTCAGTCGGTACAAGTAAGCCACCCCTATCCCTCTCGCTCCCTCTCACACGTATATTCTCTTCTGCGAGAGGAGAGAGAACTCGTGCGCACGCAGCCCGTAATTATATTGTCACGCCGCGGGTGTTCAATTTGTCGGGCACTCCCCCACCGCCTTCCCCCCCCCCTCTCTTTCTCTCTTGACTCGGCCACACTGAGAGAGTCTATCTACCCCCGGAGCTCTTTCACCTGCGCCCGGCAACCCCGCCAACGTTCTCACGAGCCGGCTCGACACCCCACGAAGTTGAAAAACGAACAAGACGGCGAAACCGGACAATCGACTCGCGTTCTCACGATAATTACGAATCTTCCTTCTCGTTTATTTGTATCGCGTATTTCGCTCCGAAGTTTCACTCTCCTTCGAATTCAGCTAATGAGGGCTTCGCTGATATCCCGCCTAATTTTTTTCTCGATCCACAGTAGCGCTGAATATATCGAAGAAAAGGGTTTTGACGTTTCTGGCCACTGGAGGGTTCTTTACAAAGTTTACTCAGACTACTCGTTGTTAAAGCTTGGGTCAATATTTTTCAGATAGTCCAAAATCATCGTTAAACATCTTCCGATTTCTCGGTACGATAGCGAGCCGATATGCTTGTTAGAACAGCAGCAATTATAAGTAATTTATTAGTTATCTAGCTATGAATTTCGTTGCGGAGCGATCGTGGCCTACACCGAACGGTGGGTTTGCCAATCGATAAATCTCCGAACATAAGATACGGTATCTTATCGACGCGTATGTCACGAAAAATTGTCCAACGAGGAATCTATATAGACTTAACCTACTTTAATATTATTTTTTATCGACGAATCGAGAATCGAAATGAAAATGCAAAATTTACCAAGTGAAATTTTCGCATTTTGTACCAAAAATTTGACAAAGTTATCGTTTTAAAAAAAAATCGACTTACATAACTGATCATTGGTATGTTACGAGATTGGGCAACTATCGCCTCGACGTAGCACGAGCCCTCGGGTCCAAAGAAAGCCGCAACACCGTCGCAGATCATGTCTATCATTGCCTTCGTCGCTTCCACTGTTTCCCCTCTTGTATCGCTCCATCTCATCACCAGCCTAACGTTTGGCAGTATATTTGGATCGTTGTTCACCTGAAAAACAAGATCCCCTTAAAATAAATTATCATTTTCGTTACAAATTTATACAGAGAGGTATAAAAAATTTCGATTGACCAAACATCCGATCGGGGACACTCCCAGAACTCGAGGAAAATTCTTACGAGTTTCCCACAAATATGCACGGATTGCGTGCGAAAACTGAAACTCAAACGAGGAAAAAAAGCCCAGACCGGACGGGAGTGAAACGCGAAAACTCGTGACTAAAAATAGAACGATAACGGCAATTGGCTGATCGCGAAGGAGGCGAATTTTCGCTGTAACCGTCGTTTCGATGATCAAAGGGCGCCGGGCAATAATCGGGGAGAATTTCGAAACAGAAATATAAACGATCGCCACTCCCTTCCCGTTCTAAATATCTAATACAGCCGCGCGGCCAATTAACGCACGCGAGTGATAAATAGGAGAGGAAAAAATTCGAGTCTAAAAATAACCGCAACCATGGGCGGAACTAATTTAACGCCTCGTAGAGAGAGAAAGAGAATTCCATTTCGAACACCTGCATACTCGCGAACAGATTTTGTGTTCTCTTTTCTCTCTCTCCCTCATTTGCAGTTTTATCGCGAAAGGTTTATAAATAAACGCGCGCGGCCGGTAAAAGTCTGCTCGTTATGAAAGCCGAGGTGCCCGATGACTCGATAAAACCACGGCCCTCTCGAGTGTCGTCGAGAAAATTTATTCTCTCATTCTCTCTCTCTCTCTCTCTCTCTCTCTCTCTCTCTCTCTCTAATTCATTCATCAATGAGTGCTTTTCCGAACTACTCCGCGTTATCCTCTCCGTCGATATCTGGAAATACCGATCGTTTCGAAGTGCCAATATCAATAATTACTATGGAAACGATCTATCTCCCTACTCGACTCTCCTCTCATTCTCATCGCGGAGACGCTTCGAATAACGCTGCCCGATCGGATAACGAATCGGCTACGGGTACACGCGAAATTCGCAGAAGGCGAAAACAAGAGTGAGAGAGAGAGAGAGAGAGGAGTGTGTATGCACTCGGGACCGGGAGAGCCTCGGATCGGATTTTTCTCACGGTCGCAAGTCGCTCCGCCGCGCTCGTGGGCGGACCGGCGAATAACGTCGGCCTTGTATTTTTAACCCCCGAAACCGAGAGAGAGAGAGAGAGAGAGAGAGAGAGGGAAGAGAGTGGGAGAGAGAGAGAGAGATTCGGGTCACTCCGCGACTTTTACCTTCTTTCTCTCTCTTCTCCTTTCTCTCTCATTTACTGCGGCGGGAGAGCGAGGCGAAGACGATCTCACGGTTGCCGATTCTCGAATGAATTATCGAGGCTCCCAGAGTTCGTGCAGCGGGCTCGTTTTAAGAGCGGCGCCCTGAGGTGGGGGCGAGGGAGTGGGAGTATGATTAAGAGCGAGCGAGAGGGAGCTTCGAAATTATCCCGCTCTTTATCGCGGCCCGCGCGAAAATTTTCGGAAGTCGAGTTTAACGATTCGAGTTGCGTGTAACGGGTGTTTCGAAAATTCGTATTTGCCCAGTCGCAATTCAAACACACAATTTTATTTATTATATAGTAGTATCTAAGAAAAATTAGTGTCGATTCCTACAATCAGGAGTAATGTGAATACCAAGTTTCTTGACAATTAAGAAATTGTCAAGTACTAGTGAACATTTTTTGAACCATAATCACCTCGTCGAGCGCCATCGACAAGGCCCCGGATATCGCGAGGCCCTGCCGATCCTTGAGGCCGCCCTTGATAGCCGTCAGATAACCGATCGTCAAGTTCTCGGGCTTCCGAGGGGGATAATCTCGCTGCTCGCGCTCCTGCGATCCGCCGTGGCGAGCGATATCGGTGGCGCTCGCGTTGCTCCAGCGACGATAATCCGGTTCGTTGACGGATGCTCCGAGGGCCAGAGCCAGCTGGCCGCTGCCTAGCAGCAGTAGCACCAGCAGAGCGCGCGACTGGTGACCATCTAGCCTATGATGACGTTGATGACGATGCTGGTGATGAGGGTGATGACGATGATGCTGCCGCTGCCGCCACCGTTCACCCCGGTGACGATAATCGGCCTTCGATACGAGATTATCGATTTCGCGTGCTGGCTGACGATCTCGAGGTGGTGGTGAATCCTGGCGACGGGGAGGCCTGCGGCGGCTCGGCTGTCTTGGCGGGCCGGGGCGCATGGCCGCCGCCGCCACCGGTCAGCAGCGCCTCCCTCCCGCTCACCTGTTTAAAAAAAAAATAAAAAAAATATTGAATGTACGAATAAACCTATACTTTTCAGAAAAATTAAAATTGTTGTTTTCTCAGCTTTAAATGATAGAATTCAATTGATTGTTTCAAATCTTGAATCTTCCTCTTTGAAATGATCACCTAGCCAATTAAATTCAATCATTTTTAGCCGAATTGTATGGAAATGACGAGTGTAATTGTTTCGAGTGAATAATTGTATTAATTTTTACAGCTCAGAAAAGTTAAGGGGAGAATTTTTTCAACACCCTGTATAGGAATGTTCTCAACGATCTCGCGAGATAACGCGAATCACGCGCGGTGCCAATAATAGCGACTTCCTTGAAACAATAAGTCGGCTCGCGATCGTAAATAACAAAACTCCTCATTATCATAATTTTTCCCCCCTCCCGTCCCCGCTCATCTTCCGTCACGTCGATCGGAATCTGAGAGGTGCGTCAGTGTCGCGCAATGGGAATACAAAAACCGATTACTTTTTTTTCTCGTTTCGGTGGGATCGTAAAGTCTAAAATTAATCCGCACTTTCGATCGGCGCGAATTTGTCGTGTTTTTTTTCTCGCTCTTTCTCGACGTGAAAGCGAAAAAAAAGATATTAACGACGGCGCCTAGGCGCCGAAATAATCGCGAGACGGGTAAATAAATAGCCGTCCTTGTCGTCGGCCGCGAGAATGCGCTTATGTACTCGGAATCGCGGCGTCGCGCGCGAAACGTAACACGTGGTCTCGACGTATCGGTGCGAGACACCTGTTGCAATTACGTAATGGATCTCTCGGAGGTCTATAGGCCTGTTACGCGAACTCGTTCGCAACGAAAGTCGACCCTCTTTCTCTTTTGCCGTGCCATCGATCCTGCGGCTGTTGAAATCGTCGAAAATTTTTGTACCTACCGAAAATTTTTGCTGAAGTATTTAAATTCAATCGACTAAGGAAAATACACGTTGAATCAATTATCTGAATATTTTGATAACTCGATGATTTGTTTAACCGAGATACTACACTGCCGAATACTTAAAAGAAAACAATTTTTCAGTTGAATGGAACACCGAGAAATTACAAGTTCATTGATATCAACAGGCAAATCGCGATGTACGACACGCGACCGGCAGGCTGCCTCGAAAGTGCGAGAAACCGGTGTAGGTCGAGAATCGATTATTTCGATAAGTCGTGAATCTTGGACGCGTAAGACACTCACGAAATCGAGAGCCACTCGAGATAAGATTTTCCGAGAAGGATAAGCTTAATTGCCGGGATTAACATACGAGAATCGTGTCGTATTATAACGTCGTGTTTTTTTTCTCTTACCTTCCCATCTCGCTATTTATCTCTCGAGTGCGCGTAATCAAAATTTTGACGCGTTATCGCGAACTCGATAAAGACTCGTTCCGAATCTCGAGATGCGAAAAGGTACGAAACGACGGTCTCGAGAAAAACGTGCTAACGAGCTTCCACGGGTTATTAACGAAGTTGTTGGTTAATGTCGTTAACGCGTTTAGTGCTCGTTTTTTCGTGCCTCGTGAGCGATAAAACTCGTCTGTGTTTTAAAGAAGCAGTAAGCAGTCGAGGTACTGAAATTCTATCGGAACTGCTCGTCGAAAAATTTTGATCGATAAAGGGGAGGGGAATGTTGACTCGTCGAAAATTTAGGTGAGAAAAGTTTGATCACACCGACGGTTAAGCACCGGAGACGCGCCCATGTTTGCGCTTCATAGATCATATTTCAGGGCGTTTCAGGAGGTGTGACCGAGGCGCACGTGCCGCACGGGAGCGTTAACGACGAACAATCGACGTCTCGCAACGAGAACGCTAAAAAATACAGATAGCAGTGAATTTCGAGCGATGAAAAATTAAATAACGGAAATGACGAGCACACTTGATCAAACATTCTTCTTAATTTTTCCTAATCGTTTATCCAAAAATAACCGAACGACGAAAATAGGCTATCGACGAGTAAAACAAATTCGTGACGAATCGTTCGCCGAAAATAAACTCGTCTCGTTTACCCGCCTCGACGATTCGACTCGCGAGAGGAGAAAAAAAAAAGAAAAACGGAGAATCAGGGGAAGCAAAATCGCCGTCTGAGCAGACTCGCGCAGGGTCAACAGACTCGCGGACGCGCGTCGTGCATATCGTTTAGATAAACGACGATAAACTCGTCACGCGAAAATCATCCTCCTATCCTTCCTTGGCTTCTCTTTCTGATTCACTGAGCTATGCGAGTAATCGGGTTTTCCTCGAAGATGCTACGCTCCGTTCAGCGACAAAGAAGATTCGCGAGGTCGTACGTTCTACGGAGTTTTTTGCATATAAAGTTATGAATGAAAATTTAAATAATATTGAATAATATCGAAAAAGTTTATTTTTTAGTACTATGTTTCTTTCATTTTCACAATGATCGGTTCGGTGTAACGAAAACTCGAGGTGTTTTGTTTCGGAGTTGCTGCAATTAAAGAGTCTCCCGCACGAGCTGTCGTTATCACGATGGATTGAATTCGGCCTTGCTCTTTCTCGCTACATTCGTGTTTTGTAACGTAATATACGGTTAACGATCCGGCGTGTTTGCACCAGCACGAGTCGATTCGTTTCTTGAACGATCGCACAGAAAGTTGTTAGATCAAGCATATAAAATATCACGTAGTAAAAAAACTTGGGAATTAATTTTACGAACATCCTCAATGAAGACGAATATTTTTCATCTTATTTGTATTTCTTCATTATGAAACGATTAAAAACTTTTCAAACCCGAGATCGGCGAGTCTCGCGCGTCCAAAACGCAGACGGGAAATTCTAGGCTTGTCCGTACCACACGCGTGGAATTAATAATGAAGTGCGCGCGAATCGCATACGGTACACGTGATTCCTTGCATTTCGCGTGAATACTTGTATATCTTGAAATTTTCCATGAAAATTGACAATATTTTCCGAGGAAATTGCAAGTTTCTTGAAAAAGTTATTCGAAATATTTATTAGGATGAAAATATTCAATAAAAAAATATATTAATATTTTTATCCTCTCGGTAGTTATTGAAAGTTTTTTCGATTAATGTTCTCGAATGGCGTTGATGGCGGTACATCGATACTCGGTGGTGTCAGAGTTCGCGGATCGACAATACGGCGATAATCCTGTAATTCCCCAACGGAAGAGCGAGAAGTGCGCCGGCGTGCGAGAACGAGAGAGATCGACGAATGGGACGTGTGTAAGTATATAATGTTCGCGAGTCACGGTCGGCATGGCAAGCAGCCCGCGAGTGCCCGGAGATGGCCGGTTAACTTCACCTCGGGATGCATAAATCGTCCCCCGAGCGAGATTATTTCCTTCTTTCCAATCCAATTTTTTCTCGATCCGAATCAACGGATGTAACTATTTCGAAGCGTTAGGGAGAATATTTTTTTTCGCACGATTTTTAGATTTATACAAACAAATAAAAAATTTTATATTTTTATTCTCCTTCATCTATAATAGCAATAATTCAAATAAAAGAAAGCTAAAAGACTGTTTTCTCGGATCAAATTTTTACATCGATACTCTTTCACTCGATTTCTAGATTCTCAAGCGAGCTGAAAATTCAAATGAAATATTGTCGCGAGCGTCGGATGAGTTTGTTTATACGACAACAAACGCGCGGCTTTCTAAACTTTTACTTCGCCGCGCGATCGATAAATTCGAAAATCGCTACTTGAAATCGGTAGAATGGAAGCGAGAAGAAGCTCGAGGCTGAATTTTCCCCGCGATGCGATTCTGGCCGAGCGCCAGCGGCCGCCCTCTCCCACCGCGACTGTTTTCTCAATTTCACTTTTGCGAATTCGAGCGTACTCGCGCATCCGTTTACTACACGGGCCTGGCGTACCTTGGGTGCTCGCCAAAACACGCGACGAAAACACTCGAGAGTCGATCTTTATAACCGATCTTGTTGCTCCACTACCGATGTCCAAACAATCTCTCACGGTTTATGCGAAACTCGGCTCTTAAAACCTCGAAGCGGAGAGATTTTTTTCCTCCCCCGATCGATTTTCTTACCCTGCGGTCGGGAATTTCGCTGTATCGAGTTGCGAGATTAATCGAGGTATTGTGGAGTCGATATCTCGAAACTCAAGGTAAGGGAGATCGGATACGTGTAATTGCGACGGATTTAACAGCGGTAAACATTGCGGTCCGCCCGAGGAGGAAATCGGTTGGCTATAAAGTAACGCATCCCGCGAGTATCGCGGTAACGCGATCCAGCAAGCTCACTGCGGGATAAGATCGGATGCTTATTAGAAAACAAACGTGGAGACTCGAGTTCGTGCGGTGAGCTATCCGCACGAATCGGAGTGAAAAAAGGTCTGATTTTTTATCCAATATTGAATATTTTTGCACTGAATTGAATGTATTTAACACTTTTTTGAAAATATAGGAATGAATATTTTGTTCGGTAAAGTCAATTGTTACATAGAATGAAGAAATTCAAACAAATATTTGCTTGATATTTATTTGAACATATGCGACTAAATATTAAGTAAATTCAATTAATTTTTGTTTTTAGTGTGTTGCGCGCGTGGAAAGGCTCTCGCGGGCGTGTTCGCGGTTCCATGGCGGACGCGGATCAAGATAAAAAAAATACGTCAGAATTCGATAACATAGTCGTAAAATAGTCAGAATGTGCAGCTGCGAAGCGAGCGCGGAAGCCTATCGATTCAACAAAAAGAAAGAGAAAAAGGGAAGAGACAGAGACAGAAGAGCGTCTTTAAATTTCTAATCGAACGTACCTAAACAACATGGCAGGTCAACTTCAGGACGAAGAGACACGGTTCTCCAAGGCTACTTTGCGTACATGCTGCCGCGTATTCTTCCCGTTTTCGGCCTGAACTTCGAACAGCCACCTGAAAAATCACCACGTTTCAAATAAACATTCTCATTCTCTTCTCCATTTTTTTCCGTTGTTTTGACGAATAGAGGCCTCCCGATTACCGATTTGGCCGATTCGGGGATACGAAACGATTTCGAGCGTGAGAACTGGATTCCGATGACGTGGGTCGGTAGCGAGCACGCGCGTGCCGGTAAAAGACGCCCGCGTGTGCGGATTCCGTGTCCGAATCGTTTATGCGCGCCTTCGACATGGCCCTCGCACCCTTGTCGTTCCACGACGAACGACCGTTTTCGGGACGCACGCGCCAAATCTCTACAGACCGCATTTTTTTTTACCTCGATAATCGGACAATGTTCTCTTCTTTAAGGTTGTTCGGATGGTACCGTATTAGTCGTAATAAAATCTAAATTTTTCTTTTAATAAAATAAAAAGTTTGAACATGTAAATTTATTATTTTAATTTAAATGTTATTTGTGAACATTTGAGAAACATTAATTTGTTTATTTATTTATACATAATAGTGAAAAGCTATCTTTTGGCTCGTTTATTCTTTCGTAAGTTGAAATTTTTGTGGACTTTCTGTGCTTTTTGTTGAAATACCTCTAAAAGCCTTCGTCAGAATGCTTTTTTATTATTTTTTACGTATTCTACAATAGTCAATTTATTAAGATAACAGTTTTCTGTTTTTGTATCTTTATACAGAGCAACTATATAACTCAAAGTATAAGAATTTAATTGACGTTTCCTATGCTCTGCATGTTAAATCACGGTATTTTAATTATTAATTACTCAATAACTGTACGTCAGATCTTCCTCAAAAAGCGAATTTATATGTATTTATTAATAATGAATTAATATTGAAATTTTAATTCTCTATTTTTAAAGTGCTCTATTGTCCGAATAACCTTAAATCTGTTTCGAATCACGAAAGGTACACGGAAAATAGAAGTTTGATATTTATTTGAAAATATAAAAATAAAATGATTTTAACAATTTAATAATATCGATTTTTTGAGAAACTTGGGCTGCAATGCCACGAAGATAAGTTTTTTGATGGCATTCGCCAAGCCCGTTAAACGACTGTCAGCGAGGCGCCCAGTCCGATTAATTAACTCGTAACGGATCCGATTCGGATCTCTCTTTTCGCCGGAGAAAGATCGTTATCGAGCGATCGCTTGTGTATAATTCTAGCCCCTCATTCTGGAAAAATTGAACTTAAAAATTGTACTCTTTTTATACTATATTGTACAGCACCTAAAGACTTAAAAAATTTTTAAAACACATACTTGATTCGATGTAAACTAGGATTTTAAGATTGTTCTCGTTGCTCAGAACTGAATAAAATATAATTGAAAGATTCCGAAAACTTTCTCGCAAGTACCTGCGGGACCCACGTACTATATGTATCACTCCACTGCGGTTGTCGAACTTTTTTCAGATCCTCGCAAGGAGTAATTCGAAAAAAGTATAACAGCGACCAGATTTAACATATAGTACTCTGGATGTGCGGAGACTTGCGAGAAAACTTTTCAGCCCAATTTTCAAAAATTCAATTTTTTGTGCGGAGCTAACATTGGTACAAAATGATCGCACCTGTTGAAATCGCATTCACGGACAACGAGAATTGCCGCATCGATAAATCAATACGTCCCCAACACAACAAGGAGACTTTATTAGTCATTTTTAATCTGAAAATATTCCACTCGGCGATGTTCCGACTGGGACGAGAATAAATCGATATTAATTAGAAACTGAACGATCCGGAGACTCGAATCGTCCCGTTATTCTAGTTCTCTTGAGCGAGAAGCGAATATTCGCGAAAGCGGATTTCCCTCGAGAGAGGCGAATATAAACGCGGCAGATTGCGAATGCGAGAGGGCGATAGCGTTGTATCGCGGGGGTAAGTGGTCGGAGCATATAGATAATAGTTTCGGGAAGATACCGTGGCCGTTTGTCGTGTATGACGACGAGCGGCAGGACCGGTAAGTTCGGTTCTCTCTCTCTCTTTTTCTCTTCCACCTCCGGCATTCGCGATCCCGCCTCGCCGATTATAACCACTCGCGCATTTTCTCTCTCCTTCCTCCTTCTCACCCGCAGGCCAAGAGAATTTATTTTAAGACGATGCAACGAACCCCAACCCCTCGTCGCCGGTTCCCACGAGTATATATATGCGCCACGTGTTATTACGGACCGGTGGATGTTACAGTGAGGACCCTGTTACCTATAACAATGTTACGACAACGGCCCGAACATCGTTAAGAGTGTCCTCGACTTCCACACAACTTCTTTTGCAGTTTAAAGCTCTCTAAGTGTTTGTTTCACTTGTCGAGCTTTCATGTTTCGAATTGATAAACAATAACAAAAAAAAAAAATAGAAATAAATGAAAAATGACAAGAACATTTCACAAATGAGAGGCCAGTGAAAGCTGTGTACACCAATTTGATTGTTTTGCCTAAGAATTTTGACGAAGTCGAGAACGCACAGCTATCTACATATTATATTTCCGGATGACGATTCTTTCGTCTCGCCGTGTTTCACCGATGATTCCCACGCTCATTTATCGCGAACAAAGGATCGGGCTGCAGTTTTGCTTCCGGATTTTTTCGAGCGAATATACATACGTATAGCTTAATATCCCTCGAGCGTGCGTAAGCATTGAATCATTGTGGAAAAAAGTTGCTCGATTCTCGGTAGGAAAAAATTACGAGCGCAAGAGAGAGAAAGAGAGAGAGAGAGAGAGAATAATAGCAGTTTCCTTTGAAAGAGGCCGACATTAGCGATCTAAGCGGAGGCGTGTCTCGACTCGAACGCGTCATACGTAAATATCGCGGATTTTTCGCGCCAGCCGTGAATAACTAGCGAGTTCCGGGTGATGATTCCCGATCGCTTTGTTCGATTTTTCGTCGGACACGCGACACCTCATACGTATAAATATATATAAATACGGATACGCGTATTTTTCTCTACGATCTTATGTAAGATCCATATCGGCTATAAATATAAGCGATATCCTTTTCACGCGCACCTGTAATTTATGCGAATTCGATATTGTGTCAACAAAAGAAGAAAAAACCAATTCGACGCGTGTGCAAACAGCTTTTCCTTTATGTGGATCGATTATTTATCGGCGAGTGGAAAATAAAAGTTCGAAAATCGAAGGAATTAAAAATTTTATCGTGAATCATTAGTTTCAGGGAATATCAAAATTCCGAGAACGATTATTTTGTGAGTAAATCGTTAAAATTCGCGAATGAATTTTCCTCTTCGCGTAGAGTGAACTCCAGTGGCCCTCCCGCGCGAAAGGAATGGCCTCACACGCGGAACCTCGATCCGTTTTTGGAACGCGTCCAGATTATCCGCGGCCGTTAACTTTTTACCGCTTTTCTTTCTAGATCGTCTTGGTTCTCTCGTTAAAATAATCGATTCAAGATTTTCAGCAAATTTTTCAATATTTAAAATAGTCGAAAAATTTGATCTTGGGCGCATTTATCAGTCTGTATTTTGTATGTTTTCATTGTTGATTGTTGGATTTTACTCTCAAAAAATTTGATTGATTTTTTAGTCGTAAACTTTTGAATATAGCCAAAAAATTGACCGAATTAAAAAAAACCTACTGTGAAAAGTCGTTTTCTGAATTTGGGAAAACTGTGACCAAAGAACAATGAAAACATACAAAATACAGACTAATACGACCCAGAACCGATCAAATTTTTCGACTGGTGTTACGTCACTCGCTCGTACCGGTGCGCCTCTAAAAAAGAATAAAGCAATAAGCGGAGCCGACGGAAATAGAAACGCGAGCGTGGATTCGACGCGCGGAGCGAAATTTGCCCGACGAGCGATCGTCGAAACGACGTTCATTATTGTATTACCGTCATTACACAATCGATGTTTACGGGCTCTCTTCGGACGGTTCGGAACTGGCCTCGCGACGAGAGCGCGCGGAATGGAAGTGGGGAATCGCCGGTTCGTACACACGCGCGCACGATCTCGGGATCGTTCGTGCGAGTTCGGAATTCCGAGCGGTTCGAGCGCCGTGGCAGACATTCTGGCAGCGCGCGAGACGAGCTCTATTCGTCCATTATTTCGTATCGAACTCGTTAGGAACCGTTAGCGAAATAATTCCCCAACTAAAAATTGTCTAAATTTTCCGAAGAGTTCGTACCAAAAATTTTCATAAATGTAAATTCTTGTAATACTTAGCAACGTCTTTAGTACGAAAAATTGGCTCACATCTGTTCGGTTGCTATCGCTCTCGACATGCTCAAGTTTTTTCAATCGAGCTGCAGTGCTCAGCAGAGCACATTGTCTCTAAATGTCTCTACCTCGTTCTCTTTCTTTCTCTCGAACGGGGAGAGAGGAGAGAGAGCAAGAGAAAGAGAGACGAAGAGACGAAGAGAGGTCGAAGTAACTGGATTTTCAGGCTAGCCGATCGCGAAACGCGAACGATTCCCGCTCTGTGATCGAGTTTATTTTCAAATTTTTCAACTCGTAAGGTGACATAGTTTGTCTCGTTTATAAATAAAAATTTTATTATTCAAACGCTTTAAAAAATGTAACACGAGTAAATTTTGAACAAATCATTTGTCTTCCGCGTTTCGGAATCGGCAAGAAAAGAATAAATTCGACGAGGTATGTCGGGAATAGTGATAGGATCGGAGAAAAAAAAGATCAGACGCTCTATATATAGCGCAATTTTTCGCGTTCCGTGGGTGCTCAAAGAGCCACGAGTGTCTCGTTACTTAATGCTCGCTTGCGACGCAATGAGCTGCGGTAATTATCCCCAGATGCTCGGTTTCTCGACTATTCCATCTATTCCATCCGTGATTTGTTTTGGAGCGTCATTTTCGCGAAAAAAAATACCCGAATTAGCGTGCGCGTCTCGAGCGAGCGAATTCTCCAACCTGGGCAACTCCAAATGTCACATTCGTGTCACGTAGCGTCTTTACATAACGCATAACTACATCATTAACAAATGATAAACATTCTATTTTTGTAACGCCCGTTTGCGGATGCATACCGCAACGTTGATATTCACGCTACACGTGTTCGACACGCCGGAATAGATTTTCTTTTTCCTACTTTCTCGCTTTCCCCGTGCTCACTGCATTTTTCGAAAACTTTTTTCTCATCGAGCATTTATAAAATTAGCCCTGCCATTTTTGTATCTCCGAATTATTTTTAATTGCCACGGTGGGGATAATTTTAAAAATATCGCGTCTTTTTAGCGCCTACGAAATCGAATTCTGTGTATTTTTGGAACTCTTGTAATCTTCGTTCGGAGCCGGTTGATTCGACCGAGTCAATCATCGTTGAACGAGTTAATTGCCTCCATCAGAGGCGATAATAATTATTCTTTCGGATTAGCCAGAAAATACATTTCCATGATCGTTGGCTTCGCTCCGAGGATTCGAGATTTGCCAAAAGACGAGAGGGGAAAAAATGTCGAAAGAGAAAAATTGAGTAGTTCTCGCGAAACATCGAAATAATCGCGGTTATTTAGCCGCTCGTTATCTTTTTTCCCAACCACGATCGCTAGTGATTCACCTGCCGCTATACTTCTGCAAAGTATAAACACGTTCTTTTTATTCTTCGTTTCGCTAATTTTTCCGTCTCACGATTCAAAAGGGGCGCTCTCTCCCAGCCGAAACTATTCCAGACGGCTAGACAAAGGTCACAGTTGTTTTTCTAACATCGGAATATATACACGAATTCCAAGCACACTCGGCGCGTGTTGTATTCGACGATGTCTTTTTTCGTCATCTAGCTCGATTCTAGCCTTTTTTCTCCGAATCGACAAACGAGAAAATCAGTCTAATCAATGTAGAATTCAGTGAATCAGCATTCACGTAGGTACACTATATTTATTACATTATTATATTATACATATTTATCAGCCGGTATTTAGTTTTCATTATTGATTTATTTAATTCTTTAGCCAGTTTTCATAGTTGTTGTTTTTTTAATTTGATCGGTTTTTCGGCTGTATTAAAACGTTTACGACTGAAAATCGATCAAATTTTCCGGCTCGTGTTTTGTGGTTGAAAAATAAAACAATGAAAACATACAAAATACAGACTAACACGAGCAAGAGAAATTTTTCGGCATACTCTTTGGTTTCTATGAACCGAACAGCTCGCCCTACGGGAACCTGGTATGTTTCAGTGAAATTTTATAAATAGGTCTCGGACTCCGTCCGACGGATTAACGCTTGGCGTTTGAAATAATTAAGCTCGTTAAAAAGTCCCGACGCACGCGTACACACAAGCATGGCGTCTATCTCCCACGAATGAGCTTTTAATAGTGTACATTATACGAACGGTTGCTATTGTTCGACTCGTTCGTCCCTCTCCCCTTCATTTTCGCTCCAGCGTGCATCACTCTCTTGGACAATAATTTATCGTGGACAACCTTTGATCCGCGCTCGGCAAATTTTATTTGCTCGACTTAGCCGAGTATTTTGAACGCAACGCGCCGCGCGGAGGACGAACGAGTTCGCGTTTGCTCGCGATATTCGCAGTTTCGGCGCCTCGCGAGAATAAAAAAAAAACATCGCCGAAGAAATTCTACGACTTTTTCAGCCCCGGACGGTGCTCGCCGACGATTCACGTGGGAAATTAACGGCGCGATCCGAATTTCGCGTTCCGTTTGCTATTCGCATTGGCGGCCTCGAACCTCCAAGGAAAACGAAAAGCTGCTACTGCATTTCTGCCAGATGGTGAGAATTTATCGACACACTTCGATAGCCACTATTTTTTGGAGTTAAAGGACCCAATTAATCTTTTTTTGAGATTAAGAGATAAAAATTTTGTTGCCAATGAAAATGTGACTTTTCTCAGTTCGTACTTAAAATTTGCATCGACATTATCAGGACACGAGTCAGTAAATCTTCAATAAAGTTTCACGAGATGATGAAATCTCGCTTGAAAATTGCGTACGCCGAAATATTTTTTTTGCCAAAATTCTGTTGGAGTATTTAAAATTTACAATTCGTTCCGCGACTGGATTAATTGATTCTCTTTGCCTACTTCGCTCTTACGAATTATTTGCGCAATCCAGCGCTAATTGACTCGTCGAAAACTACGCTCGTTCGCTCGCGACGGCATTTTAGAGCAGAGCGTGATTCCGGAAGTTCTTCATCCTGTTTGAGGATCCAAACGCGATTAGCAGTCTCGGAGTCAGCGAGTTCGCTTGTATTCGTAAATTTCAGCAGTTCCGATGATCCCGGTTTGCTCACGGATTACTCGTACTTTACGAGATATCGTTGGGCCCGCTAGATCTCGCCTTCCTCGGTTTATAAATACCGATTTCTAATCGCGTTTCACGCCGATTAACTCCTAGAAATGCAGGCTACGAGCCAAAACATCAATTCCCTCGTCTTCGGGCAAGAATGTCCAGTTATTAACCTTTTAATTATCTCAACTTCCCATGAAAACGTTCGAGATATTTATTCTTGCCGTTTCTATCAAGAAATTAAAATTGACTCGTTTCGTCGAGTGTCTATACTATTTTATATAAAAATTTAATTTAATTATTCACGTCATGCTTTTTGCCAATAATTCAAATTTTCATAATTCCTTACACAAATAGAGAAGAAATATTATTACCAAGTGATTAAAATCAGCATAATTAAAACCTGAAACTTTCAATCAAACTATCTTCTGTTTAGGATTTAAAAGCAGTTTATTCGAGTAGAAATACTTCAAAATATTTTCTATTTTAGAGACATTTTTTGATCTAATTTTTAGTCAGTAGTTTCGCTTACGAGTGGCGCAAAACTTTCTCAATTTCGAACGATGATTAGTAACTGATAACGGCGCGTAAAAATATACATTATTCAATAAATTTCGTTCGCTTCGCGAAGCCGTATACTCGCCCGATACCGAGGACTTCGATTCGAATTCGCAAAAAATATGGCGTTGATTCCGAGAAATCGGAGCTAACAATGACAACAACGTTGCAACACACGCAACGCGACGTTGTGTATGACGCGAGAGACAAGAGAAGGAACGTGGAAGCGGTGTAAGCGCTGCGTCACTATATTGAATTACCACGTACACCGTCCAGATCTCGTCAACAAAACGTCGATCTCACGCGTATTATTAAACCGGATAATGTCTTGTAATAGCGAGAAAAACAATTATTCAATGATACGTTTGTTATCTGAATCTAAAAGGCGCCAATTTTATCGAGAACTCCTGAGAATTGCACGATGACTCGAAAATTCTTTGATTTTTCTCTCTCCGAAAAAATCGACTTCTTGCAGCTCCACCACTCGGCCATAGCAAGATTTGAGGATTTCAACGTTAAATTCGGAGAAAATTTCATATTAAATTTTTCAGTAGCAAAAGAAGAATGGGGAAAATTTTCATATCGCACACCGAGTGGTGAGGTTGGGTCGCGAAATTTTTGATGGACCAAAACGCGCGCCGATCAGCTGGATAGATCGTTAGATATTTCCACAATATGGCGACGTACTCGCTCGCGCGAGGCCCCAAAGTGGTATTATTAAACTCACCTATATATCCACGCGTATACATACGTACGACGTTCAATGCCACACTGTGTTCGTATCCGTCTTTCACGTACGCGCTACCAATGAAATTGCTCTCTTTCTCTTTCCCCTCCACCGTACTTTTATTTACACACTCTCGCGATAATGCCAACAAACGGTCGAGGAGATTGAACGCGAATCGAAACAACAACACCAATCGGAATATCGATTGCCGGACGCGCAGCGTATAATTTCCGAGGTTGTAAATTTTTCGAGTGCGACGTATCGATCGATCGAGCGCGGGAACGATCCCGATCCGCGTTTTAGGTTATGGAATAGTTCATCGCGATGGTGCGAAAATTCGCGGGCGAGGATCGTACGTACATAGACACGCATACATGCGTAATTTTTCGATTCGATAACTTTGTTATTTATGCGCGAACGCTAATAAGCGGCGAACGTACGTGAGCACGAGTCAATCGCCTCGGCGCCCCCTACCGCGAAAATATTAAATAATGGAGTAGAGGAAATCGCGGAATGGCGATTGTAAATATTCGCGCGATTTTTGAGAGAAAAACAAAAAGATTGGCTAGTATTTTTCTTATCGAACGAAGTTCGTTGTGGCCAACTTCGCTTTAATCCGGTACATTATCGGAGGGGGAAACGGAATGATATTCTCTCTCTTTCTCTCGCTCATCTTTATTTCGCAATCGCTCCAATAAAACACGTGACACGACAGCCAGAAATCTCGGAATTTCTTTCCCGCGCACTATCCTTCTCTTCCTTCAATCGAATCGAATTTTGAATCAATAAATTGTACAGAGCGATAAAAAATGTTTTGGATGTGATACTTCTAGGTTTCGCCTGAATGGAGTCTAGATTTACTATTATCAAAACAAAATTTGGTCGATCGCTGTATCTCACAAGGAATATTTCGTCGAATTTTCAACAGTGTCTTCGTACGATCGTTCTCTCTCTCTCTCGGCAATTGTTGAAGATCGTACGAGAAAGAGAGAGACAGAGAGATCGGGTGGCGTATTGACACGGCCTCTTCAGTAATACCAGCGAACACGATAGATAAGGACAATGAGAGGGAGTAAAATAAGATAGAACGGAGACGAAATACGCGTACACGAGGTTAGGTGAAGGGGGAAGGGGGATGCGAATAAAACGAGGAGAGGGGAAGAATCTTATGCGGTACACACGGTTCTCTGTTACCTGCAACTCGTGGCCGTGTCCAGCATGGTAATCCAATCCACTCGATGGGTACAGCTACCTCGTCATCTTCGCGCAAAGTACTGACAATAATGGTAAATCCTTCGGGAATACGCTCGCGTTTTTATCACGTTTGTACGATTTCGAATCACCAAACAATGGAGGGTTCGAACGAGCGAGTCCCACAACGTGGCGCGTGCGGGGGGGAGGGGGGTCGACGAGACGAACGGGGACACACTCACTCGCGAATTGAAAGGAGGAAAAATCGAATGAAAATGGAAAAAAAATAAGGAAAGAGTGCTCTTTCCGATCGACACCTCTCTCTTTCTCTTTCCCTCCCTCCTCGTCGTCGTCGTGTATCACACTCGGCACTCGAATGACGCAGCGTGCGCGTGTAGAACGTCGAACGAAAACACCAAACTCGAGCGAACGGCCCACGAAAAAAGCAAAGTTTATCGGCAGACTGCGTTGCCCGTACACGATTCCTCCCGAGACACAGAAACGGATCGGATTTCGCGAGAGCGGTGCGATTCGCACGTCCAACTGCTGCTATCGACGAAAATTTTCCGCGGATATTTTCTCTCGTCGTGTGTATCTTTTTGTAGATTCGTACGCGCGTGGTTTATTCTCGACACTTGCGCGCTAAACGGAGGCGAAACGAGACCTTTTTTTTCAAACACACGCAACGTACCAACTCGAACTGTACGTAAGCAGTGCTCGCGACATACTGAGCGAACACATGATTTCGGAGCGAGTTTAGTGCGGATGATCGACCGGCAGGAGTCGCCACCGACAGCGCGCGCGATCGCGAACCGAACATTCCGCGGATGGTGGGAGGAGGAAGGAACAGAAAATTGTGAAATTAATTCAAAAAAGAGCCCGAAAAACGGAAAAATCGTCCAAATCGAAATTTCGATATCTCGAACTTTTTGAATTTCCCTTCGAGTTTGACTTATTGATCGCCCCTATTCAAGGCTTGTAACAAATCCTAACCTGTAATGTATGAAATTTCATACATTACAGAAATGAACATTGACGAAAAATCATCAGGTATTATTTGGTTAAACTATTTGAAGTCAGTACATAAGTATATTTTATATTATCGAATGTCAAACTTGTTAACTATTCCAATTGTTCTCAGTTTTGCGTCAATTTCATTACGACGGTCAGTTTCCAGCGAATCTCAACGTCGAACTCGTTACGTCGAGAGATTTCTTTTATCTATTTTCTCGACTGGATGTTGATACCGTTTATTGCGGTCGGGACACGTTTTTAAATGGAGAATCTCTCAAAAATTGAACGTTCCAGCCTTGCGCGCAAAAATAAATTACCGACGAGAGACGCATGCGCGCGAAAACGACGCGAAGTATACGAGCAATATTTCGTCACCTCGTTGCTCCCTGAATATATTAAAGATATTTTTAGAAAGCTAAAACATTACTCTTATCGAAAGAAGGCACCGGTTATCGCTCGTGTTTTCATGCATTTTACTGTCGAAAGACCAATTTTTTTTCTCCCTCCTCTCATTCTTTTTTTTTTCTTTCAGAGGACAATCGTTCTGCGTGCCGCGGATGGCTGCTTGTACATATATACTCTCATCAAACGGGCAACAAGTGGTTCTAGCGTGACTAGTTTCGTCGATATAACTTGGTTCAACGAGCTCGAGCTAATCGCGTACGTCCTCTTCCATCGCTTCGCGAATCAAAGGTTTACGCAATTCTACTCTTACTCGAATAAACATTCTGTAAGTTCTAATGAGTTTCGATTTTTCAGAGTCGAAATTATCGATCGAGAAAATCAGTGGAGCGGGACGGTGTCATCAGTCAGTAACAACGCAACTCGTAAATTTCGTCCCGACGCGTTATGTAGCTCACCGCTCACCGGTACTCTCGTACAACCGAGAAGATGTCACACACTCTGTATAATGCCCGTGTTTGCAAAATCCATATAGCCCCCGCGTGCCGCGCTCGTAATCTTATTTACGAGTCGAAGTTAAGCGGCCTAGTAGTGTTTGCCCGGTTATGTCGCGCGGCTCGAGCGTGATTCTCGCACTTTTTTTTGTTCTTGGAAGAAAGCATTCTCTCGCTAATTCATCGTCCTCTATTGAGTAACACAAATATCGAGAAGAGGGACATAAACATTCGGAGACGAGAGAGCAAGAATTCGGTATTTCTCACCGAGAGCGTTCCTCCCACTGCGATTCTATTATTACATCGCGGTTCGAGGAGCTGGCTATGTACGTGAAAATAAATGTCGAGTGCACCCGAGACGGAAAAAAGAGAGAGAGAGAGCGAGATGGAAAATGAATAAATACCAACGCTCACGCTTCGCGCCGTAACTCGGTATCGATATTCGTAATCTAAACGTATAAATATGTACGTGTATGTAATATATATGTAAGCGTACATACGGCCGTAGTAAACACAACCGGTCTCGTACGCGAGAGGTACGCGTGTGTACGTTCACCTACACGAGCGCGTATATTCAGCATAGTCGAGAAAAGCGCACGTGCTCCTCGAAATACGCATAAATACGAGTATTTTTTTCAGAGGTTCGCGACTCTGGAAACGCAGCGAGGAGAGGAGAAATAATCGAAATGAGATGAGCAAACTCGGACAATTAAAAAAAATTTCCTCCAGCGAGAGAGAGATGCGTTATCGGTCAATAAATTTTCCAGCGCGCTGGCTGAAATTCTCCGATCGACAAAAACTCGCTCTTTTCTCTTCGAGCCTAGAGATTCTTCGGATGCTCAATTTGAAAGGCGATCTTTGTGAACGGTTGTAAGGTCTTTCTTGAAATTAAAATTTCAATTCAGAAGCGAAGAAATCAGCAAGAAATGAAATTAAATTCAATGTTTGTTTACTGAAGTATGAAAGGACGTTCTATCTGATTTATTATCGACAGCACTGGAATTTAATATAATAGGCAATTTAAATCGATTCGAATCAAATGACGATGCACACGTATTTGCATAAAATTTATGTCCAATTTACATTCCATAATAAGTAAGTAAATAAAGATTTAATTAGCACAGTAGTGTCAATTTAATAGTCAAATTCACACTCATTGCAAACATTATCGTTGCAGGTATGGTAGAAATAAATCTTCTGCGAATTTGATTCACAGTCGTCTCCTGGAGAAAGAATAGTTGTTACATTTTCTCTATAAACGAGCGAAACAGAAAGAACATCGAGTTGTGTTTTCTCTACGGAGTCAAACGGAAGAAGAGGCGAAGAGGGAGAGCGAAGAGCGAAAAAGCTTCGATTTAGCGCGTATTGTGTACACAAAAGCACAGAAAGTCGAGTGTGACGTAGAGTTAGTGGTCGCGGCGATTGGCCGCTCGACAGCTGCTATCTTATCTATACTCCTCTCTCGTAGTGTCAACACTCCGCGCGCACCGGTTTTCGCGCTCTCGTACGAGTGTGGAGGACGCGTACGCCGTCTCGTACATACTAAAACGAGCGTCCCGCGTAACTGAAAAAATTTTTTTTTCAAAAGCTGCCATTCTTTCAACTCGAAATTCTATTCCGATCTCCCCACTCGAAAAAAAAGAGTTACGTATCGAATCGAAGAACTTATTTCGAAACTGGTACTCCTCTAACAACGCGCATATCTTATGTAAAGTAACCGCATGTGCGTTGGACAATAATTCGTTCTCACCGCAGGTGCGAAAGCTACGTGTTAGATACAATCGCAAACTCGGCACGGAATTTCGCGTTAGCGAAAAGCGGCGAATTATTGGAGCTGATTCTTCCAAGCTGATCTCATCCTAATATCAAAATAATTTTAGTTTCAATTTTTTAATTTACAGAAATGTAGAGTTTTTATTACACCAGAAAATCGAGGAATAGTCGAGTAAAGCTTATTTTATTTTTCAGGCATTTCTACGGATGTTCGGTTCGCTAAAATGGTCATGCTTATCAGATCGTCGAAGATACGTTGGGCTTCGAGAAAGAAAAAATAACGTCGGGGTTTAAATTACGCAGCGATTTGTCGTTACGAAAAACAACACGACTATTTACATCTCAATTATCGACGGCTGCGTGACATTAACGCCCACGACGGAATGGGCTCGGGCACGAGACGGCTCGTGAAAGTCTTGTTCCGCTATCGTGGCCATCGGCGTTTTGTATTTTTCTTTTTTTTTTTCATTTCTTACGTCGTCGCATTGTCCTACGCACTTCGATAGTTCCCGTTTCTATAAATAGAACCTACGCGATTCAAACGAGAGTAGATACACGTAACGTGAAATATCTCGTTGGTCGAAATGGTTGCGTTGTGCGTTATTCATTTCTGACCTATTTTTACGTTCGAATCGCTCAAAAACTTTTCGAAATTTATTGTACTTTCGCAATCATGAAGTTCGATGACGAGACGAGGAACATAAGTACAGATGTTTAATTACGAATCGAACAAGGTGCTCGAACGTTTTTCAGAGGGCGCGAATATCGGACGAAATTACGGTGCCACCATGCAACCTGTACAAACAATCGCGCCATTACGCGGTGTTATACGGTAATCGTGCCTGACGTCAAATATTAAACGATTTCGCTTCGTGAATCAGGCCCTGTATAAATTGTCCCGGCTTGATTGAATGATGGCCGTTGCTCTAAGTTGGCCGACAACCACTTCAACGTAAATAAGATGGTACCTCGTTCTGTATATGTATAGCAGTCTACTCGTTATATAGGGTGTCCGATTGTGTGCAAAGCGCTTTTACAATTCGCCGCGACTCGAAACATCGAATTATCGTCTTATTTTTTTCAATAAAATTCTCGCCTGTATATCATTTTTTTTGCGCGCGTATAACGTTAATTGAGGTTTATCGACGTCACGACGAAAACACTTCCTTCGTCTACCGTAGCGAATAGTAATTCCTGCAATAAATTTTGAAATCATGCTCGTGTTTGCTCTAGTCGTTCGCGCTACTTAAGCCGGAACGAAGTTGCATCCGCTGATCACGTGGCGTCATAATCGTCTGATTAAATAAAGACTAAATCTCATTCGAAAGGTATTACATTTTTCTCAATTTTTCGAGTCTCCGTTTTCGCATATTGAATATGAACGTACGATTTTGAATATTATTTTTAAATTTTGAAGCAATAATATAAATAAAGAAGTTTACGATTTTTACTTGTACGAAGAGTTCAAAATCTTTGGGCTCTCTACAGAACGATGAATCATCTGTGAACGTGCGCCTGTCACCAGACAACCCGACAACCACGTGCCACAATTTACGAAGGTACTTTCGGTTCTTAAAAACATTTTATTTATAAGTACAGTATTTACCGACATATCAGGAATCTTGTGTCTCACATAAAAATACGTCTTCAAAAATTGTGTTCACAAAGAAGAATGTGCGTTGTACTTAAAAATTAATATTGACTAGACATCTATTTAGGATAAAAAGCACGAGCCTTCTTGATTGTCTATGCTAACTTAAAAACTAAGCATTCAATATTAATCGTCTCCCCAGTTGAAAAAATTAATACCAATTTGAATAATACTTAATTATCATATTCTACATTTAAAGTAATTTTACTTTGTACGCGTGTGCTGTGCTTTGGTACGTTCTGCACGACGAATATCGTCGATACGCTAACATGTATAGAATAACGTTTCCATAAGTATTCACTGCATTCGGCTCCTCGTGAAAAATAATGGATACAAATTTTATTTGTAGAAAATAAGTTATTGTCAATCTTACTCGATGCAATTATGCAATAAATTATCGCCAGCGGCTAACTACACTGAAAATACAAATTTGGTAAATTTACCTAACACTTATTTGAACGTTTACAAGTACATATTATGTACATACTCCAAATAAATACTAAGTACATTTACCAGATTTTTATTTCCAGTGTACCATTCACGAGGAGCTTTCTAAGTACATCGTCTAATTAAACAATTCTACTAATTGGCTGGTAACCAATCAGAGGCTCGTTAGCCTCCCACGCATCGATCTCGTCACTCGACAGAGTTATTCCCTTAAGATCATCGAGCACGGTGGTGCTGTGTCCAGGAGTGCAGGGAGCGGAACTGCAATTCGTCTTCAATAGCCCAGAAGTGTCCAGAGCGTTCAAACTGTAACATTCATCCTCCAAAGGTAAATCGTTTTCCAGAAGATGATTCTCACAAAGTTTTTCGACGCAGGGGCATGAAGTGCTGGACGCCCGGCAGCCGTCAATCCCGCAGGAGGTCCTAGAGACGTGGCAGGGTATTTTTGGTTTGCAGGGACTGCTGTCTACTATGGATTCCAGCTCGCCGTTGATCAATCGAGTACACTTTTTGTCCAGCTGATCGGAACTGGCGAATCTCAATTTTTTGGGCGACTCGCTCGAACATCTCATAAATTTCGACCTCGCCAGGGATTTGTTCTTCAACGAGCTGCGTGGCACGAGGTTGTCAACGCCACTCTTTATGATTTCAGGAATCTCCTTGGGAGCCGTTTTGTCGCGTCTCGCGCGGACTCTTGTATCCTCACCTATCAGCCAGTAAGTCAGACGTTCTCCCTTCCCCTTCATCGATACTACGCCGCGCTCCACGAGAGTGAAGCCACCCAGACGATCTAGCAACTGTTTTGTTTCCAGGCTGCAATGGATCTTCAGTGCTGCGAATTTAATTTGTGTGTTAATTTTGATACTTTGATCAAAAATGTTTGGTTAGAAATTGTTTATAAATATTAAACACTTACGAAGTCCTGTGGACTCCATCCTACTTGCCGTGTTCACTGTATCACCAAATAAACAGTACCTTGGCATTTTCAAGCCAACCACTCCTGCACATACAGGACCTGAAAGAACAATTTTCTTCAATTTTTTAAACAGGTTGGAAATTTTAAGAGATAGAACATACCAGAGTGAATTCCAATTCGTAGTTGTAGTTTATCTAAAGGCCGGTGACGAATAGTGAACTGTTTTATAGCATTCAAGAGACACAGTGACATACTGGCTATTTCACCTGCGTGAAGAATTCCGTTTCTTATTGGTAATCCACTGACCTGAAAAATTATGTAAATTAATTCATGAATAATAGAAAATTATGTAGCTGTTTTCTTCCTCATTCTCACTATCAGTTTCTCTAAATATTCCAAATTTTATTGTTAGAGGGAAAAATTAAACAAAAAATTTATACATACCACCATATAAGCATCTCCAATAGTCTCCACTTTGTATACGTCGTAATTTTCTATCGTGGAATCGAAACAAGTGTACAAGTCGTTTAAGAAATTAACAACCTACGATAATAACAAAAATTAACGTATTTTCAGATTTTGCGAGTTAAAAATCAAAATAAACACCTCCAGTGGCGTGCTCTCCGCAGACATCGAGGTGAATCCAACAATATCGCTGAAGTATATCGTCACAGAGTCAAAACTCTCGGCTTCGACTTTGTGGCCTCGCTTAAGTTGCTCTGCTACGTAACGCGGCAGCATTTCGTAAAGTAGCGCATCCGTTTTTTTCTTCTCCTCGGTCAATTGGTCCGTACGCTCGTCGACGAGAGCCTCGAGGTTATTGGCGTACTTCTCCATCATCGCCATCATGTTGTCGAATATGTTCGGCTTCCTGTGGATATTTTCAGATGGGAGTTAGTGCTTCTTTCGCAGGGTCGGTCTTCTGACGACTCACATTCCTTTTCGAAGAGGTCTCAGCTTGTTCCTTATCACTTTGAAATCTGGCCGAGCTTCCGGGTCTTCCGCCCAGCACTCGACCAGGCAGTCGCGTACGAAGTCGAATGTGCTTTCTAGCTGGTCCAGAGAAGGCCTATATAAATAATGTTTTAATTAAATTATTTTCATTTATTAAAATAGTTTAGATGAGTAAGATAAATGAAAAATGTTTATTACCTGAAGGGAGGTTTCTCTGGCCCTCTAGCGATAACTTTCTTGAGAATTTCCGGCGCCGAGAGTTCAGTGACTCCGAAAGGTCCATGTCGTCCTTGTAGCTCGTAGAGAACGATAGCGAACGAGTAGACGTCGCCTCGTTGAAAATCGCGAACGGTTGGCTCGGTAATCCTATTCGATCTCAGCAACTCTGGCGCCCGGTACAACAAAGCTGCCGATTAAATAACATTTTAAATTGGATAATCTAAGAGCTAACAATTCATGCTTTACCCTGGTACTTTTTCATTACGTCACTGGGCTCGCACTCGGCGTCCCTCTTGAACTCGTGAAGGCCAAAATCGGCGAGCTTAACGACCCACCTGGAATCCACTAGACAGTTCGACGAGCTCAAGGAACCATGAAATCTGATAACAGACTCGTGAAGGTACACCATACCCTGAAAACGACGTGATTTAGTGGAAAAGAAAAAAAATGAACCATACGGTCCGAGGAAATATCGATCCGAATGGATTTAATGTATGCAAACGTCCGCCGTAAGGATTTTTATCGCCCGCAGCGAGAAACTTCCTAGTGAGGAGTCGTAAAAATTTTTCTTTCGTATACGTCGATGGCACGAAAGTCGCATAGATTGCACTCGTGGAAAATTGAAAATTCCATTCAACGCGTGCTCTCTCGGGCGTTAAGACGGGGGATTCGCTGGCGAGCAGTCGATAATTTATACTCACTCGAATGATATCGCCTACCAAAGATGCCATGAACATGTTATCCAGTTTCATATCCTCGTTTTCTAGGATATCCTGATGAGAGAAAAAGTATAAAGCGAGTGTTTTCGATGGAAGTGTATATCCAATCGAGGGAAAAATATTTCGAGAGAAAATTTTTACCTTCAAGCTTCCACGAGCACAATATTCCTGTATGATGCAGATATTGGGTGGGTCGGTGCAGGCGCCGATGAAGGCATTCAGGTTGTCGTGCCTGAGATCTCGCATCTGCGGTGGAAAAAAATTGTGAAATAACGATTACTTTTTAAATTTCTAATAAATAAAAAAGTACCATTTTCAGTTCCTTTTTCATCTCTCTGGTAATCTCGATCGATTTTTTTCTGACTTTTTTTACCGCAAAAATTCTGCCTTTATAGACGCCAATCTGAGTATAAATCATCGAGTAGCGGAAATCGGCATCCGGATTCGAACTGAGAGACACTTGACTGGTCCTCACGATATGCGTGGTCCCACTTTGCTGAAAAAACAGTAAAAATAAAAAAATGTATAACACAAAAAAATAACAAGAAAATAAACGAACAAGGGACATCCACGAATCACTGATTTGTTATTATCTCGTTATATCTTATCTTATCTTATTATAATTATAACAATCTTATTTTTCTACGATTCGAAACAAATTTTTTTAATCACATTAGCGTTGAAAAATCAAGCGGAATAAATTCCGAATTTCTTCGATTCGATCTCGAAAATACGATTCTACTCGGTTTTCTTTACCAAGTGAATTCGACTTCCGACAATTTCGTTGGAACGTACGCGCGTTCCGGCTGACCCGTATTTACCTTGCTAGTCGATTTGCCGGTGGACTCCGCCGGCGCCGTAAGCTCGTCCCCGGCCTCTCTAATCTGTATGTCCTTGTAGTTGACTTTCCACAGTAGCGAGTCGAGCTCCTGCTCGTACTTCCAGTTTCTGTACACCACCAGCATCACGGCGCTGAATATTAGCAGCATACTGCCGGCTATTCCTCCGACTATCTCGCCGGTGTGAGCTGAAACGAGAATAGCATGGAAAGAAATTCTTGCCGAATGGCTTTTCAATGGAGAACGCGTTCGAGGGAATTTCGATAAGCGCTCCGTTCGAAGAGAGGGAAATATTCTCGATTCTCGCGATTGGCTCGCTCTCAATGTCCAAGAGAATGATAAATATAAAGAAGACCGTTTTTCCATTTTATGAAAATTTTTCATGTGATAAAATCATGAAATATTTTTTCATTCTTGAATATGATATAAATTTTACTTGAATTGATATAGCTATTAATTCATATTTTTTTAAACCAACGTACAATTGCACTTCTCTCCGTTGTAACCGCAATAAGGTTCCGCCACTGGTGGTCCATCCCCGAGCCATTTTATCTCCCTCGTTAGACGAAGTTTCTACGGATACAAGGAATTTTAATTTTTCAATCTTAAGATAAGCTTGTACTCTTGGCTTACAGGTAGATTCGTGGTTTCTTCTCTCCCAACGAAGTGGCCTATCGGATAAAGCCCATAGCCCCGGCTCGGTTGATTATCTAACGCTATCAAAGTGTAATTGCCCTCAGCATCGCCGTTCTCATCCATGTAGACCATATAGCTGCATCAAAAAAAATATAGATTAATTATGGTAACACAATTATCTCAAATAATAATCGTGGAATATTGGTCATACCCCATGGCACTCTTGTAATGAACACCGTGAAGAGCTGCGATCATTTCTCGACCATTTTTTGGATCCCGATTTTCGTCGAGGGCCTTCAACAACGACCTCTCGTAAAGGTGAACCGCGTCGTAGAGATAAACTGTCTCCGGCACGATCTGCCTTATAAAATACGTTAATGTTACACTTGCAATATGAAGCTCTTATTAACTACGTACGTACGAAGTTTTTCATTCATTCCAAAACCGAATCACTACTGATTCGATTTTAGAGAACGACAATTTAACAATCAAAATTATATTCATAGTCACCTGAACGACTCCTCCCACATGAGCCAGGGGATTCGTGAAATTAAATGGTGGTTTCTCACGATACTCGTTTATCAATTTAGTGAAGTTGTCAAAGTTGACAGGCGCAGATGTGACGACACCAAAGTAGCTGCGGAAGGCTCTCACTGTGGCTGGGTCCGTACGATTCTGCCAGAGACCGCGCAAGTACTTGTCCGGCCATTTTTCATCGTACGGCTCGATGTCAATACCGACCACCCAGTACTCGCCTGGAAGAGTAAAACCAGGCACGGTTAGCTGCCGAAGAACACCCACGCGAGACACTAGCAGTTTTACGAGGTATCGTTAAAAGTGATTTATATCGACACATCCGAGAGGGAGAGGATTGATAATTTGCCTTCGATGGACCTTTCAATGTCCGGCGAGTGATGGACGAGGAAAATTTTTATGCTCGTCACAGCACCTGTAGCTACTGAATAATTTATGTATTACTTTACATTTCATCGATTTTTATCAGAAAAGTGTGCTATTCCGTATATTTGTGAATTAATTTTTTATGTTTATTTGACGGTAAAGATGATCAAAATTGTTTACCTTTCTCCAGAAGGTTGCGTTGCTCCAACGCCATCAGCAGGCCAATGTGCTCGTAATAATCCCCCAGTATCACGTAAACTGCAACAAACGGTATTTAGCTATAAAACGCATCACGGTGTTTCGGTACTGACAACCCCGTGAGAGCGTATTCGCTGCACGCTCGCGATAAATCCGACACGATAGCGACTCGCGATACCATAAATTTGCTCTCTTTATCACATTAAGGTAAGCGAAACACGTACAGACGAAGTTTTATTTTTGGAAGAATAAAAAGCGGGTACCACGTCGGACACTCGGCGCCTAGCGGATGATGACACGAATTCTCTCGTGTCATGCGGGTCGTCCACAACACAGGAGCTTCGAATTTGCTTTCGAATTTCTAAGCCAGATGACTCAGTTAAACTCGTTGTCGGTTTCAGACCACTTTAATTTTTTTTCAACACTTTTCTTGCACTTACCACGCGATTCGCGGTAAGTTTCCTTCACGTGCTCGTGAAACGGATTGTTTGGGTTTGTCACGAGATAAGGCTCGTCCCAGCATCTCACGTGATTAACGACGATCCCAGCTGCCTCAAACGACTCGAGTAACGTCGTCGCGATTGTTGTCATTTTGTTGAACTTATACACGGTGGAGTTCATGTACATAAATGTCACCTAAAATTCATTCATTTTAATTATTTTTTTCATGCTACTTTTTTAATAAACTACTCACTTTTGTCCAGTTAAATGCCATAAGTACCGAAACCACCGATTTCGATATTTGAGTGTCCGGTGGCCTAGTTCTTGCGAATGTAGGAAATTCCCTCTTGTCTGTCATCTCCCGATGAGTACAAAACTGAAAATATAAATACCGAGAATTAATTAAACCAAGTCGAATAATTTGATCATGTTTTTAAAAAGTTTGCAAAACATAAGAACAAGAAAATTATTACAAATTTTCATGGGAACTCAACCCTCCAAGAAGTAGCCAATAATTTAACGAGAGTAATCGTATGGCAGTTTTAACGAGTCCCACGGCTATAATCTCAGAGAGTAAAGCCGATCAGGGCAGTTTTCGCACACCGATCGATTAATCGCGAGAAGACTCGAATCGATCTAATTTGTTATTGAGCTCGTTTCAACCGCGAGATTTCTCTTAATCGATTGGTATCGATACCTCGTATCGATCATGTCGAGTGGCCGGAAACTCGCGTGGAACTCGATATATATCGCCCAGCCGGTGCGTCGAAACGATGCGAGAAAAAATATCGCTCGTGAACTCGAGCGTAGAGGGGAGGAAGAAATTATTCGACACCGTAATTTCGCTCGCTTTCTCATCGCGTCCCGACGTTCCGTTGCGCGTAAAGAGCACAGCCATTACTTTTTCTACGGCTCGTTTCGTCGTATTTTTGGGGCCAACGAATTTTCCGTCTAATGATAACAAACGCGAGATGAATTCTCTTCTTGCCGGGCTGAAGATGGCAATAAAAAGTTCGCCCGCGGAAAAAATACGACACTGGAGGGGGATAAATACGTGGAATTTGATTCCCTTTTTTAATAAAGAAATTCTTACATTTCTCTTCCTGTCAGATTTAATAATGACGAAAAGATCGAGTTTTTTTATGAAAAAGAAAACAAATTTTCGACTCGGGAATTCAGTTTTAAATATCGACGTATTCATTTCGGTGATATCTCTGAATTTAACTATAGCACTCGCTCATTCAGGAAAATTCAATCAATTTTACTCGGACAAACGCGAATCGCGATAATTCACCGATCGAGCCGCAATTTTAGCGTGTCACGCTCGTACGTATTCCTACACTGGTATAATTTATCGGAACGATACGCGAGTGGATTGCTCACCGCGCCGAGCGAAACTCCACAAGCCGCGTATATCTCGCGATTTTACGAGGCACGCCCATCGAGCGAGCTGAGCGACGAATCGAAAATTCGCAAATTTCGTCCCGGAAAATCGCAATAACCGCGCAAATTAAACGATTCGCGTAACGAGCTTCAGAGTTCGCTGGTGGTTTTTATCTATCGAGTTTACGAGCCATCGCTGTGCACACACGCGCAACCCGCTGAAATCTAATTTTCCGTCTCTCTCTCTCTCTTTTTCTCGCGTATTCCGAGGGATCGAAAGAGAGAGAGAGAGAGAGAGAGATATTCCCACCGCGAAATATTCTCCGAAGTATGGCGATGAAACGTCGGACTCGGTTTACGGATAAAAAGAAAAACGAAAACCGAGGAAAGAAGACAATCGAGCGATGGATTCTCGACGAATCTGTACCAGGCTGGTTATGAGAGGGTTGTGGTCCTCGAGATGTCCCTTACGTAAGACCTTTTTGCGGATAAAAACCGAATTTGATCGTCTTTTGCGAATTGGTCAATCGATCGTCCGAGTAAAACGTTTCGTACATTCAGTTGGAACGGAGATATTTACAAAGAATACTCTGTCCAATTTTTCAGAGTTCATTTTGACAAAAATATATGAAAATAAAAAAAGATAGAAAAAATTTCTTATTTTTAACACCAAAAAATTTTTAAACAATTATTTTATCCAATTGTCGAAAGTGGTCGAAAGAGGAGTAAACCTGACTGGGGACGGACGCGGAAAACAAACTCCAAGTGGGTCGATTTGGATAAAGTTGTAGCACTAACGTATGATATCATGGGGATGTTGAAAGCTGCCGCCATTCTGCCCTCGTGCACGCAAGTTTCCTGGGGTCCTATGTAGGCGGTCACGTTCTTCGTCCAGAGATCGGCGGTCATAAGGATGCTGGTCTCCTCTTCGCCATAAGTTTCTGCCACGGTAAAGTTGAGTCTGTGGCCACGTCTACCGAGCTCCCCGGCGTTGACCTATAAAACAAGCGAAAACGTTTAATGAAAAATATTCGACACCTCCCAGCAATCATTTTTATCGTACACTGAAAATAAAATTTTGTTAAGCCTACTTTATATTTATCTACATACGTTGAAATAAGTAAGTTTTTGAATAAAACAATTGTTTCAATAGCAAATATCAATGTTATTATAATTAATTTGAAAGAGAAAATTTATTTTGTCGAACAAAATATTTTTGTATTTTTACATAAATATTAAGTAATTTTAATTTTTAAACAGTTTCATTTTTTTTAAATAGAGCCCTGAAGGGCTAATTTGAATGACATTAAAATTATTAAAAAATCAATCCACATTAAAGAAGATGCGATGAATGAAACTCAAGACAAACATGAATTATTCAACTGTATACGTCTCAGATTTTTTAATTAAGATAGTATTTCTCATTTCTATTTTCATACAAATTACATACATTAATTCTGAATAATCTGATAAAATTCACTAACTAAAGTGCATCTAAAAACTGCATCTAAGAATTGCAATACTAAATTCTCAGTTCCAAGAGAATCTAAGATTTAATCAGGAAGATGAGGACGATTCTCGGCTCTCAGAGAAAAGAAAATGCGAGGAAAAGTTGATTAGCCATGTCCTGGGTACGCTAATTGCGGTCGTGGGTGCTTAATAAGCGCGAGGGTGGCGAGGTGAAAAGAGTCAGAATACCTCCTCGACGGCGAGCGTGATAGCCCCGGATATCCGGAAACCCGGGCGCTGGTACTCCAAGTCCCCTGGACGTCGTTTCGAGCCGGTGATGTAACCTAGAGTGAAGGTTTCCGCATCGATGAACTTGTCGAGCAAAGTGTGGATCGCTGTCAGTAGGAGACACGCCCTTTCCAGATTTGCCAGTCGCATGCCCGGCGGGAAAGGGGAACCTGAAAAAAGAATACTGATGATTTTACGAGAAATAAAAGAATTGTAAACATCGGCCATAACTGGTTCTAAAATTATATTACGCGAAAAAAGTTTTCCCAAATTTCGATGCACGCTATAACCTGCAAATACATGTCACGTTGTTTACATGAAAAGTACTCATTTTATTCTAAATAATATTTATTTATTCATCATAATAACTCACTTTTTTCAACAAAAAACTGTGTACCTTTTTCTGTATTTTCATTTTCGGTGTACGTAACCTAACTCCGGTAAGACTTGTAAGACAGAACTGAAAAAAACTCTATAAAAGGGTTTCTTTTGGTTTTCAATTTTATTTCGTACGTATCCAAAGAATTTTAAGAGAATTTGAATATCTCCATTTATTCTTCATATTCGAGAACAAAATCCTATAAAGATTTCTTTCGATTTTCAATTTTAAATTTTAACGGTTTTCAGTGGGCTGATTTTTGTTACCGCGTAGTAATTCGCGGAGATGACCGGAAATAACCGAACGCGAACGAGTTGCGCGAAGTAACAATCGGTAATCAGTTACTACGCGCAATCGGATTGTTGTAACGCGCGAATTACGTAATAAAATATTTAAACAGTTTAAGGGAAAGAAAACAGTGAAAATAGTGAGTTTGTGTCATCTTTGTTCGGAGCAAAAACGAGGACAAATCTGGGCATGAGTTATTATTGTTTTATCGTAAGTTTGTTGATATTATTCTGTTTTATATATGCGACTCTTTTCTTGAGTCTCTCGCTCCTTCCCCTTCTCCTTTTTGCGTCGTTTTTTAATAGTTTCATCGAATTCGTGCAGTGCAACGTACACATTTATAAAATTGATGTACTCATATTTATATTTTTCTACTTTTATATTTGACATATACTCTATTAAATCTCGGCAATCGATCGATCGGAGTTAGCAAAGTAAAATTTGGCCATTTTTAAATTCGGAGCCAAATCCAATATGGCCGACCATGTTCGGTATTTTTTAAAAATGGCGGACGCGACCGTTAAATTTGTGCAGTGCAGTATAGAAATTGATCAAATTAATGTATTCATATTTATATTTTGACGTTTAAATATGAAAAATTCCCTGTCACGTAATTTTCAAACTATTATATATGAAAGCTACTTTATATAAAACCCATAATCGTGTTGTCGCGCAACTGCTAGCCATCGAGAACTTTGAGATTTATCGATATTCGCCACTTCTGGCCCCGTCATTTTTCCCCACTTAGGTGAGATTTTCATCTGTGATGTTATATGAGGGTTCACGAGGCAGTCGTAATGGAGGAACTTTGTACAACGCAGCGGGTGGCAAGATACGATAAAAAGCATCGGCCACCAACCGCGAGTTCGAACTTCTCCCGTTAAATAAATATTTTCAGTCTTTATTAAAAAAAATTAAAGCCAGAAAAGTTTATTCCAAGTTCAAATCATATAATGAAAATTTCTTTGAACAATAATATTTTTTGAAATAATAGTTACTCGATGTTTCTTGGCACGAAAGCGAATGTTAGATTGCGTAGGAACTCGGTTATTCTTTCCTTTTATTCTCATTATATATTTTTTGGAAGGAATAATTTTTTAAAATCAAATGTTTATATGTTTGTAAATTCGGAGCTCCAAATTGTATATAGTTAGATGCTGAGGACAAATTTATCTACCTCCTGGTCATTGTCTATCTACTTGGTAGATTGCCCGAGATAAATGATTCTCAAAATAATCGTATAGAAAAAATGCAAAAATCTACTAACTACCCGTAGGTTGATTCAAATTCGCGGCCACCGACTTCGCTTCGTGTGGAAATTATTATTAGAGTTGTCTATTTCAAAGATTGTGAGGGGTCGTTGTACAGAGCTTTCAAATATATATAAAAATATATTTATACTGTCACAAGCTTGTCGTCGAGTGTCGAATGTGCTCGACGTTGCGTAACAGAGTCAAGGACGTCGCGAGAGCATAAAAGAGAGAAAAAGAGAGAAATAAGTTATCGTTCAACTTCCAAATAGACGAGTTAGAGAAAATTTATAGTTTAGGTATTATTAAAATAAAAATTATCATTTCTATCGGGTATTATTTTTTATTATTTTTATTCATTTCTCTGATCGTTACAAGAACGATCAGTCCGTATATGTTTTTCTACAAACGAGAAGTCGCCAAGAACCGATCGATGAAAGAACCCGAAACGCTTAACTCGGAAATCCCACATCGGATATTCGTTTCGAGTTCAAAGGGAAAGGCAGAGAAACGCTCGCACAATACGGAAGTAGCAGTACAAAGTATCTCTTCTGAAACGTGTAATGGTATCTATAGAGGGACGAGGGGGGTGAGGGTGTTAATAACAGACGCGTGACAGTCGGTGGAATGATTCTGACACTTCCGGGACGCCGCGACCCGAATCTCGCGATTTTTCGTTTATAATACGCGCGAGAGAGCCCGTCATAAACGAAACTTGGCACGTCGCCAAAGGTGATACTTCTACCTTCCTACTTCCACTTTTCCTCCCTCCTCCAGTTTCTTAACGTCATTTACGACTCATGGTGTGGCAACCGCGTGGGAAGCGCAAAAAAATTGCGTTAATTCATCGACCTAAATTTTTTTCCCCATACGAATTTGTTTGTCTCTCTTATTAATTGTTTTGCTCTTTTTATCGAGGTAATTTTTACTGGCCATATGTGGGTCCGATTACTCAATTCTTTTCTCTCGGAAGAGATGCCGATCTTTCTTCTTGTTTTCTACACTGAGAAGTTGGTTTGATAACTCAGTAGCTGCTTAACTATTCATAGATGTCGAGCAAGGAGGTTCGTTGTTAAGAGCTGATTTGATGTCGATGATAGCGAAGATCGTCTAGCAACGCTGAAATTGCTTTCAGTAAAAATCTTATGGATGAATTTGAATGAACGCGTTAATAAAAATTATTGAAAAATGACCTGCATTTTTCAAATTTTTATTTTGTGCATGTAGTTTTAAAAAATTCTCTTGCAAAAAATTTTTCTGTAGCTCTCATACTAAACACTCCTAGAGCCGCTCGTGGGAGATCAAGAGCTCTATCTCTCTTCCGCGAGTACTGTTACTCCACGGAATCGATCGGATCTCCAAAGGCTCTGGCTAATCGCGAATGCAGAGAACGCGCGTGGCGACGATGACCGCGCCTCGCGAATTAATACGTCGGTGCGTATAACGGCTCGGGCGTTTCTCGCTTGTTATATATCGCCACTCGATCGAAATATTACACGAGCCGTAATATACGTCACCGGGCGTTCCTCTCCCTCGTAAACTTTCCTCCGTTCGTATCGAGATTCTCTCGACTTGAAAAGAAAAAAAATAGCAAAAAAATTTAAGTATAAACAAAATTAAAAATATTTTGAAAATTTCCCCTCAATTTTTCTGAGTGCGTTATTAAATAATTATATGATATTTTTCTTGTGTCGACATTTTTCACACCGAAATTCCATCCGAAATTGTTGTTTTCCAACAGGTGTTGGCTCGAATCGCTCGCGCGTCGATTAACGCGATTTTTATCCTTGTACCTTGCTCGCGATCCCGGTGCTCATCCACAACGTTATATTCCGCAATCGGCCGCGCGCGACGTGTAAATAATTAATCAGATATGTATCTCGAACGGGCTGGAGAGGCCAGTTTTATTGAGCCATCATCGTACTCGCTTTTGTTTTTATTTTGATTTTTTTCCTCGCTTCTTTCTCTCTCTCTCTCGTTAAATTCGCCGAACGATATCGATCGAGACAGATTTTTGATGTCCCGGTACGCAAACACGAGCCCCTCTCTCTTTCTCTTTCTACGATTTCGGCGTGTAACGAGAGGGACAAAAAATAGTGACGCAAGGAGGGAGAGGGAAGAAAAAAAATATGGAGTGACCGGTGAACGGCCCCCGAGGCGAGCGTACACGTCGAAGACAGGAGGCTCGGATTTACCCATGCCGATTTACATCTCCGGGCTGGCTCGACGAGCTAATTGGGCCGCGAGCTAATATCTCTCGATTTTTTTGCCTCCCCGAACAAGAAAATTGGGTGAAGGGAATCCGTGAAAATTAACTCTTCCTCGTCGATGCACGCAGGGTGATTAAAAATTATTGTTAGGTTGCTCGTGAAAGTTTCGGCAAAAGAGTCCTTTTTTCCGAAATTAAAAAAAAAAAATAAGAACGAGACAGTTCACATGAAGTTTAGCAAGAAACGGGGCAACAATTCGAAAAATTTGCATATGGCGAGATTTGTGAATTTTTTTTTCATTTTGTAATAAATCGGTTGAGCTTTTTTCGCCAACTCGCTGATTTAACGACGCGCGGAGAAAAGGAGAAGAAGAATGCGAAAAAAAGGACTCGCGTGGATCTCGTGAAAGGCGAATTGAGATCGAGGTTGTAAATCGAACTCTCGCGCGCGAACCAAAGACAAGGAGGCGAAGCGAAGTCAAAGCGGAAGGGGACGGGCGGGGGGAAATTCCGGCAAGTGGATTTATGGTCTCGCGTAATCGATCGGGTCACGCTCGCGATTCTAAATGAGAAGTTGAATTAACGAAAAAAAGAAACCAACGGCCGCCCGAGTGAGACATTTCTCTTTTCTCTTTCATTAATCGAGTGTAAAACGCCTTAATGATGAAATTTCTTGAGAATGCATCTCCACCCCCTTTTGGTTTTTTTATGCAAGATTAATACACTCGAAATTCCAAATGCGAGACGAGGATTTCTTTGAGGAGAACGCGAATTGAATTATTTATAGAATCTCGATTTTTCGATCGAACGTCGATAAAAAGCGAAACAGTGGGGGGAATCGTATAATCGCAATAGGTCACATATCGTGCGTTTCCGCTTGTACGGAGATAAATTCCGCGGAGGGAGTTCTTATCATAGTCGCGAAATTACACTATCAAGTGTTCCAACAACGGCGCTATCGTTTGCACCGGTTTCGCACCTTTTCGTTTATTCTTTTTCCTCTCTTTACTCTCTCTATGCCCACATCTACTGATAACAGCGATATCTATTCAAATTTCTTTTTTTTTCACTTCTCACGAATTCAAACAATTCCCCCAGTTCACTCTCTCACGTGTCTCGCGTTCTAATTGAGTTATTTTGCTCGATAGCGAGAACTCGCTCGAGGTAATTGCGCGTTCCTCCGTCTCTCGTTTATCGTTCCGCGTCTCTCTCCTTCCAAACGATGAATTTCGCTTTCGAGACGTTAGAGATGAGTCACGTGGAACTGAGTATTCTTTTTTCTCTTACTTTCTTCTTTGCCATCTTTCTCGTGGCTCCGAAATCTATTTGCTCGATAAGAATTTATGTATCGCAGAAAAAAGTTTCGGAAGTAAATATTCTCGTACAGCAACTTCACGAGTGATATCGATTAGTTTCTTCTGGATATACGCAAACGAAAACACGAGTGCATTTTAATGGAAAGCAGAGCCAATATTGTTCCAAAGCACTCGCGTACTTGGAAAATACTAGTGACGAGTAATGAAAACATTCAACTGTTAGTTGAACTTAATTATCACTCCGGTAATATCGCACACATAATATTGAGTGATGGTAAAATTAACATTCATTCTTTTAAAAAAACATTACGCTCCTAGAAAATTTTTAAACAGAGTAGCAAAATATTTTTTTCGCTAAAAAATTTGAATATTCAACAGAACACGCCAGTTAGTTTATTTATAAATTCAAAAAACAATTACTCGTTGTCTCGTAGACAAAACGAAAATGGGAACGCGATTTTCAAAGAGCGTTTCTCATTACGTATAAGTCGGCTCATAAATTGCAATCCCCGTGACTCATTTGCGGCGTTTCATTTACGAGTGTTCACCTCGGCCGTGACTCGCACGTCGATTCGCTCAAGAAAACGAGGCGAACTGTGCCACTCGAGTGTCCCTCCCTCCATAGAGAATTTCAGGCACGCGCCTCGACCGTGAAAACGTTACAAAGTCGCGAAAATCGACTACTCGTTTTTAAATTTTCACGAGTTTATTTTCTAATTGCTCGCGGACTCGAATAGCCACACTGCGTGTGCGTGTGTTTCGATCGAATCAAGGAGAGTGCATTATCGACGAGATAACGATCGACGTCAGGGTGCGAGAGAGTGATTTCCCATTACAGGCCCGTATGTCCGCGAAGATTCCTCTTTCGATAGCGCGTGTAGCGATTATGCGTTCCATTTTTTTTTCGTTAAAGGCTGGCCACTGATACAACTTTTTTTATCGTTTACTCAATTCATACATGAAACTTTTCGGAGTAGTATAGTTTAAATTAAAATAAACGAGAAAGTAACGATAAATGTTTTTTATTTATTATTCCTCTATTACAAGAATTTTTTATTATTATAAATTTTTTAAAGTCAACATATTTTATGTGATTATTAATTTTATTGGTTAAAACCGAAAAATAAAAAATAACGTTATTTCTCCATCACAAGAATTTTTTTCTCGTTGTAAATTTCTTAAATTCAACATATCTTGTAAGATTAAATTTATTGTTTAAAAACCTTCCAGTAAGAAAAGGAGCGCGTAGGATGTTGAACCACTCGTGAATAAATCTGCTCTGTTTTCCTATCGGTTTCGTGACTCGTCGCAAGCTCGATAGTCGAAAATAAGCTCTCGGCCTCATCAAGGCTCCGCGAGCGTTCTTCATTCTGTACCAACTCGGGCTCGTTTCGAAATTACCGCTCGTAAATTATTTCGAATTTTGCGCGAGCTCTGAGCCGCACGTGGGATTTTCCGACTCGTCAACCGAGCATCACATCCCGCGATCGGGTTAGCCGAACAATACGGGCCGATAATCGATTCTATTTTCGCGCCATTTGCATCCCGTGTATAGTCTCGTTTTCGAGTCCAGGATTTGTAAAAAAAAAAAAAAAATATGTAGCAAATGTGCAAAAATTGCTTAGCGTACATTTTATCTTCCGAATTCTTCGATATTTTTTCTTAAACAAACTCTATTATCTCGTGAATTAATTAGAAACGTACGTGTCTCTCAATTTCCATCACAATTAGTTTAAGAAATTTCGGGAGACGAGAACGAAAATCGAGACACCGAAAGTGGCCCTCACTCTCCGTATTTTCATAATTGAAATCGAGTGAACAATCTGTAAACAGAGTCAACAATTCCGGAACGGTCTCATAGGTTTCTCTCTCATCGTTATTCCGCACGTACGACGTTTTTAATAAAACGCACGCGACGAAAGTTTCGCGTCTCTCTCGTCGCTTTCGCGAAAGAATTTTTTACGAACGAAACGGAAAATCCGAAGAAAAAAAGAACGAACCTCTTTGGCGTCCCAACGTGGTAACGAGACCAGACGATCCAGCCGAGAATTTCCAAAATCCTTTCAAAATTTTCCCACTGTTATCTCCTCATTATCCTCATTCACTCCCGATTAATTTTCACTGCGAAAACTCAATTCGCTCCTGTGAAGAAATTTCGTCGACATTCGCGTGTAAATTTTTCGCTGAGTTTTTGTTTTGAGTCGTTTTGAGCTGGCGAGGAACAAAACGACAACAACAGTGATCGCGGGCGCGCGCGGCCAGACTGAGACGCGCCTCCGCGCCGAGAGTTGCGATATAACCCAACTCAGCACGCTCACTCGACTTTTCCCCGCGCGTGCGCGACTCGCCGTTTCGCGTACCGTACGCCGTCCATTCAGCTCGAGGACTCGCGCGTTTCAGCGTGGATTCGCGTTTAGTTGGTAAAGGAGGACTCGCCTAGAGTCGCTTATTGATACAAGGTACAAGGACTCGAGATCGAATCGATTTTCTTCGTGTTGAACAAACAGTTTTCTTGAATCGATGAAAGAAAAGCGAGTATATAATTATTAACATGTTACCCCGTGACATACTAGTACTAGTAGAGTACTAATGACACTAATTTTTTTGTGTTTTCATATGTCTACACTGAAAAAAAAAATTGAGTACTTAATATTTATTTGCATAAATTCAAACAAATGTTTAGTACAACCAAATATTTTTAATAATACTAATTTTATTCTAAACAATATTTCTTCCAAGTATTCATCCATACAACAAAATATTTATTTGTGTATTTTTAAACAAATATTAAGTAGCTTCGACTAATTTTTTTGTCTCCAGCGTGGAAGCGCATAAACGGTTGTTCATAAATCTCCGTATCGACTGGCACCGCGCTCGAGCGGCTTCTCTCTCTCTCTCTCTCTCTCTCTCTGGCGTATCCCGAAAAACGTCACGTGAGAGTCTCACGAGCTCGGGACTCGCGAAAGCGACACACCGGTGCGTTTGTCAGCGATGACGTTTGACACGTCGACGCGCACGACGAAGAAAAATTGCCCCCCGTCTTGTTTCGGCTTGTCCAGAAAACGCGAGAAAAAGAGGATCGCGCGGAAATCGAGCTCACTCGCTGGAATATTGTGAAATGAAAAGAAAAAACGTGAACGCGAATATAAAGCGCGTATAATGTAGAAATTTTTTTTCCTATCTCGCGGAGATGACGTACGGTTCGATCGCGTAACCCCTTTTCTTTCCTCTTTTTTAAAACCGTATAGAGCGTACGCTCGATCGCGCGTTGCGCAAACGCGTAAGAACGCGTGGAACTCGAACGTGACTTGCTTCGGAGAAAGGTATATATGGACGTACCTGCGAGTCCGCGCGTCTCGTCCTCGGGACGACAAATCGCGTGGAAGGTCGCGAAAATCGCGAGCTACTCGCATTTTTTTTTCTTTTTATAAAATTCTAGGAAAAAACAATACCGAGTGCTCAACAACAAAATCGAATCGATATTCACGCTCCTGCCGAATTTCATCGCTGAAAATCACGACGATCACGCGACAACTAAACGGCTCCTGGTAAAGGAGATGAAAAATACTTTCGACGAAATAATTACACAGTACACGGTTTTACGACGTTCCTTTAGTTTTCTCATCCGTCCGCGGTTCTTTTTTTTCTGCCGACGTTGAAATTCGTCAATCGAGCGAAAAGAGGAGACGGGAGGGGAGGGGAGGTTGAGGTCTCACTGCTAATGACTGCGGAATGCGATTGAGGAGAAGAGCGAGGGTGGGGGCTCGCGGTTCGTTTTACTTTTTATATTTCTTACACGCTTGTGGACGTGTATACGTCTCTTCGAAATAATTTCGCGAAACCCGAACGCACGCGGGGAGCGTGTAATCGGACCTCGTCCGTTGGTAATTGCCTCTCTTTTCCTCTCTCTCTCTCTCTCTCTCTCTCTCTCTCTCGGCAGACTAAATTTAATTTCCCTGCGGAATTTAACGGGTGCACGCGTATGTGCATTTCCATTTACGATAATTGCGAGCTATCGATATCCCTCTCCTCGAGACTAATTCGAGGGGAATTTCGATTGAAAAATCTCGTCTGTTATATTCGACATTTTTTTACTCTTCCTTCTCTCGAGCTTCATCGATCATGGGGTACATCCATGCTGTTTTTTTTTCTTCCCCTATTTTCGCGTTCTCGTCTACCCCCTTCTCGGGAATTTTTCAAAAGTCGTTTGCAAGACGCCAGTGATTCTTCAAAATAGTTTCCTTCGTTGAATAAAACATTTGTAACGAAACCTAAAAATTCGACAAATTTTTAAATCTCAAAAAACAGAATAGCAGCCAGTGAAAAACTCGTCTATTTTTTTTAACACCTTATATATCCTTACTCCTCACTCGATAAAATCGCATTTAATCTAGCAATTAATTTTTCATCCCTGTCCTTCGACGTTCCGACGCATCATCGAAAAACGTCAGAGACAATATTTTCGTGCACGTTTCTCCTGCCATTTCCTCGCTCATCGCATTTCATAAAGCGCTCAAAAACCCGATGACGACGAAATTTTTTCTCAAAAAGAATTTCGCACGGCTGGGACAAAATTCGAACGAGGATCTCGCTTTTATAAATATAAAGGGTGTCTTAGATTGATCGTATGATTTTTTTACCACTAAACTAAAAAATAAATCATGCATATTTATTCTTAATAGCAATCCGTCCTATCGAAGAAAAATTATTACTGTATTTATGAATATTAACACTAAACATACCGACGAAGGGTCATTTGACCCCTTTTCAATGTAATTCGCTACATAGAAAAAAACCTTCGGTACGTTTAGTGTTAAATTTTTATTCACAGTACATTTTTAATTTTCGTTCTGTAGATTTTGAATTTGGTTTCTCTACATCTCTTCTTGGACACACTGTACGTGGATCGGTGTCGCGAACCACATCTGCGTTTCGTATTTATGCCATAAACGCGCGTAATGACGACAAAAAAATACCTTCCCGACGGTAGAACCTCAGCTCGACGGCTAATTTCGCGAAAAAATCTCGCGGGCATTCAAATACCGGCGTAATCGTCCGGGGATTTTTGCGAGCCCGCGGGTGTTGAAATTTTTTCCTCATTGAAGTCTCCTGTAACTCGTCCATTGTTCGTCGCGTTGCCGCTAATGAGGCTCGGGCGCAAAAACATCCCTCGTTGTTTTATGCCCGTGAAAGTCGAAGAAGCAAAAGTCCCGATACCGACTACTGATATTCCTTCCCTTAATATTGTTCAATTTTTCTTTGTTTGTAAAATTTTTCTAAGCGAGAATATTAAAAAATATATATTAGCGACAAAATTTATTGTATTTAATTATATAATGCAATAAGAATATTGAAATAATTTGTTCAAAGTAATATTTCGATTAAGTGTTTTTTTTTATTGAAAGTTGTAGTGACTTTTCGTTATTTAATTAGGAAAATACAGCTCGAGTTAAAAGTTTTCCTTTAGTTTTAGAATTTCGAAGACTAAAACTTTTCGCGGACCGCTGATCGATGTGTGTGTGAAGCTAGCACAGCAACATTCAAAATTCGATATTTTTCAACAGTTCTTATAGCACACGAAATAGTTCTACAGTTCTATTAAAGAATTAGAAAAAGTTCCGAATTTTTTCTTTGAAAAATCGATTTTTTTCAAATGCTGTGCTAACTTCACAATTCGAATTTTCAATGCCCTATAACTCTTAAATTAATCAATTGACCAAGAAATATTATATAACCAATATTGTAGAACTGTTCTGCATGCCAACAGAACTGAAATAAAAAATGCGAAAGACCATGATTTTTTTATTTTCTATGTCCACTGATATTGAAATTTCGTATAACTTCTAAATGATAGGAGTTCTAGGGAAATTCATAGAAGATAACTTGATCCATTTGTCAGCGTGCCAATAGAACTCCAATCAGAATTTAAACAATTCATGTTTTTCTTTAATTGTCGTACCGTCTAACGACAAAATGTCGTGTAACTTATGGCTGTGAAGTTGGCACCCCAACTTCAAAATTTGATAGTTCTGATTAGAGTTCTGCATTGTACTACACTTATGCAGGAGTTCTCTGTACTTTTTTTTGAATAGTTCTGGCACCGTTACTTCCGAAATAAGGAGTTTTAATCAGAGTTCCAAATAGAATTAGGTCTGAGTCAGGAGTTCCTCATAAGTAGTTTCGATAGTTCCACTATATTTCGAAAAGAAATTGATGAAAAAAACAAGTTAGAATGAATAATGTAAGGAAACTTTTTATACAGAGTCCCAATAATTCTGACGAGAGTTCTGGGTTCAGAATGAAGAGTTCTATCGAGAACTCCTGATACAAAATTGTCTTATAACAACCAGTAAAAAGATACATGCCAATTTCTATAACAAGTCGAGGCACTTTTTCGAAAATACATTACCTGAAACTGAAACTAAGAGTTCCAATAGTTCTGATGAGAGTTCTGGATTCAGAACGAAGAGTTCTATCGAAAACTCTTAACACAAAATTGATTTTTATCAACCACTAAGAAGATATGAATTTTTTCAGTAGGCGATGAGAAGTTTTCCTGACACTTTTTCCAAAATTTCAGTCAAGATTTGGAATATTAATATTGAATTGATATTGAAAATATGCGCTATTAAATTCTGAATCCAAAACTATTTAATCACTTAATTTCAGTTCCAGATCATGTATTTTCGAAAAAAAATGTCTCATCTTTTACTAAAAATGGCTTATGTCATTTTACTGGTTGTTATGACACAATTTTGATTAATTTAAGAGTTATAGGGCATTGAAAATTCGAATTGTGAAGTTAGCACAGCATTTGAAAAAAATCGATTTTTCAATGAAAAAATTCGGAACTTTTTCTGATTCTTTAATAGAACTGTAGAACTATTCCGTGTGCTATAAGAACTGTTGAAAAAATAACGAATTTTGAATGTTGCTGTGCTAGCTTCACACACATCTGATCGATAGTAGAGCAAGTTGGTAAATTGTTTAGCGAATTAGAGAAAGATGGCGCCACGCGTCTTCTTTTCGAATCCACGTATCTTTCGCGTATTCGCGCACTTCCGGCCAAGCCGACTCCAATAAAACTCTAAGCGAAAAACTTTTCCGTTCGAATTCTCAAATGTGAGTAATTAGAAAAATTCGTGTATTTTCCTCACCACGACAGCCTCGAGGTTTTCATTCACGCCGTGCAATTCAGTTTTTCAATTTTAATTACCATATAACGGAAATCTTGAAGAAGGTAAACGACGCGAGTTTCGAATTCCATTAAGGGTACGTGAACTCGCTGAAGTTGGCGAACTTGGACGAAATATCAGCCCGTCCGTGAAAATAAGTCGGCGAGTCTCGCGTATTACGTTAGAAAGCTGCGCTTTTTAATTGAATTTCCGGTAATTGGTTTCGAGAAAGCGGAGAGAGAGAGAGAGAGAGAGAGAGAGAGGAGAATTCGGGAGAAATGCCTTCACGTCGCTTTTATTTTCCTTTAATTCGACATATGAAAGGAACAAAATTATAATCGTATTAATTTTATGAAATATCCGTTTCTCTGCTAGACGATGTGATCACGCTTTTCTTTTTATTTTACGAACAAACAGATTTCGGATTAGCTTCTAGAAACATCGAAAGTATGTCACTGAAATGAAACAAGTGAATAAATAATTTTGTTTTTTCACTTTGTGTAATTTTTAGAAATCGTTCCAACAAGTTTCCTTCTCGTTTTCGTGTTCTCCCAGAAGAGAGACACGTAAGCAGAACTAGTGTAATAGCGAATCAATACTCCATTCGAAACACATCCTTCGAACATCATCGAGGATAACTCGGACGTGTTGGAGTCGGTGAAAAGCCGTATCGTGCTTTCAACGCTCCTCGTTATCTCTTTTTGTCTCCTCGACTCGACTCCGCGAGTGGGCGTGACGAGAGGACACACGGAGATAGAAAAAAAATTGTTTCCACGTCTCGTCGGAGTCTGAAAATTTATCTAATTGCGCAAGAAAAGAGAAACGGAATAGTCCCCTTTTTTTTGTGTCTTATTTTCGGTCACGTCGAGACGCGAATGCTCTTTCGCCAAAATTACTGTCAAAATTGCACTTGGATATTTAATTGCAGGTGGCTAATTTTTGTGCTAAATATATAACACGTATTCGAAAAAAATTTAGACAGAAAAAGTGCAGGCGAAGATTTCATTTGACTACCAAGTAGGGAAGAATTTCCTTAATTTGAAGAAATAGAAGAAAAAAAAATGTTGTAGGTGCTCTTGTACGCCAGTCACGTGCAACCAAAAGAAGAAAACAATTTGTCAGGCTTCGCGAGTGCACTGCTGGTTTCTCGCGTGGCGCCAGGTAACGCGATTTTCGTCTCGCCACGATCCGTAGACGTCGAAACCGAAGATAAACTGGCTTTTCGTGAGCGAGGACGGTACAGAAATATTTACTGAAAATGCCACTCTGGGTTCACCTGGCGGAAATTTAAATGAAATCGGCTCGAGAAAGGATTAATAGCTTCAGCTGTGAAAGCTAGTTTATTACCTGATTGGCTACTGAAATAAATACACTTAAAAAATGAGTTCGATACATCGCACAAAATCCGTCGAATAGACGAGAATAGCCCACCTTGTATACACAAATCGAGTATTTTGTCGCATCAACAAGAATAACACTCGCGCGTGTCACGGATGAATTTTTTCTTGTTTCCCTTCCATTCTGTCCCCGTGAAAATAAATTTAGACCGAGGCTGTCAAAAGTAAGTGAAATAGAGTGGAAAGAGCGTTCCCGTCTTCGCGGATTTAACCTCGCGCGCTGTCGCCGATGTCCAGGAGTCCAAATTACCGCTGATGAGTGGAAAGGGACGAACAAAATAACTCGCGAACCAATTTCCCGGCACTCGAGAGAATAAAGTCGGATTCGCGCAACTTTTGCGCGAATTTCGAAAGTTTTCGAGACGGCGGTGGTGGGGGAAGGGATTTTTTTTAATTGTCTCGTCTAGAAAATATTAATCTCGTTAATTCGAGGGGCGAAAGGAGTCTCCTGGGTGCTCGATGGCTTGAATAAATAATCAGGGACGAGAGGAGAATAAAAAGAACCACCGCTACATATTCTCGCTCGCTTTATTTTTCATATTTCTCTTCCTACTTTTTGTATATTCTTCATATCTCGAGTAACGCTGAAATATACATGGAAAATTGTAATCGTACAGTTACGGGTGTTAGGGTGTGTGGAGGGCTGTCGTAACCTCTTGTATTATTTATTACATCGTTCGACGGAAAAAATATCGATCGTTGCGTATATGTAACTATTTATCATTTACACGAGTTTTCAAACGTGCATGTCTCGTATTAAACGTTATTTTGACGCGAGATGGAAGAAAAATTGAAATAAAAAAGATGAAATAGAAAATAACACGTTAATGATGCAGAATTCGTTCTTTAAATTTTAAACGAATCCACATATCTCTACCCATCTCTCCTCTTCTGTGCTGAAGGAAATCGTAGCTCGATATTTCGACTAGCCGATCGAGCGGATAAAACCCGAGACCCGTCATTCCGATAATCATTTTTCGCGGTGGCGGATCGTTACCGGCTCTCGGTTACGTCCCTCGATTTATCTTGCCTCAGACTATTTGATTTGAAAAGAAAAAAAGAGCAGAACGAGAGAGAGAGAGAGAGAGAGAGACGAGAAAAACACGAGACGATCGAGTTTGGAGTTCTTCGCGGGGATTTTCGTCGACGGGGTTGGATTCGTTTAGTTTTCCACCTTTTTATCGTTTTTCCTCTCACTCGCTCCTGTTTTACTCCGTGAACACATACGTTCCCTCTCTCTCTCTCTCTCTCTTTTACTATCTCTTACTCTCTTTCTCTTTCATCCTCTCGCGGCAAATCGGTTGTATAAAGGCGTCTTAAGGATTCCGGATATATCCACCCCTTCTGCTCTCTTTCAAGCTTTCGTAATGTATGAGCGCATGATCTCACGCAAACTCGGTGTATTCCGATGAAATCGCGGCAAGGTAAATTTTTTCTCCCTTCGCCATGAAAAGCTTCAATCGATCAACTCCGATACTCTTCAGTCTTTAAAGTATCCGAGCAGAAAAATTTTTAAAATGCCAAATATTTGTCAAAGCTCGACGCAAGCTCAGTTCTGGCATCCTTAAAGCAGGCATCCTCGATTTATTCTAGTTAGGCGATTAATTCGATAGTAACTCGTTCGTGAAATTGAACCTGCCAACTTTTCTCCGTGCGACTTCCGGACACCTCAAACGATCACAACATGAATTGCGATTTTCGCTAGAGAAACAAAAATCTCATTTGGTACTTCGCGTCTCCGAGCAGTCTCTTCTGTAGACTGACCTCGCTCTTCGTGTAAAATTTTCTTGCGAAACCGGTGATAAATGTTTTTCCGCCGACGAAAAAAAAAGAAGACCGGGAACAAAAAAAATCTGGGAACCGAGAAAGCACGTGAACCGAATATCTCGTGGAAGGAACAGCTCGAACGAAATCTATAGTCTTCGCTGCGGGGGTTCCCGTGTCTCGAAGTGAAATTTTTTATCTCCTTCTCTCTCCGTGGCCGGAGAGGAAGACAGAGGAGGAAAGAATCCAATCCGATCGCGGAGGATCCAATTTTGTCGGGGACACGCGCTCGATCCTAATCAGGCAAATCCACCGTTCCCCGATTTGTGCTTACGAAAGATCAGATAATGGCTACCGAAAGGACCTCGCGTTCCGCGGATTTTTACCCCCCTAGGGCTAATCGATGCTCCCGATTCGAGTTGCCAAATCGGCAGAGTACGATTACCGGTAATGGATAATCTCTCTCGATAATCAACGAGAATCATCTTATTCTGAGCTGTATGAACTTCACTTTTGAAAAAACTATTTTTTTCGACTTGAAAAATTTTAAAGCGTTTGTGGTGAACTTATTTTTGCTTGTAGTAATTCCAAATTGTTCATAGTTATTGTTATTTAATTTTTTTGTTCGAACAGTTAATTCAAGAAACAATTCGTAAGATAAATATTTTCCGAGCGAATAGAAGAGAACCGTAGAGTAATCGAATTCGAATTTTTCGTGTTGTGTGCCGGCGCTCCTTTAAAGTAGAAAATTTATTCGCGGTACGTAAATCGACGGGGGGATATACAGCCACATACGGCCGATCGCGGAAATGTTCCGTGAAGCGCGCCGTTTAGCTTCAACCGACGCGGAATACGGAAGTGTTGCCGAGAACGAAAAACCATTTCGACGGTCCTTTTGTGTATCGCTTCCTCCCTTACTAGAATTTCTACGTAATCGAAACTGAACAGTGAATGTTCCGAAACTTCGAATTCGCTCTTCGTTTGTTCTGAAATATCGCTCGATTATGAGAAAACTGACATTTCGGCGCGAGAAAAAATTCTTGAATAACGATTCGAGATTACGATCTAATTTCGGAGTGCCATTTGTCAGCGTTCCGGTAACGAGTTTCGTACCTGCGAGAGGCCGTCTCTATTTTTCCCGCGATGCTAATGGGAGGGGAGAGGAAAAGCGACAAAGGGAGGCTCGAAAAGTTGCGTGCGTGCCGTGAGAGACAAGCGACTTCCGACGCTAAACTCTTCGGCTTTCCTCCCCTCGCGTCCCAATTTCGTATCGAACTATCGGCAAACTCCGGAGTACACTGTATAACCAATTACGCGACCGCGTTACATCGCGGCTGGTATTACTGTCTACCCGGGAACACCATAGATCGTTTCCCAAAACGTTGTCGAGCAATTAGCGAACTCGCCATATGGCTAATCGAATCTTCGACCGTCTCGATCGAGAATGACGTTTATCGTCGATGCGTTACATCTCGTCGCGAGGGATAGAAAGTAACGAGAAGAGAAAGATGCAATTACGCGACTTCATAGGCGGAAAAGTTGATGAGAGGAAGGAAGGAAAAAAACTCCGAGTCCCTCGCGTATCTTCTGAAAATTGATTCGGAGATACCGCCGGTGTCCTCCCCTCTCGCCCCTCGCCCCCTCTTCGCGGGAAAGCCATTACGGATAATGTCGGGTTTTCCCTTTTTAAGACCCCCGACACGCTCCTCTCTACTGATGCTCTTAGAGACTTCCGCCTTCTCCACTCGCTGATCTCTTTTCAACTCTCCCTCTTATTCCTAACGAAGGACGCTTCCTCTGGTTCCCAGTTCTCTCAATTCAAATGAAGAAAAAATTCCAAATTTCGCGATACAGTCGGAGAAACACAATGGCGCGTCGAGAATCGAGAGGGATCTCTTTCTTTTCGCTCGATTTGAAATCGGCGAATCCCTTCGCGCCTTTGTACGGGATAAAAGAGAAACGCGATTCGCCGAGGAAAAGGAGGATAAAAATTTCAGCTTTTGTTGCCGGTGCGTGCACGCGCATTTTCCAACGGCCATTTGATAAGAGTTGTATATTCTCCTTCTTCTTCAGTTCGCCGGACCCCTCGGGGGTATCCCCCTCGCCGAATCTAAACGAGAAATCTCGCGGGAAATGCGTCCCGTGCGGCATCCAACGCCGAGCTCGATTACGAACTTCTTTCTCTTCTATGTATAGACACCTCGATAGCTGCGTTTGATTTTGTACTACTCTATTGAATGTCTTGAATTCATCTAATATTATCAGCCATCTAGTCAATCTATCTGTTTAAAGATTTCAAGAGTTGATGATCCCTGAATTTAAGTTATTCAGAACAAAATTCATAATCATGATTTTCAAAAAATTGGGAGCTAATGTCAAGGACTCATGTATTTTCTCGATAAATTTTTATCCTAGAGGAACGTAACTTAATCCTCCCTTCGCAATTTTCAGATTGAGATGTTACAATGTTAAGACTTTCACTTTCAATATATCGAGGTAAAAGAGAGGCGATTAACATTACATTTATTGGCAACAGATTATTTCACAATTTTTACTATACAAAAAAACGCGAAATGGCAAGAATTACGGTGCATACGGATCGATAAACGAGTTGTACGGCTCGCTTGAAAATGGTGTGTTCTGGCGACGATAGCTGTAATCCGACTTGTTTAAATGTTAAATAGTTTGGCGCAAGATTAAGCGGCTTACCGGAGCGAACTGAGCCTAAGCTCGACTCGCTCGTCGGGCGAGAGAGACGCGAACTTCGATTTTAGTGTTTATAAACCAGCCGAAACTTCATTTCAATCTCTCTTCACTCATGAATATGCAATATAAATAAATTCTGTATTTTTCTATCGGTGCAAAATTCACTTTGTACGCTTCATTGGACTTTTCGTTTCTTTCGTTCGTTCGTATCACAAAATCATTCTACCCAACAAGCTATCTTCTTTTCAACGGAATTCAAACCATCCAATATTGTTTTCTCTGTACATTCGAAGACCACATTCGCGTCATCCTTCTTCAACGCCGCTACTAGAATATTCGACCGAAAAAATGAGAGGAAAAAAGAGGATACACGTATTCGAACTCCCGCTTTGAACGCTTCTGTGTTGCGTTCTTGTTAAGTATGAAAAAAAGAGAGAAAGAGAGAGAGAGAGAGAGAATCGAATGTTATCCTCGCTATCTTTGCCTGTTTCAAGCCCCTTTCCGGTTTTATCTACCGGCACGTTTTTCTACCCCCCACCCCGTCGCAATTCTCAGTCCCGCTTAATTGAGTTTCCATTGCTACCCTCAAACGGTCCGTTACGACTTCGTGAACGTCCGATCTCTCTTTTCTGTCTTTTCTCTTCTTTTTTTTTACAATCCTTTTTTGCACCCAGTTCTCGTTTACGATGTGCGTGGAAGACTCGAAGCGAGGCGGATCGATAAAGCGCGAGCGATCTCGTTCGGGTAGGTCAAGTGGACCACGCGACTCTACGGTTAATTTCCGAAAATTGGGTTTGAGGTGGTTTTTTTTTCACAATAGGTGGAATTTTCGTTCGAGGATTTTGTACCCCTCGCGATACACGAACAATTATCGAGATTCTGCTCGATCAGAGAGCTCATCAATTGGGTCTAATTTATTTTTTCTACTCTTTTCCGATCTCGATTGGACACTCTAATCGAATTATTCGGCAAAAAAATTTATTCAATTTACTTAGACGTTGAAATATTTAATCGAACATTTTTATTTTCATAATTTCTATATTTTCAAACAAAATTTTTCTTTTTCATTTTCAGGTTACGTCGTGGTTATTGTCGTCTCTCCGATTGAGACGTTCGACGGGTCCGTTCCTTTGTAATTGAATTTTCGCGTAGGACTTTTACATCCTCGCGAATCTCGACACAATGCAAGCTCTAACCCACCCTCGGTTCTTGCTCGAGCGCCTAGCCCACCCCGATCCTTCTTCCTGAGACACGCGAGGATCATAAATCAAAACTGTAAGTACGCAAACTTCGCTCGCCAGGCCGCGCGATTAATTTAATCGGAGTGGTGTAATGAGAGGTCTTGCACAAACAATTCCGTGGCAATTTTTTTGCAATATTAATCATTTTCTTTATTGTTATTGTATGATTATATTGCTCGAAAGAACAAACGACTAATCTTCTCACCTCGCTTGTGATTTATTCGATTCGATTTTGTTATTGCAAAACTGGATTTCTGAGTCTGGTGTAAAATGAATTGTTTCGTGGAAAATCCTCTCATTAATAAAATCGAATGAACACATTGTTATCAGCCTTGGGAAAATTTTATTCGTAACTTTCGTTTGTAATTTAATTTGTATCAATTTTTTCATTGCAAAACCGAAATTCCAATTCTGGTTCAAAATAAATCAATCGCATCGAAACTTTTGTTATAATATGGAATTTAATTTTTTGAAAAGTTCGTTTCGTTTGAAACTAAAATTCTTAAAAGCATTTCTGCCCTCCTCGTTTCACGTTTACGCGACAAAGTGTGAAATTGTAAAAGCCCTCTTGTTCTAGCAACCTGCACAGCTAATCTCGTTATTCGAATTAATTAAACACCGAAATTGTACCTTCTTAAGCTGACTAAATTCTGCGAATCGTTCGTTTCTCGAAATTGACCGAAATTGGAAGGTCGCTGTAAAATAAGCTGGATAAGCAGCGAAATGGCCGAGACAAAACTACCGTCTACGCAGCGCGAGAGGGTTGCAATAAAACGGCAAAAAAATCGAGTATACGAATATACATAAAACGCCGAGGGAGATAAGTTTATCGATAAAAAAAAAAGACAGCAAAGTCAACGTCCGATAGCGAAATTTTACTTCTCGCCAATTTTTGTCGTGAGAGAGAAAGAGAGACCATAGCTACTTTACGACTCAATCCCACTTTAACTTCTCGAAATAAAAAACTGAAAATAAAATTGGCCGAGAGAAATTAAAAAAAATTCAAATTACAAAAATAACATTCGACAAGAGAAACGAGTGCTCGCTAAAAAACAAACACTCGAGAAATGAATCGCTTTGGTGTTTGTTTGGCGGCTCTTGAAGCGGTGGGGGAGTATAAATAAACCTGCGTGAGCCAGATCATGCGCTCTCCCCCTTCGGGCATTTCTTGCATCCCTTTTTTTTAATTTGCCACGGCTGCTCGCAAATCGTGGATTTTTTTGACTTCCGAGAGAGAAAAAATTCACGACAGGACGGTTATCGTAATCAGGCGCAATGGCTCGAATAAACGAAACGCGACCCGACTGTATTATCTTATGTATTTTCCTTATCTCATTTTTTCCCTGTCCGCAGAGAGGACGAAGGAGAGAGTGATGTATCGTGAATTAGGTAAGTAATTTCGTTCGTCTCTATCAATAAAAATACTCTAAAAATATTGAAGAGTCGGAGTTATAAAAATTTTCCAATTATTTGAAATTTTTCTCTTGAATTTTTGGAGTTTTCGTTTTGCTGAGTGTACTCACGTTGTAACGTGGAAAATCATGCGAGATGTCTCGTCGGTGTAATCCTGGAACATCGTTAGTGTGGACGAGAAGATATAAACTAAGAGAGGGAGAGTGAGAGAGAGAGAGAGAGCAATTAAACTCCAGTTGTAGTATCCAGCGCGTAGGAATCGTTTGATTACTTTCAGTTTAGAGTTTCGAGGTAGGGTGGTTAGAGAACGCCCACCAGCGTACCGATTACGTGTACGCAACTAGACCTAATTTGTCACCCGACCATCCCCCGCGACGTTGTCGGACGTTGGTGACGATGAAACCCCTCCCCTCCTTATACCTCCATGTTAATCTTTATCATTGCTCTTGGGGGAAATTGTTTTCCAGGACGCAGTAAAAGCCTCGCCCTTGTTTTCCTTATTCGTCCTCGTTAATTCAGTGTTTGCGATCCTCGTCAGCTTCAATTTCCGATTCAGCCTCACTCGATATTTCTACTGTAGCACGACGGATAGTAAAAAATCTTCAATTTTCGAGCGAACGTAAGGATTTTATCTGATATCGGGACGTTTCTGTCGAATCAAATCTCCTGCGTAGTTAATTATCGAATTCCATTTTTCGATACTCGGCGAGTCGCGGATGGTAGAAGGCATCAAAATGTTTTTCGCAAAATAATCTCTCCGGGACGTTTTCAGCATGTTCGACGAAAGATTTTTTGTCGAGTTTAGAGGGAACGTTGTACGACACGACAACGTGGCTCCGTAACGGCTCTCCGTCGGCCAACTTTTACAAAAGTTAAGAGCTAACGCGGTGTTCAGCCCGATATCAGGAGAGCGAGCGAGCGAGAGAGAGAGGGCTAAAATTACGCGGTTATACGTAGCGTATCTAATAACCCCGTCTCGAGCCAAGAAACCGCGTCGTACGAAGCTCGTATTAATTTGCGTTCATATTAAGATATCGAATGGAGAAGTGTAGCGAGATAGCCGATGAAAAAAACTTGAATTTATGTTTTTAATACAAGAATATATTGAAATTACGTATTATACACGTGGCAAGAAATGAGTATGATTAAAAATTATATTTTTCATTTTGTGTAGTTGAATGTAAGTCAAGATAGAAAAGTAGTTTTTTTCTTTATCGGTTTAATTTTTTATCGTCAAAATAGATAATATATAAAACAAAAATTAGCATGACGATCTGATTCAAATCGAAATGACGAATATTTTCAACTCTCTCCCATCCCCATTTCTCTTCCTCTCTTCTTTTTATGGAATAAATCGGTTCACGCACGAAACAGGAGAAGTCGAGGGAATCGCCGTGACGTTCGGACATAAAAACAGCGTGCCGTCAATGACGCGCCACGAGCGATTTCGCATTACGAGCTCACGACCGCGACGCGAATATAAATTTGCATGACTGCACGGGTATATCGCCCCGGTCTTAACGATAATTCGTTTCAAAAGCGTAACGACCGGGACGATAAAACGAGATTAAAGTGGGAATCGCGCGGACACCTTGATTAATTAATTCGTCTTGCGAGCGTGAAAATCGCCTACGGTGTGTTCGGAATGACGAGCGAGGAGAAAGATCGATCGGTAATCGATGAGAAACCGAGACTCGATATAATTTTTTGCCCCCCACTCACAGATATCATTTTTTTCGCGACACCCTGTATGTACAAAAGGATGACTCGGGAGTGGCGTAACGATTTCTTTCGTAATTACCGACTTTTTTTGTGCGAATTTTTTTCTTCCCTCCGCCGAAAGCCGAAAGGGACGGACAATTTCTTTTTGTCGTCAACTCGATTGAAAGTTCCCCATACGCGATCGAGGGCGAGTGAAAAGGAAGGTAGGGACTTGGTTAGGACGTTTCTCGCAGCGTAACGACGCCGATCATTGTCGAGGAGAGTTTGTCAACACTCGTTAGAAAAGTCGAAAGGGTATTAGGCTTTTGCTGTGCGAGGACACGTACGATTCACGAACGCGGAAGAGCTTCCCATTTATATGAGAGGGAAAAAAGCATTACCGACTCCCAAGAGCGTCGTTCGATCCCCCGTTTTTCTCGTAACTCCTTTTCTTTCATTACTTTTTCCCTTTTCCAGCTCCGAGATCGCTCGAATCGGAATTTTAATTATATCGTCCAAACTTTTTAACTCTCGCTTTCGCAAATTTTTATATCGTGATTTTAAAAAGGAAATTTTCTTCGGAAAATTGCATTTTTTGGTTTATTACCTTGTACGAGATTTCCCTCGCTCGATTTCGCTTTCACAAATTCTTACATCGTGATTGTAAGACACCTCGTACAAAGTAAAATTTCTTTGAAAAATAATGTTTGGTTTATTATCTTGTACGAGTCCTCCCCTCGCTGGATTTCGCTGGTTCATCAGCTGGTACTTTCGTCGATATCGAGCGATGCTCGCCACCCTCGCGATAAACCAGCAACAACTATATGACTCTCTCTCTCACTCCCATCAATCTCACGCCCACCGCGAGAACTGGAGTGACTTTACAGCCCAGATCAGTCGCTATCTTACGTACGAGTGGAACGAAGTTGGTTAAACGCGATGCAGCGGTGAGAGCGAGAGGGAGCGATACGAATAGCCTATATCGCGCCAGAGTATCTTCTATTGGCTAATCGTTTCGCGAATGAGCCACTCAATCTTCGGGGGTCCTCACCGATAAAGCTAATTGGCCCTGTTGAATTTAATCCCGCATTACGCTCGGGCAAAAGCAAGATGACGTCGCGAGTGCTTGACACGGTTTCGGCTTTTGTAATTTAGCTTTTCAATTTTGAAGCGAGAGAGCGAGGGTGGCTAATGAGTATTCGTATGCATAAAGCGTGTACACACACCGACGTGTGAAATAGCACTCCGCTCTCTTTCGTCGAGATCTCAACGTTTCGACAAAATCCGAAACGTCAGCGCGACGTTCGAATGGCGTTCAGAATTTTTGGATGTGAATTTCGAATAGTGCGTGGTATTTCGATATATTCATTTTTGTTTTTCTTTCTTTTTTTTTTTAGTTTATTTTTCATACATTTTTTCGGTGATTCTGGTACGAATATTTTACAGTATCTATAGTGTTAGTATAGTTACATTTAACGACGTACAACGAGAGCGAGTATAAATATAGATCATTGTATTCGATAGGTAAAATTAATACACTCTCTCACACATATGGAATTTCTTTTTCTCCACTCTCGCGTTCAAACTACTCTCTGAAATTGTATTAGTGGGAATAAAAAAATATTTTCCGTGTACTAATTCGTTGTAAGTAATGCAACGGGTCTATTAAATAGTCTATCAGCTTTCAACATCGATCATTACGTAAGTTGACAACGAATTTTTTAGTTATTTATCTAGTAATTTCTTTTAATTACACAATTAGTAATATTCTAACTGATTCAATTTTAGAGAGTAGATACTGTTGAATCGTCGAAAAAAAAATAAAGATGTAACATGTATCACGAAAAAAGTGAATACAGCTTTTCATAATACTTAGGTATATTGTATAATTTACAATATGGACAGTACAAGCTGAAATATTTTCAATCGATCGACGTCTCTTCCGAGTTTCTTCTTAATTTTTGCCTGTTCGTAAACAGTAGCACTCAAAATTAGGTTGACGTGACAAAATACTTCAAATGCTCAAAAAACCAACATACAAAAATAAAATACTGGAACACTTTCAATCTTTTGTTGTTAAAATTTCTTTCATTCCATCTGAAAGAAAAACTAGATTTGCGGTAAACTAATGTCGGTTCGCGTATTTCGTCGTTAATTTTCAGTTGGGAAATCATATATTCGTCAAAATAATTTTGAACGCCATTGTGTAATTCCCTTTCTGGCTTCTTAGGGAGCAAAACCGAAGACAATACCGTTCGGGACGTTGATATAACGCGAAAAGGAGAACTTCGTCGACGAGCGCACTGGTGTACACTCGAAAACTACTTTAGCCGAGTTTACGGTCGGAGCTCGCGTCCCGCAGGACTGTCCGTTGTTTTATGCGTCTCGGCATTGTTTTTTGGTCCTGTTGCGTCTCCTGCCACTCGAACACGGGAAAGATTCTTTCGAAATTCGTTCGAACACTCGCCAGCGAGTGCAATCGGTTTGGCTGTCAGCGGTTCCGGACCGAATCCTCTTAAACTTGAGTGAGAAGAGTCAGCTGGTTGCCGTTCTTCATCTGGTCCTTGTTGTCCTTGAGATTGAGCTCCGCTCGGCTCTCGCGAGGCTCCCCGCTGGTCACCGTGATGTTGGAACGAGAGGTCATGGTTATCGTGGTGGTGGACGTCTTGCTGATCAACAGACCTCGTTCGGCGTCCTCATCTTCCAGCTCTAGCTTGGACTGATTGGAGGTCACCAGACGATTGGACTGAAGACGTTCGACGTTGGCCTTGTTGCGCCTGGGGAAGACGCTGTTCTCAATATGGAGAGTTACGTTGACGTCCCTGCCGGTGGCGCAGGTGCAGGCTTTCAGAAAGCTCTTCTTAAAATTGTCGCTTAGGAAGGCGTAGAGGATGGGGTTCATCGCGCTGTTGCTGTAGCTGAGGAAACCAGCCAGTAGAAAGATAGTGATGGCTAGGTTACTCTGACACTGCTTGGAAGGTGTGTAGATGAGGGCCACCTGGGTCAGCCAGTAGGGCAGCCAGCAGAACACGTAGACGGTGATCACAGTCAGCACCAGCTTGGTCACCTTTCGATGAGAGCGTTTCTTCTCCTTGGACTTGTTCTTGGGCCCGACGCTTTGAAGCTTTCTGATCACCAGGAAGTAGAAGATCTTGATGAGGACGAGGGGTATGGCGAACCCCAGGACGAAGCTATAGAGGGTCAGGGTGGTCTGACCTCCGTGATCGTCCGGCCAGTAGATGTTGCAGCTGACTGTACCATTGGAAGACTCCATGGCGTTGGCGTAGAGGAAGACCGGGACCATGAAGAGGACGCTGGTTGCCCAGGCGGACAGTGAGACCACCCGGGAAATGAAGGGTGTCCTCAGCTTGGGGGCTGATATGGGGTGACACACAGCCACGTAGCGATCCGCGCTCATTATGAAGAGGAAGATGCTGCTGGTGATCTGGTTTATGCTGGTCGTCGTCATGTACGCCTTGCACATCACCTTGCCGAATATCCAGCTGCGTATCCTCATAGTGGTGACCAGGAACGGTATGCCGATCAGGAAGCACTCGTCGGCTATCGCGAGGTTCACGATGTACATGTTCGTCACCGTCTGCATCTTGGAGTATCTCAGGACCACGTAGATGACCAGAGTGTTGCCCAGCAGGCCGACTATGCAGACTATGGAGTAGAGGATCTGGGTGATCAGAGAGACTATCGGCAGGTCGGCGTCGCAGTTGCACGAGCCGTTCTGGCTCGAGTTCTGACTGGGATCGAGGAAGCAACTGGAGTTGTCGAAATCGAAAAAATTGCCGCTGGTGTCGTTCCACTCCATGTTTTTTTTTCCAATGTTAGTTTTTTCGCTTGCTGGGGTTAGTTTACTGGTTCGTTCCGAGTGCGTAGAACCAACGGAGAACTACGTCGGACATGTCGAGAGGTTTCTCGTCGACGTTGATATCGACAAAGGGCGTCTGGCGATGGCGTACGACGATTCCGCGTGGCTATCGCTGCCCATCTGTCGCGCTCCTACACGATTGCGCATCGGGAACGACGATGCCGAGTTTCACGTTCTCGTCGTCCGCGGAGTTTGCTCTTCCTATTTTCTCTCCCCGGAAGGTCGTCGGGATCTGGAACGGAGATGAAAAATTTTCACTTATGAAATTTCACCCTTTCGAGCTATAGAGAAATTTAATAAAGTAAAATTCTTTTGCTGACGATTTTTAGTAGAAATCAAAGCGAATTCTTTTATTGGTATTCCGTAATTAAAGATTTTTGTAATCTTTTATTAGTAACGAGAGAGCGAGAGAGAGAATGATTCGCATCTGGGGCTCTTATCGTATCGTCCCGAACGACACAATGAACGCTGGTGGCGCTGTACCAGAGGCGTCGTAAATGCGCCTCGGTTAACGGCAATCGAAACCTTTGGCCCTTCGGGTCTCATCTCTTGTTCTGGCGAACAACGAAAGACGGAAGTTGCCGGGATACGCGCACACCGAGTTCGCAGTAGGACTATTGATCACCGCGAAATAGACGAGATGGGACCACGGGAACGACGAGGGGGAACTCCGCACGGGAAACTATGAGAAACGTTGCGGGTTGCGAGTCGGACAAACGGACCGCTCGGTTCTCGTGGTCGAGCTGCGCAAATTGAGTTCGCAATGATCCGCCAAAAATTTCTTTATTGGCCGAAAGAAATTGACTTTTTACGATTAAATTAAAAATTTGTCGGACTCAAAGTTCTCAACTCATGTTAAAAATAGTAAAATATTAAAGAAAATCTGGAAAATGAATTTCTAAAAATAGTTGACAAAACTGTCGAGACGAAAATTTCGATTCTGGCGAAAAATCGGTATAAACTGAACGACGAGAGAGAAGACCCTTCGGGAATTTGCCTAAAAAATCAGTTCGCGGCGAGGGGAAGTTTTTTCTCGGTCCCCCACGCCGCTCTGCGGTTCCTCCTACTCGTTTTAATTCCGCGGGCCAACCCCACGATTGAATCGAATCGTACGGCGGAGGCGATTCGATTTGCGTAACCCTTCAGGACCGGTAGAAAGGAATTTCCCGATTTGACTCTCAAATCGTGCGAATTTCCCGACGATTCGAAACCCGCCTGCGTACGTAATTGACTCGATTTTACAAAAGGAGAGGAGAGCGCGAAGCGGCGAGTCCTGGGCGTTTCATTTTGAATTAAATGGATTTATGACGACGAGAGTGCGAGCAAGAGACGGAGAAGTTTTACGAGCGGCCTGGAAATTCGCCTCATGTAAACATGGCCGTCTCAGGAACAACGCCCGAGGACGGCGACGATCGTAAAAGCGCGAGAGGGGCTTCCGGTCTCGCCGGGCGGGGGAAATGAAAAAAAAAAGTTTATCGAGGTCGCGAGCGAAGGCGCCTCGCGAGGTCGTGCCCGCTTACTTCTACCGCTTCATCTCGCTTTTTTTTCTTCTCTCTTACGCTCATTCCTGCAACTGGAAATGGCCAAAGTTATCGGAATCGCGTTAGCTCGATCCGAGCTTAAATTAAATTTCGCACTCCCCGCGAATAAAAAAATATATCGCGTGTGCTGCTCGTACAGCGTTTTGTACGTAATTTATACGATATTGTTGAATTATCAGCTGATAATGTTCGTTTCATGAATCTTTAATTATTCTCATCGCGAAAAGCGAATAATTATCGTATAATCGTAATTTTATCGGGCTTTGGTTCGATAAAGTAAATTCTGTTGTATCGTAGAAACTTGCGATACAAGTTGGTTGAACAAAAATTTCGAAAAAGTGCTATTTTTCGCGTTTTTGTTAGTAATAACTATCGCGAGGCGCAACATTGATGTTGCAGTACACATTTGACTATCAGATCGACGAAAGATGCAAATGCTTCATTATTCAAGCAAACTATGTTAAAATATGAAGTAAGATTATTATTTCATCGATACGAAATATTTGACTTACGATGGAATGTAAATTCAACGTAAATCCGATGTAAATACGTTTACTGCGAGATTTATCGCGTCTGCGAAGATTTTTAGAAATTTTTCTTCTGAAAATTTAACGAATCGCACGATATCGATATCCGCGATATGCGAAAAAGAATCTTCATCGAGGACAGCATGTGTTCGAGAAATTTTGCATTGGAATCACGGCGCGTGCGGGCAATTCTCATTAAGCTCTGGTAAGGTCATTTATAAATTTATAAGGCACTCGTTGTGTGAGCACACGAGGTTATAATAGTCATAATGGTTGCCTTTTGTACCCGGCGAGTTTCCCGTATTTTAATGACTATTTTAAACGGTCCGCGAATATATACGCGAGCTTCCCGTAATTTTCGAAATGAAATTCCGCGAAGATGAATTGAAGTTGGCTTCGCGACGGAATAAATATACTCGAAATTAAAAATAAAATATTTATAGATTTTTTTAACGCAGACAAAAATTCGATTCTCCAAATTGACTAACATTCGAGCTTCGCAGCGAGTCGAATTCTTTTCAACTCGAATGCAACATAATTGCATCGGAGGTTAAAAAAGAGAGAGGGTTTACCGTTTACGCTCTTCGAGATTTCGCGATAAAATCGCTCGCTCAAAGAAAAACTCGGCCGAACGATTAAAACCATTTTAATCCGAGTTACCTCTTTCCACTTTCTTCTCGCCTTTAATAATTGCACCGAGCGTTAATTCCGTTACGACGAATAAACGCGAAATTAGAGCTCGAAAACAGTCGAACTCGAACCTTTTCTTGTTCGGAAGGGAATTTTCATTAGCGCGATTCCTACCAGCCAGATTATCTCGATTATACGATTATCGGGTCTGATGCATAAATTGTAGGACGGAAAATTTTTTTTGTCGGATAGAATTAAGAAAATGAGTCATGCACACACACACACAATGGACGAGATATTCCAAAAAAGATTTCACGTTTCGATTCTCATCACCAGCGTCCGATCTAATCAGCCTGAGTGAGATCGGCTCGCCTTGAATCCTCGAGATCCTCAGGAATTTTCATGGTATTGATAATAAAGAATAGTAGGAGCTGAAAAGAGAAGGAGAGTTAAATAGCAGTTACTTCGAAAAACCGAATCGGTAAAAAGACTGAATGTGCTCGATAAGTAAACTCGACTGTTCAAATAGCCTACTCCATTCTGAAATATAGGTAAACGGTATTAAAGTCTCTCCGAATGAAACGTACTCTTTAATATTGAATAACCGAGAATGCTCGTTTTCATGTACTTAGTCAATAAACTGAACTGTTTAAGGAGTCCGTCTTTCGCATTTAATTGATACGGAATCCCTAAATCTATGGAGAAAAGAGAATCGTTAAATCAAAGGGAAATTTATTTCCGTTATTTCGGCTGAATCATCTAACGCTATGTATTTTTAGTATTTATCTTGGAGTCATTTTTTATATATTACTCAAAAAATTAAAGGGACATTTTTAAACTCATATTATTAAATCGAATTGAGTTGATCGTCTTAAAAAGAAAGCCTTGAAATACTCACTCGATCAATTGAATTCGATCATTTTTAGCTAAGTCATTTAAAAACTGTACCTTTAATTTTTTTTCAGAAGTGTATAACCAATAGAACCAATAGAACCAATTTTCTCCTCAATGCACAAATATGTAAACCGAAGAGATTTTAAATACCGAAGGTCCAATAAAAGTTCGATGATAGAGATAGCAGGGGCGCGATTAGGACGTCCCGGGTCGTTGGCGAGCGAGTAAATGGAGGCGAGACGTGTCGGAAGAATTTCACCGAGAGCGGAACTAAAAGCATTCGCGGACGAGGGTCGTTAAGGAGCCCGTAATAACGCTCGTGTGCGTCGGGGAGAGGGGAGGGGGTGAGAGGGGGGGGGGGGGTAGTTGTATCATCCCGAAAACGAGCGACTCGGAACGTAAAAGGGGCACTTCGACGGGCGAAATAATCCGGAAAGCTGTCGCGCATCTCCACGGAAAGAGGAGAATTCGTTTACGATGAGGATTTTCCTTATTCCGATTCGCGGGGGTTACCGGCGGGCTAAGTTATCGTTCGCGGTTCGGAATGCGCGCGATTTTACGTTCCGGTCGTTAAATAAGAGCTCGGCCGGCTCGGTCGGAATTTTACGGGTATACGTTGAGTGAATTCTTTTCGTTTCGGATAATCGTACTGGAGAAGTTAATATCTTATCAAATTTGAGCAGTAAATGTCGGCCGATTTAAATCAAAATTTAATACCGCTGATGAAGCTGAAACTATTCTCATTCGGAGCGTCTCGACTTTCAGAATGATCAAACTGCGCCGCGTGTAAGCGAGACAAAAGAGAGGTTTTTAATTAACGAGCGGCAACTTTTTTTCCGCAAATTCTAACAATGATTTTTTTTTTGTCGTTATCATCAACACTCGAAGAACTCCGCGCTCGTTAAAAAATTAGCGGCCAACAGCTCGAGGAGGAATTAATTGACGATCGAGTCGCGAGGACAAATATTTTTTCAAAGTAAAGAAGAGATATAAAAAGAAGCTACCTTCTGCGTTATCGACGGTACAAAAGGATTTTAATTTTCTTTGAAATTTTTTATTTTCATTCGACTACTCGAATATTATAAAAAGTAGAATCCTTTTTTGGCCGGTATCGACGTCGATAAATCATTTTCTAGTGCTCGAAGGTGGACAGGGCCGGATATAGAGCCCCATCGACGTCCAACTCCTTTTACTACTATTTATTCGCAGCGAGCCGGAAGTTTCGTGGATGCGCGATTAATTTCGCCCCGGCGAATTGTGATTTACGTCGCTGCGAAACTCCACTAACTCTACGCTCGAAGAGAGAAAAATTTTCCCGAAAGAGAACATTGGTCGTTTTTAACCCCCTGTTGCGTGAATTATGAGTGTAAAAAAAAATTTCTACGTCAAGAGCTACGTTATCCTTGCATTGCGATAGAAACTATTGGTTATCTAAAAAACATTCGCGATAAGATGTAGAGTTCGTGCGAGCGAACGCGAAGGGGCTGTAAAAAAAAGAAACGACGGGGCAAGAGAAAACATTTTCGAAAAATGAAAATTGGGGTCGTGGAAACGAGTGGTCGTTACTTAAGCCAACGGAGAACGTGGAAGCCATAAAAACGTTTATAATCGCGCTTTGAATAATTTCGGGCCGCTCGAGCTTAGCCCGTTAGGGTGGTTGCATTATTGAGGGGGTTGGGGTGTACATTTAGCCGGGGGGAGAGAAAATTTTTCTTTCTCCTTTCCTTGCTCTCTTTTCATACTTCCGAAGGAGAGACAAACGGCGGGCGTTTTACAGTCTTCGAGGATCGTATCGAGGTAAGAAAAGGGGGATGAAATCGTGTGTATGCGTGTGCACGCTCACCCCCGAAGGGTGGAAAACGGGGTCCGATGGTTAAAGTATGTTTCGAGAAATTAATTGCTCTTTCGCCTCGGAATGGCAGTTACCCCCCACTCGACACAAGTGGAAACTCGATTCGACGACTCTATGTACATATAGATACATAATATACAGGGTGTCAGGGAAGGAAATTCTTGAAAAATTTGTATTGTGCTGGGTTGTGCTAGATTAGTGCTACTTGTGCCTTAAAAATTATTGAATTCCAACAATTATAAATTTTATTGACAAAATTCATTTTTCAAAAAAAATTTGCACAATAAAAATTTTTTAAAAATTCCAAAATGGTCAGGCTAAGTATATCAATATAGGTGTCTCAAAAATTAATTATCTCAGTCAGAGTAAGAAACAGTCCACTCGTGCAACAAACTGTACACGCGTATTCGTGCTTTGGCTCGGTTCAAGCGGATAAATAAACTCTTTGCCGCTTTTTCACTTCTCTCTCTTGCTCTCCTTCTTCATTTCGAGAGAGGCGAGGGGCGGAGTGGATACGAATTGAATGGATTACCGTTGCCGGAGTATCGATTCGATGTATGCCTAAAATCCGTCAAAACGTCAATTATCGAGGAGGGCCACGCGAATCACTCGATGTTCAATGCCTGAAAGGGGGGGGGGGGCTAGTGGATTAATAACTCTCACGCTGTACGTGTTTCAGTCCAACGCTCTGGCATAATCGATACAAATGGAGGTACCGCGTCGCGGCTATTTATTCACGATCGGAGTTGAATACATATTTGAGACACCACTCTGTATGACATATTTCTTTCATACAGAGGGATTCTGAAAATAAACTTCTAATGCTTAAATTGTAGGTTTTTCATTTTTTAAGTTTTCACAGCGAAAATAAAATTGTGGCCGATGCATATTTATGCGAATATGTTCCAATGAAAATTACAATGGGGGGAGTTATTAATCACCCGTATGGAAGATTTATCGTTCGAAATCCCACAAGAATTTTCCGATACGAGCGGTTAATAAATTTAAAAAGTGTCTTTTCACGAGAATCATTTGTAAATGACTGTCCTCTTTATAAAAAACAATTCAACTTTGATTTTAAAAAAATCTACTAAATAGAATTTTAACGAACATAATTTCGCTGTAGTAAAATCTCTGTTTCGAGATAAACGCGTTTGAAAGGAAAAAGAAGACAGGATTCGAAATTATGCATTTTACTACTGTAGAGTACGCGGTACACTTCTGGGACTCTGTGTATATTATATAGGTTAGAAAGTGCGGGGGAGGGTCAGGATCAAAGGAAAAACCGAGTCGAGGGAAATTCTGATGGATGATGCCGAGAGGGAAAAAAACTTGGCTGGTGTACAAGGGATGTGTAAGTTGAGGCAGAAGATAAGCTCTCTCTCTCTCTCTCTCTCTCCTCTCACCGCGAGCTCGCTCTCAGGAAAATTAGAATTTAATTAACGAGTCGTCCTCGTGTTATTACCGCGTAAATATTTACGGTCAATATCTTGTTTCGAAGTTCCATTACGGGCCGCGTGGTCGATCCATATTTTTCTCCTCGACGGACTTATTTTTTTTCAAAGAGGGCGAAGTGCCTGAAGAGAGAGGGAAATGAGTTTAGCGAAGTCTTCGATCTCAATTTTTTCGTCGCTCGAATTTACCTATTCGAAAATATTGGACCGAGTTGAACCACAAATTTGGAAATCCGAAAAGAGAACTAGAAATTTACATCGAAATAAAATCGAATATGGAGTGATACAAAAACCGATGGCTAAGCTCCCGAGAATGGAGCGAGTTGGCAAGTGTAAACCCGGCTTAACGTCGAAGGAAAACGCCTGCTTTTTATTTCATGCTCCACGTGCCGCTCGTTTCTATATCGACCCTTCTGCTTTTATATTTTTTTCCCACCACTTTGCACGGTTATATCTTCTTTTTTTCAGGGGCGCGTGTGCGAGAGCGAGAGAGAGAGAGAGAGAGAGAGAGAGAGAGAGAGAGAGAAAGAGAAAGAGAGAAAGAGATTCTCTCAAACCGAAGCTCAATCGTCGTTATCGATTAGGAAAACCTACGCGCGCCATTCGTTGCGCAGGATAGACGACGTCGAAGTGTTAAGAGTTACGAAAGTCTCTCTCTCTCTCTCTTCCTTTCTCCACCCCTTCGACGTGTGACGAATTCTCTCTCGGTCACATGTGTCTCCATTTCCGTCCTTTCGCAATATACGCGATATCTTTCTCGCTCGGTTTTTATCTCTCCTCCTTTTTCAATCAAACGTCCGGCTTCGCCGCGACAACGCGGCCGAGTAACGAGCGAGTTCTCCTCGAGTTACGCCACGCGGCTCGAAAAAATACGAATCGTCCTTGCAACGTCGATATACGAAAGTGTAATCCGAGTTGGCCGATCGATCGCTGAAATTTTTCAACCCCTCGGCTTTCGCGGACGTCGAGAGGAGAGATATTTCTCTCGGACGCGTCTCATGCGAAATTCTATGCTAGATAGACAGCTGAGAAACGTTCATTGTCTTCCGTCTTTATTTCCGAGTACACTCGATGGTGTCGAAGAGTCAGAAGTCAATACGAAAACTTGATTAGATTAAAAGTGGAATAAATAATACCACTGAAAAAAATTTTGCAATATGTACTTAATATTTGCATACGTTTAAATAAATATTTAATTCGATAAAATGAATTACTGTTTATGATTAAATATTTTAACGTATACAAATGAATATTTATTACATTTTACATTTTTTTCACAGTGTAGTAATATTGTGGCTGATTAAAATCAATTCAGCACCCTCAGTTTTTTTTCTCACGACCACCCGCGCGTTCGCGTCACTTATCGACGAAATTCATTACGAAAACCGGAATAAGATCGGCCGAGATAATTTTCATCGGCCTCTCCGAATCGACATCGGACGCGACATCTCCGCTTATTCCCCTTCCGTGAAATTTCGCCGAGCGGACGAGCCGACATTAACATTTTACAGCGGGCTTCTTTATCGCGCCTCTTTCTTCCTCTTCTCCATTTCTTATTCCTCTCCCTTTTTTTTTAAGACCATCGGGAATACTTAAAGCAATACGAGCGGCGTTAATGGCGGCTGTTAGCGAGTGGCGAGAGAAATAAAGAGCGAGAAAAAAAAGGCGAACTCGAACGGCTCGAGAGGAATAAAAAAGGAGAGCAGAAGGAATCAACCGGCGCAATTTGGGGAGATTACGAGTGGAAAGATATCCGTTAATCGTCAACGACAATCGTTACGCGGTACGTGCGAACGTCGCTTCTTCAGTTTCGACGTAATTATATATAGAACGAAACGAGGCCTGGCTTAATGGATGTACGAATTCGTGTCTCTTGGTAAACATTCCGAGCGGAAACGCCGATCTAGTTGGAACGAATCCGATCCAGTTGTTTTTGTTGGAAGTTGGTCGACAACCCTCTTTCTCTCTTGCAAGGATTTCAGTATGCGGCCGAGGGACCGTTCAGGATTATTCCCGGATTATTCTCCGTATCCGAAGAATTACCTTCCTAGTCGATTCAACTCGCACTGAAATCCGTTTAGGCCTCTCCGTGCTGTTATTAAATCTCGACCACGGATATATACCCGACTCGGTCTCACTTTAAAAGTCACCGTTCAAGCGATCCAAATAGCGAAGTTTTCTTTATAAATTCTAGTCGATATATTAGAAATTCAGGACATATTCGTAAAATTTGATTGGTTCGCACTGGACGCAAAAAAATGAAATTTTATCCAGTCCCGCGAGAATCGGCGCGCATTTTTTTTGTACCTCGTAAAACGTCATCCAATCCCATGAAAGTTTAGTTGTTTTCGCGATTAAATGCAAATTGCGTAGCCGAGAGAGGGCACTTATTTTGTCTTTCTCTCTCTCTCGAATTCTCTGGGGTCGGTGGGACTTCACTCGGAATAATTCGAGGCAGAGAGAGAGAGAGAGAGAGAGAGAGAGTGCATTTCGGTCTCATACGTAGACACCCGGTAATCTTCTCGCAAAGGATGAGCGAGTACTCGCGTTCATCATTCGAGAGAGACAAAGAGAACGAGAAAGAGAGAGAGAGAGAGAGAGAGAGAGAACAGGACAAGAAACAAGACATACGCTTGAGGAATGTACCTTTACCAACCAAGGAATACATTCTTTTCGAAATTGCGCCAACTCGAACGATAAATAACCAGACTCAAAATTACAACCGCCAAGGCGTTATTGTTATGCTCTCTTCCCTCTCTTTCTCTCTCTTGGTGAGAATATAGAGACCGAAGTTTCCGGCTGCGATAAATATCGCTCGTGGATTCACCCCATCGGTAAAATTATCGCGCCACGCGAATAGCGATTGAAGTGGGTCAGATGTGTTTTTGCGCGTCTGGGGCTCAATTTATATAAAACTGTATCTAGAAATATTGGAATAAGGCGAAATAGAATGAGATAGGATTTCGACTGGAAATGTGGGACGAAGATGATTAACGAGGACGGTCTTGCCAAGCTGCACTAAAATTAACAGCGTTGCCTAAGACGAGCTGTAAAAACATTTCGCTAAAATTTTAAACCGACGAGATTTAATCTCCGGCCTTTAAATTGTTTTCTGGCGGGCTCTCCTTCCGCGTCGATGAATCTCGATCGGCTAGCGTGGGGGCCGAACTTGTTTCGTGAGACTGCGACGAAGTATACAAACACGCGATATCGAAACAACTTCCCGGTTCGGGAGCTCCCTTCTTTCTTTCAGCCTTATCCAATTTTCAAATCGCGAAACTTTCGGCCCTTTTTACGATCGCACTCCGAAATTTTCTCCACCCCCCCAAAACTTTATATTACTTTCGCGATTCTTTTTTATTCTCTCTCTCTCTCTCTCTCTCTCTCTTCCACTCAGGACTTTGTCGAGTTCATTGGGTCACCGGAGTAGGAGAGAAAAAATTGGCTGGGAAACAAAGCTCGTAAGTCGTCGAGAATGTGAGAAATTAAAAGTAGTAGACCATTCGCGAGATGTGTCCATCGCAATTTCACGCTATATAGGGTGTCCCGGAATTACCTGTCCTTGCGAGAAGATCGAGTCGAGCTCGGTTCAAAGCTTATTCCTGATTGATTAACGAGAAATGCTCGTAACTCAAAAAGAAGCGAAGATGAATGACTTCTCTTTCCAGAATTTCAATAGTAAAGTTCAGTAGTACATTTACATTTCGAGACACCTCGAGAATCGTTCACGGGTTTTAAATTTTTTTACCGTTCCAACTGAAGAAGCGAACGCGCAGGTGAGATCGCGAGCGATTTATAACTCGGCACCCGTCCGCCTTAATTCGCGCGATATTTCTTCCTTTCTAAGCTAATAAACGCGAGTTTTGGGAAGAGACACCGGCAAATGGAGCAAAACGCGATACCGGAATTCGTTTAACCGACGTACCGAGAGAGAATTCTGCCTTTTTCGGTGCGTGCGCTCCTTTATTTTCGCTTTATTTAAATATTTGCCGAGTCCGGCGACTGGAAGGATCGAACTGGGTCGCGATGTTATTCTTCCTCGTCGCGTATAACGCGAGCGAATATAACCTCGCACCGCCATTTCGTATGGATATACGAAAATTGGATTGATATTCAGCTCGCGATTCGCATCTCGCCCCGAGCCGAGCGCTCGATAAATACTTAGAGAGCCCGATTCGACATTTCTCGTGTCAATCAGAAAATTTTGTTTCAAACCTCCTCGTGTCTAGTGAATTTTAAATCTTCCCAACGTTTATTCGACATTTCTCGTGTCAATCAGAAAATTTTGTTTCAAACCTCCTCGTGTCTAGTGAATTTTAAATCTTCCCAACGTCGAAATCGGTTCTGCTATTTTACACCAATTTTCATTCTTTTCGATACAATACAAATAAACGAGTCGTTCGAATTTAATATTTTCATTCCGCATTTTATCTCAAGAATTATCGCGCTACGAAAAACAAATATTTTAATATTTACATCCTCGGGTACATACAAAACAAATTGGAATCCCATTTGAAGATAAAATTGAAATTCCGTTTCGTGTCTATTCGACGCTTCTCGCGTCGCTCGTGGAAATTCTCTCTCCCACAAAAGATTCGACGTGAAAAATTTTTTACCCAATTTCCCTCGCGTCGTTTCACTGTGCTTATTCTCGTTTCTGCATACGAATTTTCACCCGGAAGTATAAATATCGGACGGCGGGATATTAAAGAGCCTCGACGATAGTCCATTAAGAGCTCGGGCGTCACTGAGGAACCAATTAAACGCGCGTCTATTACCCGAAGGCACTGTTAATAACGCTATCGATCATCGTACGGTGGGTCCATGCCATCCAGATTGGAAGTAACCTACGACGGTCTGGTATTAACCGTGCGATGGAACAAACCTCGCGTATACCCCAATGACCGCAAGTTCTTTTCTTCCTTTTGATTGCTTTTTTTCCTACCTCGATTACAAAAAGTTAATGAAGCTAAATACAAAATATAAATCTGCACACGTTGAATATTTAATTTTGCAGAGAAAATTTTTAAATAATACACTGAAAATAATTTATTCAAGCTACTTAATATTTGTGAAAATTAGCATTTTTAACTCAATTATATATTAGTTGAATGTACTATATTTTTCATTTTACTTGATCACCGTCCGATTTCAATATCTCGATTTCCCCGTCCGGTGTGCCGATTGAAACGTCGTTATCGGTAGGAGTTAATTAATCTCGATGAACGTTCGTGGAAAAATCTTGACTTGGCGAATTTCAGACAGAAAGCGAACAAAAACGAGCTTCCTCTCGCTCGCGGTAAAGCTCATCCGGAAATTGATCCGTTCGCGCCCGATCAATTCCACGGGGTGGCGCGTTCCAAGTCGTAGTTTTAAAATTGAGTCGGCAGGTGGAGAATCGATGTTGCGGGGGCGAGAATTCGTCGAGGATAGAGAGAGAGAGAGAGAGAGAGAAAGAAAACGGAATCGCGTGCTGGCTTATACGAGCGGACTTCCGATACGTGAGCCGAAAGCCGATTGTAATCGCGACTACGTGATGGATGGCACAGCAGACGTTCGATCGGTGAAAAATTAAGAGACGAACTCGTCCTTCGTCCAATTGGGGTCTTCGGAAAACGGAAATCTCGTTACTCGGGATTTTAATTGGGTGAGAGTTTCGAAAACTGAAAGAACACGATAAAAAACTAAACTATTCGATTAAATAAAATAATTATTGCATAATACTGCTGTACTGTTAAACTTGAGGACGCATCAAATGAAAAAATAATGTTCTTATGGTAAAAAAAATCGTAACGTTAAAAAAGAAATATCTTTTAATGAAAATTCTTCAAATTCTCTTCAGTTTCATGTTACGAGCACAGAAATTGACGAATAGTAATATTCGAAATTTTCTTGAATTTTCTTCCAAGTCCTCTCAAGCTAATAACAATTTCTCGTTCAACGGGTTTCGCACTACTCGCCTCTCGCCATCTCTTTAGTTTCGAAATCAAGCACTCGTAAACTCGTTCTCATTTACTTTGCTTCAGTAGAAATTAAATTAATTAATGTAACTTATTGATCGTTTTGACGAGCCATTAACGGAAACGGAATCATCTGAATTAGTAACAAATAATATGCAAGAATAAAAAGTTATTAAGAAAAATATATCTGATACATCTGAGTAGGACTGTAAACCCTACGAATGGCTAGTCTTTTGGCGCAATTCCTATAAAAACGTCCATGAGCACTGCAGTTTCAGCAGCATTTAGATGGTGTTGACGACGCACGTGAGGTCGTGGAATCTCGTAATTCCAAAAGGTACGTCGAACCAGTAACAGGCGCGAGTGGCAGGGAGCGGAATGAGATTCCAAGTGATAAAGCGGGGGGAGAAAACATCAAATCTGTTTTTTGGCGAGAGGACGAAGAGAATAGGCGAGTTATGAAACGAATTTACACTTCTCAAAAAAAATTAAGGGGACAGTTTTTCTCAAACAGCTTCATTTGGGATAAAATGATCGAATAAATCGATCAGCTGGTTTTTAAAGCTCGAATTATCTTTAAAACAATCATCAGAGTGTTTTTTATTTTTTCTTTTTATTTTTTTTCTTTTTTCTTTTTATTTTTTCTGCTGTGTCTCTGCAAGTAGTATATTTGTTGAATAATTGTTTAAAAATTCTGTTACAAACGTTTCCCACAAAACTAAGCTCACGTGGACTTTAACGGATATCGGCCAACCAATAATCGTTCCACTCGTTGAGTCTGAGAAAAAATACGTTTCCCATCGCATCCGGGAGCCAGCAATACTCCTCGTTATAAAATTCACATGAGGCAATAACGCGGCCAAGATCCGTTCCCCCCCTTTTACGATCCCGGAATCACGACGAATTCCGAAACGACGAGTCTCTACGCTCGGCAACCGGAAGGAGCAAAATGCGCTGGGACGCCTCGCCGGTGGAGTTCAAAGGGGGACGCTGAATTCCCGAGACTCCGCTCGCAATTCGAACGTCGCTTTTCCGCGAACCGAGCCCCTCGCATCGCCCTGGAATCCCGAGAAGATTTTTCCGGATTCTTTTGGCAAAAATCGCCGGACGAACGGGAAATCATAAAAAGCGTTCACGAGGTGTCCGAGTTCGGCACTCTCGGTATTTCGACGTGCCGCTAAAACGAAGGAACTTCTCGCGATTAGCGCTGAATAAACTAGGAAGAACCTTATCATAGCGAACTTCGCACTTAAAGG
>NCVS01000902.1:1450-36531 GCA_003055095.1 Goniozus legneri
CAAGCGAGCCGTTCTCGGAGCACCGGGCCCTTCCGCGCGGTCACACTCCCCTGAGCTTTTAATACGGATTTTACGCTCAGGAGTATCGCGCCGTGACTCACGTTATCGTTATTACTGAATTCTTTTTTCTACGTACTCTAAAAAAAATTAACAAAAAATTCAGTCTGTTCTAAAAAAATTAATTCGAACGTCTGAGAGAATTTCAAGAATCTAGAGCAGCGGATCGAGAAAAATTTGCGATTAGGTCCAAGAACCGTTAGAACTTTCTAAGTAATTGCTCGGTGAACTCTCGCGGGGTCGCGGGATCGATTGCGTAATCGATTGGAACCGGTTGAAAAGGATTCGCGCGAGCGGAGAATCGGACCCCAACAATTTCCGTCCGGGTGAGTCACGCCGGTCGAGGCTGGCCTGAAAAATTCTCTCTCGCATTTTTTTACGCCGGGCGATAACGACAGGAAGAGTCCGAGGGGGCAGGAGTTGTAAAACGTACCTGGTTTTAAAGACTAACAAAACTGAAAAAATGTGGTAATACTCTGTAAATAAATTTGTTGAACCCGTTCGACATTTACTTACGTACAAATAAATATCATTTACATACATTAACTAGTCAACATATTCTCAAAGATGAGATATTCGGAACTAATTGCAGTCAAGAATGAATTTTCCGGCGTTGGTACCCAGCTTATTCTTAGACGACTCTCATGATTCGTACGATCCGTTGGTCCGAAAACTCGAGCTCGGTAGGAACTCCCACACGAGCCACGCACTCGCGTGCGCCGCTCATTTTAAAACGGAGCCGCAAAAGACAGTGAATCAGCGCTCTTTCAATCTAGCCGAGAGACATTCTTTTCTTCCTCTTACTCGTCCGGGCTTTCTAATTCGCGTCTTCCTACCGGCAGACTTTGATCCGCGCTGTCTGCCAAGCTTTTATTACTCCGGTTTGAAATCTTTCACGAATTTCTATTTTTAGAAAAAGTCGTTACAAAAATTTGCCTCCAAAAAACTAAAATTCAGCGAAACTCGAAATCCTCAAAATTCTTCAATATGTACCATTATCGATACGGCCCTGTGCTCGCTCGCACTTTGAGCTCGCTCGCCGAGCGCGAGCGGCCAGTGGCTCGCGAGCCGGCGATCGTCACGCCGCCCGCGTGTTCGTTAATAAAAAAAAAAGAGAGCGGAGAAGCCACCGCGAAGAGAAAAAGCGAGCCGAGCGTAGGAAAAATCAGTTGAGAATTTCCCGTGCGCTGGCTGTAAAGAGCGGGCCCATCGCGCACGCGCTCTCGCGCGGGGCCCCCTTCTGACTCGCGCACGCGGTTCTGTTAGCCGAGTCTGCTCTCGCGAGGAGCCCCAGTGGTGTACGACGCGTGGTGCGTCACGCGTGTTCCGTGCGTATCGCGCTATCTCGCCTCTATTTATTTATTTATACACACACGCGCGTTACATACTCGCGCGAGGCGTGAGTCAGTGTGCCTACAAGTAAGTGCGCGAGTGTCGTTTCGATGTTTTTATTTTTCAAAAAACTAATGCGTTACCTCGTAAGTGATATCCGTGAGGAGTAAGTGTGGTTTCGGGTTTTTGTGTGTGCGTTTTATTTTTTTATTTCTCTGTTTTTACGGCTGGATCAAAAATGGCGAGCTGGAAAAATCGGGCGACGTAACGCTTTTACGTAATCACCCCCCTCGATACGGTTTAATTGATATCGTTCGGAATTAGTCAGCTCGGAATTTTCATGTCTCTCGTCTGCTCCTCGGGTTTTTGTCATGTTAAACGCGTTCACGGTCCACCGTACTCTATCCGGTCTCGTATCGTTATTTATGGAGACGCGTGTGTGAACCGAGGAGGCCGGAGGGGGGAGGGGTCCCAGTTGAATGAAGAGAGGAAACGAGAGAGAGAGAGAGGGACTTAATTGGATACGTCAAATTTGGTAGCGGAGCGAATTTTTCTCCTTTTTCCGAGCGACGAAACGGATCGATAGGCTCGGTCGATATCTCGCTCACCGGTCGCGAGATAGCGAGACGTCTGGTGGGGGCAAACCGCGCGCTAATTGGATATCACTTCGCGCTGTCTCTCTCATTTTCTCCGACTTCTCTCCCGTTCGCACGTTGCGTCCGTGTCCGTGTAATCGACGTTGTAAACACGCGGAATCGAGCCGAGAGCGACAAAAGAAAAAAAAACTGTTTACGTGCAAGCTTCGTACAACGACAATTGCTCGGTACCTTCTTGCAACTGTATGAATTTCAAACGTCGAAATTCTCGCCAGCGACACACCGACAGCGCTCGCGAGTCGCGGAATTTTTCATTCTCAATGCGGGAAGTAAATACGAATTGTAGGAATCCCGAGGAAGGTCGCGATTATAATTTATAATTGGGAGAGAGAATGAATTTGACGTTGTTAGTTTTACGCTTTACGTTGAATATACAATCGAAGTTTTACGTTCGGCACGATCATTCACGGACGAATCGTTTTTATCGCGATCACGGGACGTCGATAGGCGTGGGCGTGGGCGATCTCGAAAACGAAAAATCGAATTTTTTTCAATTTTACTCGATACACCGGATGCACCGGCGTCATCCGCTTTCGCGACCGCGAATCCTCGTTCTCCCGTTCGCCGAGTCCTTCGCGTACACACGCGCGATTAACCACTGTGTGTATTCTCGTTTATTGCGTGCTGCACGAAATACCCATGCGCGGAGAGAGAAACACTACAATGAGCGCGTTCCGCTGCAATTTTCAGTAGGTTAAAAAAATTTTTCCAACAGTTTCGAGGCGAGCACGGTCGATATCGATCGAGAGATTTCTCACTCGGGATTCACGGCTATAATCGAGAATGAAACTGAAGGAAAAGTAGGAGGGGTTATCGCTTATCAGCATCTACCAGGTCGCTGATAAGGCTCGTCAGTCGATGCCAGCCTTTTTTTTCCTACCTTCCTCGAGTCGCCGGTCGAGTTTTCGTTCGCTCACCTCGGTTTCGTGAAAATTCGTGTTTGGCAATTTTCCTTTAGCGGGATTCAGGTGATCAAGTGCATTCCGTATTCGCGCGTGTAATTTCTCTGGCCGTTCGCGAATCTCGTAACGAGCGGTGTGGAAACTTACGAGCGCACGCGCGAAAGTCACTCGAGCCGATAAGATATTAACGATATGTGCCTTTTGCTCGATCGTTGGCACATCATCGTAAGAATTCGTGAGCTTCGAAATCGAATAGGAACAAATTTGTTGAACAAAAATATGCAAACCTATACTGCCAAAAGATTTTGTCAGAAGATTGTAAAATTTACCGAATTTTATCGTGCAATTAAAATATCTTGGCAGTACAGAATGCATATTTGATTCAACATAAATCTGTTCTCAGTGTCTCGAGTCATTCCCTCTCTCTCTGAAAACTCCCAACGCCGAGGTAGTAAACTGCAGTGACAAATCAAGGGGAATAAAATGCAGTGAAAAGCGAGGAAAACTGTGGCGCGGGAAAAATCGTTATCGCTCGATAAGGTGAATCGCATTCGAGGGGGAGGGAGTAATCGTGCTTCCTCGAGTTACGCGATCGTTATTCACGAGGATACTCCTCGCCCCGAAAATACGATTCTTATCTCTCCCTCTCTCTCTCTCTCTCTCTCTCTCTCCCTCCCTCTCTCTTTCGCGGCTATCGATAACAATTGCGAGAAATAGGCATTTTTTTTCGAAATTTTTCTTCGGTGCCTCGCGCCTCGAAAGGCGAGGAGGAACAACAAAAGGAATCTTATACGAGAAGGCATTGTTCTCGTTCGCGCTGCGCGACGTAGGCCGGGGAACGGCTCTTATGATAATTGCGAGACGTTCGGCGTGCCGAGCGCGAAAATCGAGATGCAATTAAAATCCGCGAGTGGGGGAGGATAACGATCGTGCGTAGGAGTCGAAAGTGGGTTAGAAATTTAGAAGAGAAAACGAAGGGAACGGTTGTGTTAAAAAAAATTTAGTCGGAGATAGCACAGGGCTCCTCTAGGCGCCCTGAAATTCCGTCCCTGCGCGACGCAACTACCTTAACGCGCTCCTACGAGAGAGGGGAGGGACATCGGGACCGATAAGACTCGTGAAAAATAATGAAATCGCTCGTGACTCCGCTCGAGCGCTCGCGCAGTCCGTTCTTCCTGCTCGTCAATTCGACGTTTATTAATTTCTCCACCTGAAGCTTAGTCGCCTTCCCATCCCGCTTCGACTCGCTTTGTCCGTTCAGTGTTGCGATACTCGAGGTGAATTATCCAGAGAGATTACACTCGTTCGAAAGAGAGTTCTAAATATAGAACTCTTCACGTGCTGCGAGGGTATTTGGGTGTCGTTTTGTGTGCTCTTTCTGTGTTGACGCGAGGTCATCGTCGCTTCCGCGATAAAAGCAATCCTCTCAATGAGAAATCTCTTTTCCAACAGAAGAACCGGCACGATACGATAGATCGATAAATAGAGAAACTGCGAGATACCGATTAATCGGCTGGTGCCGTGCCGAAAGGGGAAGCTAAAGGAGTGTCGTCGTTTTAACCTGTTGTTAGAATCGATGTTCGTGAATTGGTGGTACGCAAGTGGCGAGTGCGAGAGTGAATTAACGAGAGCGAGTCGACTATGAGCGATCGGGAGAGTCCGTTCGCGCGTGGTCAGCCGTCTCGCGGACTGATCAGGCCCGGTAGCACGCGCAGGAGCGTCAATCCGGCCCTGACCTTGAACTCCTCCCCGGGGCCGGTGACGATGGGCGGGGGAAGTAGCAGACAGGGCCCGCTGAGCCCGAGGTCACCCAGACGGGTCACCAACGCGGACGGCCTCAAGCAGTGGGAGCTGGTGGAAGACGGCCGGGGCCTCCAGGTGATCGAGCGAAGATCCACCGAAGATCCGAGAATTTCCCCGAGGATGTCACCGAACACGTCGGCCAGGTCGAACGCCAGTCCACTGCCCGTGAGGGCACAGCCGAGCTCCTCCAAGCCGGAGGTTTATCGGACCCCGAGTTACGCGAGGAGACAAATCGCGGACGATCCGCCCATAGATTACGAGCTGGAGCAGAGACTCCGAGCGTTCAAGGACTCGAAGATCGTCAGGCCGATCAGGCCCAGCGAGATCGTCGCCGAGGAGTCCAAGTCCCCGGTTAGTCTCGACGCTATACTCAACAAGCAGCAGCAGAGAAGAACGCCAGCCACCGGCAGCAGCGACATGCTGAGTCGACTCGAGCAGCAGGTCAAGGCCATCGAGATCAACACGATCGCGAATCGTCAGGCGAGACAGAAAGTGGAGAACAGCGCGGATTTCGGGAACGACATTCAGATTCGATACCGCGAGCACGAGGACCTACTGCGCGACGTCACCGACGACGAGGCCGAGGGGTAACTCTAACGCAAAATTTCACCTCGTCGAAACTTTCCTCTGAACAATCGTCTTTAACCCTTCATCGTTCTAGCCAAAATTTGAAGAAATTTTATTCGAGATTATTTAATGTACGCACTTGTTGTTTAATAAATATTTTAATTCAGCGAGCACAGAATGTCATAAAAAATGTAACGACAGAGACAACAGAAAGGACAACCGCAAACAAATTATGCACAAAATTAAAGATAATTATTATTCATTTTCTAATTGTAATTCGTTGCGCGTAACAGTTCTATAAATAACCACCTGTTAAAAATTGTCTATTTTTGTGTTTGAAAAGCTGGAAAGTCAAAAATATTTTCTATACAATTTTTGAGTTCTCTTTTTGATGGAACGAAATGAAGGAGAATGAGAGGAACGTTTCGACGAGAAAAAATCGAAGAGACTGAAATAAAGAAATGCAAAAAATAGCGCGACTCCGTTGCAACGTGGCGAGGCAACGCGAAACTCTACCGGCAACGCCGGGATAGTGACGAAGAAACCGGTGGTGAAGCTGTCGCGCACGGCCTCGGACACGCGACGAGTGCAGCAAGAGCTGGAGATGCCGCTTAGGGCCCAGTCGAGGGCGCAGCAGGCGAGGCAAGTGGCCCGGCCGGTCGTCACCAAAAAAGAGCACCGTCAGCAGCAGTTGCAGCAGCAACAGCAGCAACAGCGAGCTAACGTGTCCTCGCAACTGAGACCGCTAACGGACATCCTGCAGCGTCAGCATTCCGACAACAAGGAGGTATTAGAACGAGAAAGATAAGCCTAGCCGCGAGGTGGAGCGTTCGAATTTCCTATCGAAAAAAATAGGCTCGAGTAATTTCGTTAGAATTTTTTCTCTCTTACGAATTTCGTCGAGATAAGCTGTTTTTTCTTGCTCCTCTCTCGATTTATCGGTGAGGAGATAAGAGCGTCTCGGTGAAGATTAATATTTGCTCGTTGCATGTCGATTATTGCGACAGGTGGACGTCCTTCTCTCTCTCTCTCTCTCTCTCTTTCTCTTTCTCTTTCTCTCTCGTTGTTGTCGAGTGTACAGAGAGAGGGAGAGGAGAGAGGGATCTCTATTTGGGATAATGTCATCGTTATCTCGTCGAGGTGTTAGCCGGCGAGGTGGCGTTAAAAATAAAGGCCTCGCGAGGTCCCACGACGAGGATTATGAACCTCGAGAAGTTGCCCGATACACGTGCACTGAAAATACACCCGATAGGCAGCTTTCGCAACGTTCACTATTAATAAACCGCACCACGCCGTATGCAAACTTCGCTGTCTCTACGCTCGGCTCTCCACGTGCTCGTCTCATTCCGTAATGAGAATTATACTCTCTATATTTATATCTCACCTACTGTATATTGTTTCTCGCTACGTTTTGTAAACTCGATATTTGTATTTTTTTCGAACTCGCTCGCGATCGGATCTTGGAAAATTGCGAGCGAGGGATCGATAAGACTCGAGCAGATTGCGGGTGCTCTATTTTTTATCTCGTCGAGAGTCCAACCTTTGCGACTCCGAAAAATAAAATCGTGGAGGGAGTAACGAGCCTCTTGAAAAATTCGCACGGCCGAAAAGTCAAGGGGAACGAGAGAATCGCGAACTTTTGGACGCCCACGAACAGCTACGGCTCCGATAATCGAGCCCAACCCTGGCATTTTCCAAGGCGCTCTCTCGATACCGAGACAAGGGTGGGACGGGAGGGGTGGGGGGAGAAGGGTCAGAATATTATTTACCAAGCTAGCAATTTTGGGATTCGAGTGACTTCCGTTTCCCCTACGATTGACTCTCGAGTTTATCCACCCCTCGATCTGCCAGCCAAATTGCTGTCTGATATATTTTGCTCTTTTGTGTCTGCTGCACAGACCGCTCTCTTTTAGTAGAAGTAACGAAGTAGAATTTCTACTACCACAAAGATTTTTTGAACTTGTAAGATAATGTTGGATTTATTATGTTGAAAACTCAAAGATTTATATGAAAAATGTAACTTTTAAAAATTGTATTAAATTGTATGTATATATTGTAAGACACCAACAGAAAAAATTGAGAAATTAAAATATTTTAAAAATATATATATTTATATTAAAAATTCCTGGACTGCTTCCGTTACTAAGAGCTCAATAAACTATGAGTAATTGATGGATTTTAAGATTTCGCAAAATTTTCTCGCAAGTATCCACGAGACCCAGCTACTATATGTATAATCCCGAAAATTTGAAAAAATTTCGTTATCGGCAGAGTTTTACATATAGTTCCCGGGTCTCGTGAAAACTTTCGAGAAAGTTTTTCGAAATCTTAAAATCCTTCAATTAGTTACAGTTTATTAAGCTCTTAATAACGGAAGCACTCCAGAAGCCCTAAGAAAGGTAATTTAAATATAAATATATATATATTTTTTAAATATTTTAATTTTTTAATATTTTTTGTGAGTGTTGTGCAATATAGTACAGAATACAATTCAGTACAACTTTTTTAAAATTTCCATTTTTAAAAACTAGAGGAGCTTACATCTTTACACTAGGGAAACTCAAGCGAATTTTATTTTTCGTTTTCACGAAAACCCAATTCACCTGGGTTGCCATGTGAGAGGTGGGTTGGCCCCGGTAGATCAGCTGACCAAAAGTTCTCCCGAACTCAACTCTCTCTCTCTCTCTCTCTCTCTCTCTCTCTCTCTCTCTCTCTCTTACTCGCTCCGCGTCTGCGCTAGAGGTCTGGAGGAGAGGGTGGCTCGTATTGATTCTCCTTTCGCCTCCACCGACGCCGGAACTACGTGCGCGCGTTCTCTCTCTTTCTTTCTCTCTCTCTCTCTCTCACTCTCGTAGACGGTAGGTGCGAGGAGAGAGAGCCACCACCAGCTCGACAGTCAAAATCGTCCAGTCGTCGTTGACGACGAGCGAGGAACGCGTCGTCTCTCAAAAATTCGCGTCCCGGTGTCTATGCCCCTCCCCCAGCTCTCGATATTTCCGAAATATTTCAAAACACGGCTCCGACAAAGCTACCTTACAGGGGGAGGGGGTTGTGAACTCACGGTCATCCTCAAGTTCGTCCTGTGAAAAGCAGTGGAGTGTATTCGTGACGTGGAATAATTTTGGGTCGTTAAACCCTGGAGTGGCTCTAGTTGTCGATCCCGGAATCGTTGACTCCTCGGAGGAGAGAGAGAGAGAGAGAGAGAGAGAGAGGGAGAGAGAGAGAGAGAAAGAGAAAGAAGGATATGCCGAAGACGATGCTCGAGTCAGAGAATGGGGAGACCGCCCTTCGTCGGTGACGTCAGGTCGACGACAGACGTATCGCCAGCGTTAAACCGATCGAGTTTTTACCTCTCCCCCCTCCTCTCGCGATTACACCTCTTATCCTTCGCTATGGACTGCCGCGTGAATCGATTCGTCGACGAGACGTCGAGCGATACGATTCCGTGAAAATCCACCTCGAAATTCGAGTGCAATGTTTATCCAGCGCGGAGTGAAGGGGGACCACTGAAATCGACGTCTAATCGTATTTTAGCTTCTCTCGAAGTGGGTCGACGATCACAAAGAAGGACGTAGGTGTTGGCAGGTCAGCCACCGTCGGGAACCAGTTTATACCCCCACCCCACATGAATCTTCCCTCCGGTACGGAGGGCCTTCGATGACCCAGATGAGGACAATCCCTAAATTTTTTTTCGTTCGCACTCGAGACCGAATTCTCAGTACCTGAAAAGATATTGTAACGTAAATACCTCTCCCGAGATGCCGAGGAACGCGAGGCGAGCCTGCGAGGCTCGGGAATAAAAGAGAGAGAAGGAGAGCGAGGGGGGGAAAATTATGAAACTCGTCTCGCACCTGCTCGACAGGACAAAGACGATATCAGGAGCGTAACTTCTTCTTCGTGCGAGCATTCAAACTGGCGACCCCCAAGGCTGCGGCCGCCGCCTCCTGCAAGATGGTCACGCGTGGCCTTCTTCGGGTAAAAATTCGTCCAGACTGGCCGAAAAATTTTCTGTTCTTTTCTCGCGTCCTTGTGCTAAACGTTAATCCGTATCTGGTGAGCCTTAACGAGCCTCGATTAATTCCATTGACAACCGAGCCGTCCGTGGAAGTGTCAAGTGCACGTACGTGTTGCGCGTCTACGTGTGCGCGGTTATATCCGCGATTATGCGAGAGCGTTATGGAAACGCTGTACGCGCCGAGAATATGCGTAGTTCGTTATGATTAAGCCGACTGCGTTTCCTTTATTTCTTTTTTTTTCTTCTCGCCAAACACGGACAGCCTGACTGTTTTTCCGCGATGAAGCGACGTTTCTTGTTTGCGTTTTGTTTCGATTTTTTTTGCGACTCTCCAAATGGATGTTAATTTTTTCTCTTTTTTTTCTAGACGGATGGCGTGGGCGTGTCGAGTAGCGGCGGACGATTGTCGTCTAGGAGTCGACCCTCGGAGGAACCACACATCGGCAAGTACAAGCTCCTCAAGACCATTGGCAAAGGTAATTTTGCCAAGGTTAAGTTAGCCAAACATGTGCCCACGGGGAAAGAAGTGGCGATTAAAATTATTGACAAAACTCAGCTTAATCCCGGTAGTCTTCAAAAGGTGAGTCGAATTATTTCAAAAAAGAAATTTAATAATTTTTCGGTATAATTAACTCGATTCGTGATTTTTCAGTTATTCCGCGAAGTAAGAATAATGAAGATGCTTGACCATCCGAACATCGTAAAGCTGTTCCAAGTGATCGAAACCGAGAAGACGCTTTATCTAGTAATGGAATATGCGAGCGGTGGCGAGGTTTTCGACTACCTTGTTCTACACGGCCGCATGAAGGAAAAGGAGGCTAGGGCCAAGTTTAGGCAGATCGTGTCCGCCGTGCAATACTGCCATCAAAAGAAAATCATACACAGGGACTTGAAGGCGGAGAATCTGTTACTGGACAGCGAGATGAACATCAAAATCGCCGATTTTGGATTCAGCAATGAGTTCACGCCTGGTAGCAAACTGGACACCTTCTGTGGTTCGCCGCCTTATGCCGCTCCGGAATTATTCCAAGGTGCGTGTCATAATGTTGCTCACTTTGCTCTAACAGAATTAGAGTACTAAATTCTGTAAAATAGATATTTTTGTTACTAGGCCCTAAAGTGGCACTTCACGGACCGAGAAAAAAAAATAGAAAAAAAATATTGTTTATACGGACTCATTTTAGGTAAAAAATTAATGTTTTAGGTAAATCAGTAACAAAAAAACAACAGTCCGTGAAGTTCAACTTTACGGCCTGAAATCGGGCCGTAAAGTCGCACTTTAGGTGCACCTGTGACAAAAAAAATATTTTATATTAACACAAACATAATTTGTAATTATAGCTTAAAGTATATAAATATCCTCGCAAACTATCACATATTTTTCATCGGCTAAACTATTTTCTGCAGGTAAAAAGTACGATGGTCCAGAAGTAGACGTGTGGTCGTTGGGAGTAATTCTGTACACATTAGTATCTGGCTCACTGCCATTTGACGGATCGACGCTCAGGGAACTGAGGGAACGTGTATTAAGGGGGAAATATCGAATACCTTTTTACATGTCGACAGACTGCGAAAATCTACTGAAAAAGTTTTTGGTGCTCAACCCGACGAAGCGGGCCTCATTAGAGGTACGTGGGGATAAGGTTCGGATTACATTTTGTTTCTGAACTTACTTGAATATACCTTCTTCGAGGCAAACAATAGCTGTAAATTGGATATATCTCAAAATTATAAATTCTTGAATGAAATTCAAAAGTTTGGAAAAAAATGCAATTTCGACTTCTTTCATCCAAATTTCGTTTCATTATCATCTTCATAACCAAGCAGAGTCGTAACGAAACGAAAAAGGGGCACGTTTGTAGGCTTAACGCTATCAAAGTGCAATTTTGGCTTTGATGCTCTTGCCTCGAGAATGTAATCACCCAGTTACGGCTCTGCCGTTTAAATTTTTATTAATTTTTATTCTCGCATTTTAGAACATAATGAAAGACAAATGGATGAATATGGGTTACGAGGACGATGAATTAAAACCGTACTTAGAACCAGAACCCGATTATAAAGACCACAAGAGGATAGGTGAGTCTGCCAGTATGTACATAACACTTACTATTTACCATATTTTATGTCCATAACGAATCCTTTATGGGTGCTTTATAAAAACCTTATGTAAAATGAAATGGTCATTTACGGTAATTTCGAATCAAATTCCAATATTCCCAGTATAAAGAGTACCCACAAAGTGATCGAACAATATGTCTGAACGAAATAAGTCGCGGAATTTCGGTAAAGTTTAATTTATAATTAATATTAAGAATGTTTGAGATGCAATTAATTTACTGATATAGCTTGCACGAATGCTTATTTTATACGATCACTTTGCCGATAGTATTTAAGTTTAAGTCAATTAGAATGTGGCATTAAATTATAGTATAGTGTTAGAAAACAGGTGCTTCCTAGAATTATTTATCTTGAATAGTAAGATCCCGTAGATTTGACGAGTGTGTCTATGCCTGTACGATCTCTTATTGCAGAAACATTGGTTAGCATGGGATATACGCGGAGTGAAATTGAAGTATCGCTAGGACAAGCAAAATATGACGACGTATTCGCCACGTACTTGCTTCTTGGAAGAAAAACCACTGACGTAAGTAACATAAGAATGCGAAGTTATCGTCGTCGACGTAACGCTTGACATATTTTAACATTTTCACAGCCTGAAAGCGACGGCTCGCGGTCGGGCAGTTCATTGTCACTACGCAACATTCCACCGCAAGTTGGTTCAGGTAGCGGGGGTAGCAGTGGGGGTGGTACTGGTGGAGCTGTGCAGAGCCCATCGCACAAAGGTGTTCATAGAAGTATTTCAGCTAGCAATCCAAAACCCAGTAGACGGGCCTCATCTGGTGGTGAAACTCTTCGTAAGTTGATTTTACAGTTTCGTTTAATTACCGCAGATATGTTGATAGTAGTCGTATTATATAACGAGCTTATACACTCTGCAGACATCGAGGATATTGTCGATAAATGATATATCTCGAAAAAGCACGTGACTCTAACCCATTTTTGCGAACTGTATTTTAATTGAAATTATTTGCTCAGGTGGAGCACCGAGTCCAGGTAATGCAACGAACCATAATCATGCGACAACTGTTACTGCCGGCACAGGAACCGCTAGCGCAGCGAGCAATTTTAAACGTCAAAATACACTCGACTCAGCGACGATAAAGGAAAATAGCGTCATTGGCCGTCGAATGGCGGCTGCCAAAAATAATCCTGGACAGCTCGATACCAGTGAGTTCAATTCGACTACGTTAATCCTCATACGATTTTTCTAAAGTGAAGAAAATTGAATGAAAATTCAGGAAATTATGGCTTCGATCGAGCTAAATTGATTGATGATATATGAGAGATTACCGTAATGTATGAGGGTTAATGAGGTGCGTCGCAGACGAACCTCATGCGCCGCGATTAAGATTACATGTTTAGCTTTGCAAAGGGTTTATGAGCTTTTGGTTCAGGTTAATGTGTGGTTTAGCTGCTAATACCTCTCGGATCATGTATAATATGATTTCGTTGTCTATAGTCCTTCATATTTCACAATCAAATATTGTTTTTACATCATAGTATATCGTTAAAGTAAAGTCATCGTATCACTCCTTTTGGCTAGTCAATAGTTTATATGCCTGGGAAATCAATTTTCGATTATTTATTTATATTTATACGAATTTAGTTTTAAGTAGTACGTACATTGGGTTATGTGACTGAACGTTAATTTATTTTTGTCTGTCTCGCATAAAAATGGGGCCTTATAGTAGATTTTTTACATCATAATTTCTCCAAAATTCATACGGGAAACCTTTAACTCCATAATTTCGTCCTTTAAAAAAAAACGTCTCATGTTTATATTTTTTTTAATGTATGCCGCTTTGTTTTGTGTTAAACCATATCTAATGAGGCTTGCAGTGACAATGTTCATTCTAGGCGTGGGTACGAGTCCTAGTGGCAAGGCACGAGTAGGGAAGAGCAACACAATGAACGCAGGGGTGGGTGGAGGTCGACCTCTTACCTCGCCTGTCCCTGGTTCTGTCGGTCGACGTAGCACTATCTCCTACGATCAAGCGAAAACTTCATCGTCATCGACGGAAAAAACCAACGATGTACCCAGGTATGAAAAATTCCGGTCGGCGTTATACCGACAAATATTATTATACATATTTCAAAATTGTCTGTTCGTGTATCTTTTCTACATATTTATATTCGTATGCACGAGACTGAAAATAGGAGGTCTTGTGTTTATAAAATACATTTTTTTCCACGAGTTTCTGTCAATTTAACATTACAATTTAATCTCACTAACAAAACAGTAAGCGCCTAAACATTTGTGTGTTAATGTAAACTAAAAACAGTTATACAGTTATAAGAAGTCGATTACAAATTTGTAATAAGAGAATCAACGACGAGAGAGATCGCAGGGAGTTTTTGTTTGACGCATTACTCTAGCATGCTGGCTGCTGCCTGTCGAAATATTCATTCATTGCGAATTATATTCTTGAACGAAAGAGTTTCTGATTATCGAAAGTTGACACGTGTACAGGTGCTTGCAAATGAACTTTTCTAGATTTTACATCTCTTCGACACGTTACATACTCATTTTGTCATATTATATTTTTTGCTAAGCAATTAAGTTAGGTCTAATATAGCGTCTGTGTAAATAGATTACATTACATTCATTGACATCAATCACCATGCATATATCTCATCCTTACGTTCTAGCGTTACTATTGCATTCTGTTTTTCTATCAATTCGTGGACTCAATCGCGATATGACATAGCAGTAGTCGAAAAATAGTTTCATTTTACATGCATCACTATTACTCCTTTCTATCCCGAACGATGTATCCTTCAGTGAATCCATGAAAAAAAACAGTTGTCAACACACCACGTGAATTTTTGTAAAAAGGAATTCCGGGACGAATTTCGGAAAATCCGTGTGAATGAAATATAAATTATTTCTTTTTTTTTTTGTAAATTAAATTGAACCAAAACGGAAAATACAGACCAGGCAAGTTGTTTGAATTAGTTTTGTGCGCAGCCTGGGCGAAGGTACTAGACCGACACGGGGTCACACGAAGTCGGCGAGCATCAGCGCGGGTCACCGTTCCTCGAGTGGTATACCCCCAAGCGACCATTCACTACTGGACCCACAACCACGCAACGCCCACAACTCCTTACTCGCCACTGCTGACCCTCTTAGACAGAGGTATAGGTCCCCATCACCTTACAAAACACCTTAACTCAACCTTATTATTTTTCATTCGACATATCCTGAATTTCTCTTCTTTTAACTGGTCATAATCTTCAGGAATTTTAGTTATTATTACTATTCATTTGCTTCTTTCTCTATTTTCTCTCGACCACTAACTCTCTTAGGGTAAGGTCTAGGTCTCTTCGGGTATCTCCTTTTCACATCTATTCATCCTACGACTTTCATATCGTGAATCTTCCTTATCGATTGGTTAGATAATTATTCTAGGGCAGTTTCTGGTCGATTTCTTCATTTTCTCTCATTGCATGCTCATGTACTTTTTAATTTTATAATTTCATTTTCAATTTTCACAAACGTCATCTGGTGTTCAGAATCAAAATTTACTGTCGATCATGGTTATTTTATGGTCTTCTGATGTATCTTACCTCTCACGCAATTCCTCTTGACTGCTTAGTTTATGTTAGTTACACATTAAGATACATTATAAATAGTCTGTAAATATAGACGAGGTAGGCAAGTTGTCAAAAACAACATTATTGGAACTTCAACGGTAATATTTTTATAGTGCATGAAACGATTAACACAGACAAACCTTGAATAACCTGCACTGAAAGAATTTAATGAAATACTATTTGCATTTTCAGTTCTCACCTTTTCAACTCGGTGATAGGATTTTTGCTTATGCCTTCTATCTCACATGGTTGTAACAAATTTATTGCTCGTATTTTATAATGCTTGCTTTTTTTATTTTTCATTGTTTCCTACAAACAAAAACTGTACAATATCTTGTGTTATTTCTTTAAAATTGAGAACAAACTACACTGACGGAATTAAGTGTTATTAGTAGTAAATAGTATATAAGAATACGATCGATTTGCAAATTCTTTTACTTAATAAGAACCTTTTTGACAGTTTGGGCGTTAATCCAAGCAATAGACTGGCAACCCCTACAACACCGGCATTCCCAAGAAATGTCCCGAGTCGTAGTACGTTCCACTCTGGTCAGAATAGAGCACAGCGAAATCATACTCAGGTAAAATCATTATTCATTCCAACTATATTCAATTAATTTTGTTCAACTTCCGTAACGATTTTAAAATTTTTGAAATTTTATTTTAGGGTCATACACACACACAAGATACAAATGCAATTAGCCCATTAGCAAGGCCGTCCTTTTTCTCCAAACTATCTTCAAAGTTCTCCAAACGGTAAGTTTTATTTACAATTCCTTTGTTGAATTGGATTTCAAACTCTTTATATTGATATATTTGACAAGCATGCTAGTTATTACTTGTATCACTATTGAAATACCACCGTTCGTCCACAAATTTTTCTGTAAATCGGAACATTAAATTCAAGTTCATACGAGAATTTTCAAAAAGTTTCAATTTATATCATTGTTATATCAGATCATTATTTTCATATAAAGAAAACCAAATTCAGAAAAGCAAAAGCAATTCTTAAAGTACTGACATTTCGAAGTGGCATATTGTGATTTAACACTATCAGTGCATGTGTTTTCTAATTTTAATTGCACTTAAGAATTAATTCGAAGAAAAGTAAATCAGGAAGCATTTAACGGGGCAAAGAAGAGCAAAAGAAATGTCACAAGATAATTTCATCTATTTTTTTTTTAATTCGTGTCATCATGTTGCTTCAATCCGAGCGTTCATTTAGATCAGTAAAGTGTAGATTAAGAGTGCTAGTTTATACATGTTACTTAGCTTTGCAGTGGGCCTTCGGTGCATGCATATAGGCAGTTTACATGTGTATTGAATCGTATCGAATTACTTAACACAAAGAAAAAATATGATAATTACAATTTATCAACTAGTGCGACGATTTGAACCTACTGTTTTGCATGCAAAAGGATGTTTCTGTTTTTTAAGGATGCACAATGACTATGTAACTCTGGGAGTTCTTATATATAGATAATGATATGCATATTGCGAAAGAAAAATATACACTAGTACCATTTTATTAGCTACTCGATGAGCCAGCAGCGACCATTATCAGTGAAAGCTATAAAAGACACGTAGCTTAACATATTAGTATTATATAAATATATATTTTTTTCTACTCGTAGTCTTCCATCATGTCAATGTAAAATCGCGTTTTGACTCTTGTCCATTTATTTACCCCATGATGAATATCGCGTCTTTATGTCTACATATGTATATATTTAAATGTAAATATATATATATATATATATATATGTGTGTGTGGATATGTATATATATATATATATATATATATATATATATTTATTTATTTATTTATTTATTTATTTATTTATTTATTCATTCGCTCATTCATTTATGTATAAGTATTTTTATTTCGTTTTGTGTACATATGTGCTTGTCGAGAGTCAAACAAACCAAAATTGTCTACGCAAAAAGCCTTATCGACACCAGTAATCGTCTTTATTCCTTTGGAATCACAACTACAAAAATACATATGAGCGTAGTTTCATACGTTGCCACTTATTACATAAATATACAAATACCGTACATAATGAATTTACAGTTAACGAATATTTTCCATAGTGATAGCAACATACGTAGTTATTTTAAAGTTTATTGGAGAATGTAAAACACTGCTTGGCTAAGTTCGGGCCACCTCGCATACTCATTGTGCATCCCTCTCTCTCTCTCTTTTTTTATTATTATTTTGACTTGATCGTAGCGAGGCGTATTCTTGATTTTACTACTTGTATTATGAAATGATTTTTTTTCACTATAACTGCACAGTTGATTATAAAGCGACACACCACAAGTATGTTCGAACACTTTTACAAAAAAAGTCAAATGATTATCGATGTCTGCGAGAAGCCACAGAATAACGAGAGGAGAGTAAGAGAACTGAAAAAGAGTAGTCCCAGTCAGCCATTTAGAGACTTTCATGAGAAATGGTCACTGTACTCATCGTATGAAGCGCCATAAAACAAATTACTTGTGTTTATAAATCTCAAATTGGATTGTACATCAAACAGCATAGCCATTAGTGCATCAAAAAAAATATTTGAAATTCTGATTGATTCACACTTATATTATAAATATCGGTATTCTATGCTGCAGGACATGAACGAAATAAAGCTTGGCTTCATCTCGAGTATCCCAACAAGCAAAAGTATACGGCCAAATAAGTGACGCGAGCGTCTTAACAACTATATGTGCTGACTGTGGCGCGTACAAAATGCAGCATGTTCTACACTCCTAATATTAATATCCGATCAAGCTGCAAGTAGAGAAAAAAAGAATAAAATGAAAAATACGCCGTGTATTTTTTTAGCGGTCGCTCAAATGATCAATGTGATGCATTCAAAAAGAGAAAGTCAACATAGAAATGTCAAACTCGGTTATTCTGTGGCGCTTAAGCGATTCAATGACATTTTTCGTTCTCTTTTTCTGTGATTTGTGTAGCGACTACGAAATGTTGCGAGACATGTATAGATATGAATATAATATATTATATTATCAAAGTGATATATATTCATGAATAATTGACTCGAGCGCGATCTACGTAACGATTAATTCGATATATTAAATGTCTTCCTGTCACTTATCAAATGCAGGGAGTCGCCTTATATGCATTTAGGTAAATCTATTTTAGCACTCAAAATTTGTGCCTTTTCTCATTCTATCTATCAGTAAATTATGCATTTGTGAAACACATTTATATGAGAAAAAGAGCAAGAAAACAAAACGATTTCAGAACTCTTTGTGAATTGTGTATAATTCATGTATTATTATTTCTTCTACTTTTTCATACTTTTGTTACTCGTATCTAGTATTTTTGCCTTAGATATAAAAAAAATTATGCGCACTAAAGTATGTTTCACTAATTATTGGTATTTTTACGGTAAATGTACCAAAATATATTTTTTGAAGGTATAGCTTTTCATGGTACACTACTTCAAGTTATGCAAACAAAGAATATGCGCTTTCTCAAAAAGCTAGTACATCCCTCGTAATTCTTTTGTAAATAATTTCAATGGAGCTTTCTGTACGATATATAGACGTTCCTGCCGCGTATAATATTTAAAATAGTGGAGTGAACGGCTTCAGTAAATAAAATCTGGGAGAAGTTGAGAAAATATTGAGAAAGTAATTTTTCTGAATGAAATGTAAACAGTACGTTCGAGCTTATGTATAGTAGCTTTTTACGTTCTCCTCTTGAACGAGATGTGTGATACATTCTCAGTGAGTTCGAGCCAACTAATAACTTTTTCACTAATCGTACTTTCCAATCTCCTGTTTTGTATTTGATACTGTAATTCGTGATACTACACTAGTTTAAATGTTGTTTATTCTCTTAAGATACGTAAGCAAGAATTATACGTAGCAAAGTCATATGTATATCTAGCAATTTCAAAACAAGAAAAAATTATTCAATACTGCTTCTGTCACGTCCAATGTTAAAAATATTTTACGTAAACGAAACAGTTACGAATGTAGGATTTGTATTTGTGGACAACCGAATTTTTATTTACGAACATAATCATACTAACATTTAATTAAACAAAAAAAAAACAAAAATCGCAACAATTCTAGAGATAATAGAGTTCATAATTATTCATGCATTAACAGGTTTTCTAAGTGAAGGGTGAAGTCTCGCCTTGTTTCCCTTGGGCCGAAATGAGAGCGAGTCACGTGCTGAATATCACACAACGGCAAAATGTAGCTATCAGTGGCAAATATTAAGTTTAATTTTAAATTCGAAAATGAAAGAAAAAAATGGCCAAGCGCGCGACTTTCTGTATTATGAATGTATCTTTAACTATTTTTTCCTGTTTTTCTTCGTTCGCCCATTTTGTCAACGTTGGCTAAATGATAAACAGTTTAAAAAACGATATAATTAAAATAGAATAATATTGTACACCATGTAATGATTTCGTACGCTGCTTATAGGAAAATGTGTTGGATAGTGGTACTGAATTTAAAAATGACGAAGAAAATAGTTCTTTTCGATTAGTATTTACCGTGTTATTATGTCAATTTCTTGTTATGCTATCACGATACAGCGATGCATCTGTTGCGTACTCTAACGAATTTAATTTTTTTCTGACTGCTTCTTGTTAATTGATAATGCATCAGTGGTAAATGCCAGCACAACACGAATCTTTTTTTTTGTTAATTATCCAGCATAGATTCCTTTTTCTATTCTGCGCAGACTGGAATTTGTGTTTGGCTTTGTATTAAATTATTTTTCTTTTTTTTTACACCAAACATCAATTTCAAAATTTGTTCGTTATCGTCGATGAGATTGAGCGTCGTACACTAAATCCTCATATCGATTCTTTCGTATTCGCGGTAGTATAATATATGGAAAAAAATGAATCTTTTCTCGCCGAGTTTGATGAGTATACTTGAGTATACATAAAATATATGTACGTATGTATATAATTATATATATATCATTTTACGACATTATAAGGATTTAAATAATCATTGCATGTTTCCGTAATATACATTGTACAGTTCAATTATCTCCAAGTAGTATAGTAATTATATATATATTTTTTTTAAAGAAAAAGAATATAGTTTTAAAGCCAGTATATAAATAAATTCATTCTAAAAGCCATTTGGGTTTGTGTCGCACCGATATTGCTCAAAGAAATATTATACAAAAAGTTCATCTTATGTAATATATAAAGAATCGATATCGGACGTGTAAATTTAAATAGAACACAAAAACGCAAATTACGCTATAAACTTGTATAGTTTATACCGAAACAATTTTGTTTAATTTCATTTTTTTCTTTTGTATTAAGAAACAATTGTTATTATTCCATAAGGCATTTATAACAGAACAATTATTACATCGAGAACAAGATTAAATCATTATCGAAGTGTGGCGTGAGTGTTGTTTGAAATTAAATCGATTGATAAAATAAACACGCGTTAAATGTTGCTGGATTTCCATAAATATTTCACGTTACAATGTTTCAATCTCCATTAATATTTCTGCACGCCCCCTTAGGCATAAAAAGGCCAACGTATTGTAGACAAAAAAATTATTACATTTTGCCACAAATTAAACGTATTCTCATATTAACGTAATAGCAAGTCATCTTGAGAAGCGAGGAAGAACGATAACGTTATTTTTCTAGGTCGAGTAAAATGTTATTTCTTGATTTACCGTTCCGATTTTTGATCTCAGATCTTGATTATGAACTAAAAAGAAGCGAGTGTGTATGGAGCGAGAGAGAAAGTGTGCTCTTTGATCGCAATTACTAATTCACACTATTCACCGTTCATTATTTTTTTAATTTATTGTTTAATATTAACAGACTTTATTGATTCAAACTATAATAGATCATTTGATGTAACGATTATGGAAAGAGAGAGTTCATTTTTTTTCGTTGAAGCTGCATTACTAAACCGTTAAAAAACGAAACAAGTAACCGCTTAATTTTAAATTAACAAGCGACTCGCACAGAAAGAATACGTAATAATTGTTAACACTGTTGATTCGAAATATACAATACACACGAACATCACAGCTCTGTAATCGCTGAACGATATGGCGGAAGAGGTCACGGATTTCATCAATTCTTTTTTTTTATTATTTATTTATTTATTTTTAACAATTCTCTTTGTTTAACGTTAGACAATACAGCACTTAGAAGACTCGCTTTTCTCGTTTTTAAAGTTATTTTGTATTAGATTAATTTTCATTAACAACTGTGATACTGTGCGTTGGTATCTGTTTGGCTTTGAATGTTCTTTCTGGCCCCGTGATAAAAATGATTTTTCATCTGTGCTAAATAGTTTTATTGCCAATGAGGAATAAATTTCGATTAAAAAAAAAGAGAATATGATCGTCTAATTGCAAGTATTGTCTTAATTATTGCAAACGTAAAAAATTAAACGCGCGAACTGTCGCAGAACGTCGAAAATACGTGCCTTCCCTCTTTTTGATATTGTATATTTCCAACGCGCGTCGGTGTTGTAAAAGAACATGAAAAATAAATGAAAAGAAAATGAGAAAACGGTAGAAAATGAAGACAAATGTTGACGCGCCGACCTCATATTAAGAATCAACCCCGGCATTTATCATTTCAATAACATAAAAATCTAGCACCGATGCACATATTATATATGTATATGTAAATACATAGTATATATATTATGTGACGAAAGTGAATTGTTACATCACTCTTAATTTATATTAAAAACCTAATGCAGAGTGGCCTTGGGCTGTCTCAATACCGACAATGATAAACTAAACGATTGTATAACTTCCGGTATTTTTTTTTTTGTATAGAAATGAGTATAATTTAAAAAAAAAATCACGTGGATTTTATAATTGCATGATTTTATAACGAAAAGTATTATTCGTGGTTCATTGTAAAAGTTTATTTTTTACCGAAAGAGAAACACAATTTTTAACGATATTCGTTTTTGTGGCAATCAAACTTGAAGCAGGGTATTGTCAAATCGTACATGCACATATTGTCTTGTTATTTTTATAACCCTGTATCTATGAAATTCAAGTAAAGATAAATAAATAAAAGAGTCACAATAAATTTTCTAAAAATTAAAAAAAAAAGATTGTTATTTTCACAAAGTAGAATCGATCGTATCATCGTTGATCTACGAGTCAAACTTAATATTATCGATATACCTAAGGCCACCTGACAGATGACTATGTACAATGGTGAGATATATAGAACGAACGAGTGGAGTTTAACTAGATCGTCTAATATTATATATATATATATATATATATATATAATATTATATCTATATATATTATATATAGATATTATACATAAATATGAATTAATATTAATGGTAATGAATAATAATATTATTGGTAACGAAGATGAAAAAAAAGTTTATATTCGATGAACCTTTAAAGTACATAAGTACATACAAATATTTAGTACACCTGTAAAATGACTGTGCCAATTGCTGCACTCCCACAAGCGTGACCGTCCATTTATATTTTTTTTTTTTACGAACTTATTGACAGAATCAATTTCACTTTCCAATTTAGTTAATTCAATCGGATCCGTTAATGAATGAGCGAGAAAAACTCTTTAGTTTTTAGGAGTACGATAGTAAGGAGAGCAGTAAATGGCTTCATAAGAAAAAACAGGATAGAAATATTATTTATAAAATTTAAGGAGCAATAATAGTAATAATTTCGTATTAATAAATATGTTAAAAATGTATTGTATATGTTGTATTGATTTATTTCTGAAACCTTGAAAAAAAATAGAAAAAAAAACGAAAGATTCCTCACACTCGAAATCAATTTGCACTCGATATTATATTGTCTCTACGTTGTGCATGTGGTTCCTGATTTTTAGCAGTATTCTTTATTATTCTTTGTACGTGTAAATTCGCTTGTACTCAAAATAATGCGATAGCAATATATCATACGAGTTATTTTACATTCAGTGTTACACAACATTGCAAGATCACTCTCAAAATATCGGCGAGTAGTGGTGATGTGAATTTGCTACGAGAAATTTTAGATAATGAAACATGAATTTTTTTTTATAAAGTGTAACATTTAATTTATCATTTCTTGTTTTCACATCGCTACTCGTGGTCGATCGAACTCGATGTGTCTGTGTCGAATAGCATTCTAGGAACAGATTGATGCAAATAATAAAAAAAAATTATATTTCCATGTCATATCTTATGCAATTTGTTTGCACTTATTAACTTCACTAAAAAAAGGCAAAAAAAGAATTAATGAACATTTGCTTATTTTTTTTTTGCAAAATCGTTCAGCTCTCTAAGTCTCACTTAATAAAACTTCTTTTTTATTTATCATATACATAATTCGTAAGCGTGGAGTGGTGACAGAATGGTGGTGGTTTATGAATATGAAAAGGAAAATTTTTTTTCATTGACTTTTATCATGTTTAGTGTTTGTTAGCAACTGCCTTTGTTTTGTTATTTCAGCCCCATGGACCCATCCGTAACCCCAAAGCACCCAGTAGTGAGGTACGTTGTTGTAATTCCATAATACCAAAAATCCAAAACTCATCGATTATTTATTTTTTCTCTCATCACAATCCCGATCAAATCAGTTTTATTTTTTCATTGCATATAATTTTTCTTCGGTCATTTTCATTATGTGTGTTCAATTATTAATAAATACGAATACATCATAAGAGAGCATCGCGTCATCTCTACTGACCAACCGATAGACAGATTTCGAGAGATCGTCGCATCAATTGGACTTTAACACTCGCATATACCATATTTATATATTGCATCGTTCGTTAAGAATTTCAAAAACAATTTTTACGAGAGTACTCGACGTCTATTTTCGATCCAGATATGAATATGTACGCAGCACCGATATTTATTACTATTTTAAACGATAATGGCAAGTCTGCATGTTATGCACGTTATGTTATGAATTTAATATCTAATTATCCATGAGCTTTCCCATTCCACATTACGATTTAAACATTTTCGACGATTTTTACCGAAACATTGTATACTTCGATATGTGACTTTAAGCAAAGCTCTCTCGATGAAAATAGAGTAGAAATGAAAAAAAAAACACCTATGACCGATGATCTAGGAGTAAAAACAAGTCCCGCTGAACATAATGAGCAGAAAAAATTTTAATCATCGGTCTTGCCGCCTCTTAAACAGATTTACAATATATTTTTGTTACAGCGGCGCGACTACTAATGACGAACAGGTTAAACCGCGCAGCTTGCGCTTTACGTGGAGCATGAAGACTACGAGTAGTCGAGACCCGAACGAAATAATGTCTGAGATAAGAAAGGTAGAGTAAAATTTTTTATTTGATAAGAAAATAAAAAAATCAACGTCTCCAGACGTCAAAGTATATCAAAAATCAAAATTTGTTGATTGAATATTTATTTGTATACGTTTAAATAAATATCAAGTACATTCAATAAAATGTTTGAGTAGATACTAACTTTATTTTAAATAATATATTTAAAAATAAATATTTCTAGCTCGAACAAATTTTTTAAAATGATATAGGTAATACAATGAATTATTATCTTAAATGTTATTTGCAGGTTCTCGACGCGAACAAGTGTCAATACGAGCAACGCGAGAGATTCTTACTACTTTGTGCGCACGGTGACGCAGCTACAGATAGCCAGGTTCAATGGGAGATCGAGGTTTGCAAGTTGCCGCGGTTGTCGCTGAACGGTGTGCGCTTCAAGCGCATCTCGGGGACGTCGATCGGCTTCAAGAACATCGCCAGCAAGATCGCCAACGAGCTTAAGCTGTGACTGCCGGTAACCGGCGCACTGACGGCGCGCGCGACGAATCCATAACGTCCTCGCGTCTACGTCGACGACGGGGACGACGCACGTCGACGTCGAAGAGGCAGCGCAGATCTTGCCGACGAGTTCTACTCGTATTTTGTCTGGAACGACGAAGACGACGACGACGACGACGACGACGACAATGAAGACGACGATGACGAGGACGACGACGAGGACGATGACGAGGACGACGAGGATGATCCTGAAGAGATTTTCGTCTGACGGCTCAACACGCGCGCCAGAATCGTTACTATAGCAATTTGTGTAGCCTCGTGCCAGAAAATTGAAAATATCCATCAATGTATATTTTTGTAAAGCCCGCGTGCATTCTTCACCGAGATCTCGTATTTTTTTGTCAGAGTTTAGTTGTTTTCCTCGGATTTTTGATTATCGGTTGATTATCAGATGGAAACTCCGACCGGGCCAGTCGCGTCGTCGCTTCGAGAGAAAATAACGAGAAAAAAAACTGTTCGTGAAATAACAAATAACTGTGAACTTTGTTTCGTTGGAAGAAACGCGCAGAGTGCCAAAATATATTGGATTCGAACGAACGGAGATAACGAGATGAGCCGCATATATGATAAAACACGTATTTAATGGTGTTACGAGAAAAAAATGATAAAAAACAGTTATGTAAGTCGACCGAATGCAATTGCGCTAAACGTAACTATAACCGCGTGGAAATATCGATCGTCGTTACTGTCATCCTTGTGAATCATACGATCCTCCCTTAATAACCAAAGGGAGATAATTTTAAGGAATTAACGTTAAGGAGGATTTCACCGTACGATATTTCCAACGGTGATGGTTCGGAATTTACGATTTTTCTTTGTCTTCGTACGATAAGCACACACGCGAATACACATGTAATCAAATCAATATAATGGAGTTTCGCTTAACGAAGTGATCGAACCCTTTATCTTTCATTTTTAACATGAGCAAGAACGCAAAGAGCACCATTGTTCTCTCTCCCATTTTAACACTCCATTCCCACACCTTTCTTGACAGAGAAAGAGAATCGCCTCTTGCAAAGATGGAAAAAAAGCCGAATGTTAACTTTCGTTTCGAGCAGTATTACCAATTTTGGTTGACTTGTCTTGATGTTGCAGCTGTCCGCTATCAGATTAACCAAGGAACCGTATTTTGTTCATATGGATCGTAATACAAATATGCGAAGAGAACACATCATCGAGATGCTCACGTTTTTAAAACTATATCATAATTTAATGGTGCCTAAAAGAATATTAAAGTAAAACAGCGATATAAATGATATATTTCATTTGAAAAATAATAGCGCAAGAGCGAAAAGAAAAAATATTAATTACCAGAAACGAGATTATAAAGTGTAAGGAAGGATGACATGAAGCGGTCACGACTACAATATCAAGATAATAAATGTTTTTGAGACAATCGTGAAGGAACGCGAAAAGAATTCTTTTTATTTAATTTTATGAATTCAACATATATTTACATTATATGTGCGAGGTAATTCTGTAAATAATTTATCAAATTGAGTATATGAATCAGAGTGTGATCAGAAGCGCAATATTCGATGTCATCATGTCGATATATGTAACGGAAACTACATCTTCGCAATATCGACTCGAGATTAGCAACAAATAAATAATAAATTTAATTATTTTAAAGCCAGTGCGGGTGCATAGTGGCTATTTAATTTTTCGAACATTTATATGATGCTTTACTTTTTTATCTATAACTATAAGTTTGAAACTACAACAGACTATAGGTATTAGCCAATGAATGAATGAATTAATTGATTCATATTATGAAATCTTGTAATGAATTTTATCGGTAATATTTTTATTTCATCATATATAGAAGTACAACAATTCAACACGATACTATTCGAAGATAGGACGACGATGGAGTAAGAAACAAAACAAGACGTGCGTTAATGTAAATTTAGAAATTACTATCATCGATGCGATTTTACTCATATTTCGTGTGAATAATACTTCATTCGAATACGTTATATAAATAAGTACGTGCGTGTACTTTTCATTCTTTCAATGCGATTGATATCGAACTATACATTATATTGAATAACAAGATCTGTTGTTTCTATCGAACGTACGATAACACTAAATTTAAGTATTATTATAATTGGCTATATTGTACTATTTAATCCTTAAGGTAGTTGTAGCACAAAGTACTATGTCTATACATTCATTTGAAAATAGAACTATTGTTTCATATAGTTTTCTCACATTTAAACACTTCTGCACATAATTTTCATGATTTTAATAACAATAAATTATTGTATTGTGAAATCATATTTGTTAGAATTTCTTGATAATTTAATATTCTAATCTATAGTATATCAAATGTGATGGTTTTAATGTTGTTAATATTAATTTTGAAGATTTATAGCAGCGTGAGAAAAATTTTTGAGCACATTCTTTTGAGTTCTATTAAATGCCTATTAATTTAAGTAATAAGCGCTACAACTACCTTAACTCGCGGACGCATTCATAATCGAATTAAATAAAAAAAATGAATAATAATAAATAATTAGGAAATCACTGTGAACGTAGAGGCAAGACGATAGAAAAAACTTGGTGTATATAATATGAAGGTACTAAATTTAATAAATAAAAAAAAACTGGAGTAAAAATACATCGCCTCTCGCACGCGCATTCTATACGTTTACACATGCATACACATTGATCGTTCATAAAACCATTCGAATTCAAGAACCACTAAAAGCGTATTTTATATTTGCCTAAAAGGAAGAGAATAATGACGTACGTTACTAAAAATAGGCAAGTAACTAATTTATTCACGCAACTACAAAACGCAATGATGATTTTTTCACATTTCTAATACTTGTTAAACAAACAAACAAAAATAAAAATCGAATAAATTTCTCACATCACGTTTTTAGTATGCTGATTAGACATCGTGTTAAAATAAAATTGATACTCGACTGATAGCAATTAAGTATATCAACAAAATAAATGCCACGCAAGTCTGTACCGAAATATCTGCAAATCAATAACAAATTGAAGAGAAAGAAAAATAATACAACACGATGAATATACAGCTAATGGTATCGGGACTTATTCTCTATATATGTACTAATTACGGAAATTCATCTCTAAAAATCATCTTATCAAACTAATAAAGACAAAAGATGTAACATAAAGTATGTTATTAAAGTTGAATTCACGAGTCATGTCGACAAGGAAGGAGAAATAAAGAATAGTTAATGTAGATTTTATCGAACCGAAAAATCACACCATCGGGTACATCACGAGTCATTTTTTTCGTTCGAATTTCTCCTCGCTCGCGAAGGGAAAAAATCGAGCGCGCAACTTTCAAACGTCGAGGAGAAATCGAAACGACGCTCGATTTCCTTCGCGAAAAAGGAACGAGTTAGGTACACCGAGTACAATATTTATCGTCGCGTGTCACGTTGATCGCGCGACGCCATCGACGCGACAAAACGACGAATAAGAAAACTAAAAATTATATCTAAAGTGATAGCGACTATATTTAATGTTTACGTGGTAAGAAATCCCTCAGCCCCCCGTCTAGTAGAATTGAAAAAAAAAAATGGTATGTCTCTGACGTATTAGACAAATTATTATATACTGTAATCTACAAATACACGATCCTTCTCCTAACCTCCTCGTCCTCGTCCTCATCCCGAATCCTGTCCTCGTTGCTTGCTTTACGAAAATATGATTGTATAAAAAAAAAACTTAACCGAGAATGTAAGTTGAACGATATTCACGATTTCGAATCTCCCGCGTAGAGAATTGTGAGTAAGAGAGAGATATGGAAAATTAAAGTAAATGTACGCGAAAACTTTCGCAGCTCGATGGACAATATATCGAACTTCGTATATAATATTTGGCGTGATTTTTTCACGGAGACGAGCTTTGTGATTTTTGTATGTAAGTAACGCAATTAAAGAAATGTTATAGTCGCTCCGATGAGTTATTGTCCGTTAGGCTGTGGCGATCGAACTTTTCGCGCATATAAAGAATAAAAACATTACATACTGGAAGAAAAAAAACAAGTGAGCAAACTCCCATGTACCTACGACACATTTACACACGTAACATGTCAGTTTGTAGATAGGTACATTATACATAAAAAAAAGCTTTGCTAAATGTTTTCTGGTGATCGGTATCTAGCGAAAATGTAGCAGAAGAAAAAATGAAACATTTATAATAAAATGATAACAAATATCGTTCTCTAATTTATGAGTCACACCGGATATGATTTCCAGCAATGAGTCAGTTTATCCTCTTGATTAATCATTTCAGGGGGAAAATTAAAAAAAAATATATAAAGTGCACTCAATTGGATTGCCAATTTCCCCCGCCACCATTCGACTGCACACGTCAGTGTTGCGTCATCGATGCACGTGTTGGGCTTAAATGACTGAATTGACGCATCGGCTTTCTTGTACACAGCAGCGATGAATTCTTTCACTGGAAACTCTAAACGGGCGTGCGGTTTCGTGATTTTCCGTTGTGTCAGAAATACGATCGAGTATTTGCTCTTACAGACCTCTTATGGCAAAAATCATTGGACCCCGCCAAAAGGTAGAGGTTATTAACTTAACCTAAGAGAAAAATGGTCACTTTTATTTTTGTACAGGACACGTAGATCCTGGCGAGTCTGACATGCAGACTGCAATACGCGAGACAGAGGAGGAAGCGGGACTGACTAAGGATGATTTGAAGATTTATGAAAACGCGAAGCAAGAACTAGTTTATAATGTAAATAATAAGCCGAAAACGGTAATTTATTGGTTAGCAGAGCTCATAAACGACAAGTCAGTAACGTTGTCGAACGAACATCAGGATTTCAAGTGGTTGGTTCTGGAGCAAGCGTGTAAACTCGCGGATTATGAAGAAATGCAGCATGCGTTAAGGGAATTTGATAAATATATAAAAACTAGTATTAGGAAATAAATATGAGATACTAATATGACTAATTAAATTTTTTTATGTCAATAATAATTAGTCTAATAGATATATCAATTTTGTTGCGCAATTTCATTGGTGGACGATAAAACTATGCCCCATATCCACGTGGTATATTCGAGACATTTTTATTGGTTCCTATAGGAATCAACATAACCTAACATAACATCTGATCACTACCAATTGACGTGTACTGCGTAAAATTAGTAATTTGTTTTAATTAAGTATAATGAGTAATATCATGGAGAGGTTAATGTCTTTCTTCAAGTATTGGTATTTTCGATATATGCTCGTTACTGAGTTATATATGGTCGAGAAATGGGAAAGAAATTTTATAAGTATCCTTTTATACTATCAGTTGACAGGATTGTGAGGTTAATCGAAATGATGAAAGAATATCATTTATACTGTCATATTCATTTAATAAAGCGTCATTTAATTTATTTTATAAATTTCCTCAATATAATGAAAGATATATTTCTCGTTGTCCTTTTCTTTTCAATATTTGCATTTAATTACAAGGTGTTATTGCCTGCAACACAATACTTGGTGCAGAGTTGATCATAAATTATCAATTTACTAAAGTTGTTCTTTACATTTTTTTACTAATGAAATTATAACGCACATGTTGAATCAATAATATGAAAATTTGATTCCATAATTCTTGGCATATTAATATTTATAAGTTAATTGTAAAAATTAATAATTGTAACAAGTTTTATTATAAATAACAAAATTTGTTCTTATTTAAAAATGTTTATTTTTCTTACAAACTTGTTCTAATATTTTCTTTTCAATCGTTATTGATTGCTACATTTTTTAAACAATTAATATATTATGTATTAATACATTGCTGAAATATGTACATTTAATAAATACTTAATTGAAAATTTATATGCGAATGATCATTCACCCAATATTGCATGTATGTAGCAAATCAGCTGCAATTCAGCTGCCATATAGTAGAAAGCAGTGGCCAACATATTCAAAGGTCTAAGATTTGATACAATTTTTAAATCGCAATAACATTACAAAATGAATTTCTATTTAAGCATAGAAATGAAATTAAAGTTAACATTTTTTTTTTTTAATATTATTACTCGATATTGGAAGTAGGCACAACAGGAATAATATATAAACAAGATCTCACGACCAAGATTCTCCTTGATATATATTCTATTTATAATATATATCTACTCGATGTGATATGTCAATATCACGTCGACCTATACAGTAGAAAATGTTCCGAACGGCTCAAACGTACTTCCTCTCTCTCTTGACGCCGTTCATATTTTATACAAATGAATAGCGCAAAAATGATCAGAGCCTTCATTACTATCAAATCTCACGATTTTAACAGCATTTGGAACATCATAAGGTTTCAATCAAGCTCATTCAATCTCGAAAGAATGACGAGACGCAGCGATTACAACTAAATTGTGATTCGGTATTAAAACGTTAGAGCCGGTAACGGAATTAGAGTGATTACTGTTCAAAACGGAATCTACTTAGTATTTTCGTTAATTAAGTCACTAAAGAGGCGTATATTCTTAGTTCTTTAACTACTAATATTGCGATAATTCGTTATGAAATCAAGTCTTATAAATCACTTGATAGTACTAAAACCTGTGTGCGTGTACAGATTATGCGATTAACAATGATAATATAATGTATATGAAACACTTCATATGACGTTTCCTTTCAATGAAAAGAACTTGATCGATTCATGGCTCGCGTCTTTTTGCTTTATAGAAAATATAATAACACTATACGAGCAATGATGATTTGACTGTTCCAAAAAGTCCAAATTCAAAATCAACAAAAAATAGGTCCAAGTTAAACAAGTGATTCTTCAAAATTAAAATATAGAGTTTAACGAATTTAATGAAATTGACTTTTTGAAGAGAACTTCTTTAACTTGAATTTCAATTTTTCAAAAACAGCGCAATCATGAAAAACGATTAGTCATGATGCAACGTCATTCACATTAGAGGCAAATAAGATATGGACCGTTCATCGGTCTGCAGATCTGTTTCTGTATCCAGTCTTCTAACTCGCACTCGCTGCTTATAGTGATATTCCTTAAGATAACTCTTCAGCGTCTTTGGCAATTGTAGTTTGTTAATACCATCGTACGTAGTGCGAGTGGTAATGACTGCACGACAGAGATGTTGCAACGGGAACGCGAAGTTGCGATGAAGAGGTATCGTGAGCATTGGCTCGAAAAACATACAACAAGATGGATCTTTATAATGCTCTATCAAACCACATACCTGCAAAAATAAAATCACTATGTTAACACTTTTATTCAAATTTTTTAAAATCATAGAAAAAAATAAATAATCCTTTCTCGTACAGTTTCTGATGCGTATACACCAGGATCGTGGGAGTCGAAGCTGAACTTGTGATTCCATTGCTCAATTCGCGCGTGCAGCGAGCGTCCGTACTTTCGAAAACTAACGGAGAAAAGAAATTCTTCCTGCGCCGAATCGCGCAATAAAAACGTGCCTTCTTGTTTTCCTTCAAGTAACCGCTCCGCCTCGTATCGGTCCATTTTTCCCCAATAGAACGAGCAGGCGGTGATCGAACGTAAATCGGGTACCAAACAATGCACGTAATCGATCTGTAAAGAAGATAGGTCAATAATTGAGCGAATTTTCAATAGGTTGAATTATTTCCAGTTTTAATTCCTCTTACCTGTGTGTGAGCTGGTCGTTCGATATTCGGAATTAACGTGAAGTCAATCTGTGATAAGGCTGTAAGGGCAGCGGCTTGAATTCCAGCGTGCGCTTGAAACAAGGCAGCTAAACTATCTACCGTTATTCCATTGGGATGAACTTGTATTCCTGAGGGATAGTTAGGCCTGTAACCAGGTGGAGGCTCGACTCCTTCTTCCATTTCGCGTGCTCGTTGCAAACGAGCTCGTTCGTCGCAATCCTGAAAAATTAATACAGTTTCAATTCAATATTCTCGACTGTTATTTAAAATTATATTGGAAATATTTACCTCCATTGGAAATTCTTCGGGATTAAATCTCGAGAGATCTATGACAGGACTAGGTGGCAGGGGACCCAGAATTGGACTCTGAGGGGCCGACTGGCTGTTAAATGTACTTCCTGTACCCAAGGTATCTTCAGTTTTTCGGTATCCAGTACAAATACAATCCGAACTGGTATTACCTTGTCCAGGAATTATATCTGCGCTTTTTGAAGCTTTGCTCTTTGCACAGTTGAATTTGAGAACCCAATTACTTCGTTTCTTCTTCGAAGATAAAACATGATTACATACTGGACTTTGGTCTTTGTTACGTTGTTTATTTTTACGTTTCCCAAACGATAGAGTCTTGGAAGACCTTCTTAATGGAGGATTTACCGGACTATCCTCAGAACTACTGCTAGAATTGCTACCACCTGAACTATTACAACACACTTCTTGATGCTTAAACACATCAGAGCTGGTTACATTGCCATTGTTGCATACTCTCTTAGTCTCAGAATGTTCAACTGGTTGGCTATATAGTGATTCAAATCTAGCGTTATGGTTGTCAACATCTAGGTTCAAATGATTATCCAAATCTCCATCAATCTTTCCATCGGTATTTGAGATAATATTAGCGTTTAAAGCAGTTATATTCCCATTATCTTCTATACGCTGTGAGTTAGCAGAAACTTCTATATCAGCCATATTTAGAGCTGACTGCTGCAAAACATTATCAAAGAGTTCCGAAGGCTGTTTATCGCTTTCCATCCTGAAGAAATCTCTAAGACTAGCAAAGTGCTGTCCCATAATTGGCCAACAGGACAGGCATCTTATCACCTGTATAGAGATACGCAAGCTGATATCCTTGCACCTGATACAGTCTCTTTACACCATAATTCCATCAGACAGTATTCGTCAACTCTCATCACCCTTATCTTCGATCATTCCTAATCACATTAAAATACTGTCAATTTTCAACATTTATCACAATATTATTGCACAATCTCGTTTCAGTCGCGTACATGATAAACTCAAGTAAACAGGTATGACACAAAATGCACAACGAAAATAGAACCCAGTCAACGAGTGTGCTTAATCGCACGACGGAAAACACTCACTGCTTTCAAAAATATCGGACCTGTACGAACGTGTACGCCGTGAATCATCGTCTCGCGCGTTCACCCGCACGCGAGACGATCCGTTATTATTTCGTATTTTGTCTAGCGTGCGAATCAATCACAAGATACGCAAGAAGGACGTGGTGCAAGACCGATGGAAACTCGGACGAGTGAAAATAATAATGGCATCCGCGATGGTGCCGAGATAAAGATGGAGTTAGAGATTACTCACGCATGTACTCTCTGTGACATCTCCTAGAAGGTGTACACGTACATACACAGCATCGTGAGACGCAGACAGCCACCAATACACAGTCGCGAACCAGTCACTGGCAAGTCCCGTGATGTGTATATATGTGAGGTTATGTATGCGACTCGAGAGGGGGAAGATGGGTTGGGCACACCGCTTCACGGGAAATCTTACAACGCATCTATGAAACCACCGTATACCGTATAGTATACGTGTCAGACCAATACTTCATTCACAATCATAAGATGTATACTCTTTGATCAATCAATCGAGAACTCGATCAGTATGTTTACAGTATAGAGAGTCAGTATAATTCACGAACTTACAAAAATGTAGTCGCAAATTTTTTGTTTTAATTAGTTCTATAATAAATAAAATTATTATTCAAAGAGCATTTTATGTTTTTGAAAATGAATGAAACAGTAAATTATGAAGAGATTCAATGACGAAAGAGGTGCACAACGACAGCTATATGTTGTTGTTTTCTTCCCTCTAATTATAATTCATTGGAATCCGAGATGTGGCACACAACTGCAGTAGATGCACAAATATGCTACAGTTTTTGTAGTAAAAATTCTATAACGCAAAGTAGCGTCCTTCTTTACCTGCAAAGTAGGCCTTTGGGGGCGCCGTCTTAGAGTTTTTTATAAAATTATTTTTGCTAAAAATGTGAGTCTCGTTAAAAATTTATATGTACCTATTTTAAAATGAGTATTTCTCTTTTTAAATGGAATGCAAATTTTTTGATTCCATAAATGAACATCTAAAAGATCTTCACAGCATTCGGCTTCTCATAGAACGTTTTCCTTCATCGACCGTACTTAGTACCAGCAGTGATGGTATACAGTGATGGTATATGGAGGACCGGTTGATCACTAGGATCTAGGGAGAAACGA
>NCVS01000903.1:0-30252 GCA_003055095.1 Goniozus legneri
TTATATGTGGACTTCTATAGACAACTGATTTATGTTATATTTAACATATCCTTTTTTACCGTGTATTCGCTGGAATACGAACTCGAAGGTTTGACAATAATTCACCGTTTCCTCGCCCGGCAACACGATATTCCCAATTACTACGTACGTCCATAACAACCGGGGAAGAATAACTGCAGATGGTGCGTTCGGAATTCAAATTTATTCGTGTCGGAAGATGGAGTTCAATTTAGTCGCGCGTCAGGTTTGATCCCGTCCCGATTTTATGCCCACCGTGCTGTATGAATTTGCGAATCAGGGGCCGATCTGTGCTCGCTCGAGTCGAAGAATGTTAGAATATTTTTTGTCTCCTCGTTGGATAATTAATTTCTCGATCGAGTGTCGTTCGAGGACTTATGCATTCCCAATCGATGATCCGGAGATAAAATTAATATCCGGATGCAGTTGGTAGAGAATCGCGCGTGTTTGTTGTTTCTGATCTCTCTCGAGGGACGCTGAGAATCGCGGATTAAACGCTCCGTCGCTATCTGCCTGTGGATTTACCTCAGGCAGCGGATTTCGCGGAAGCCACGACATTTCAACACTTCTGGGCTTTCATCGCGTGATATGGAGCACCAAATAGGTCACACATTGAGCGACTCTTACATGCGATGACGATTCATCGACTGAATAAATGTGCACGACTGAATGTATTTGAAGTTTCCATCGCTGGAGTCAAACGATATTTTGAAAAATTTTTTTTTTGTAAAACAGGTTCACATATCTTCTTAAAATATTCTTAAACAACGGAAAAACACATTTATGAAATAATTTTTGACCATTTTTTTACTATTTGGTCATTTTTGACCAAGTTGGACATTTTTGACCAAGTTTGACAAGGATAGCCGTGATAAAAATTTTGTTCAAAAATTATTTCATAAATGTGTTTTTCCTTTGTTCGAGAGTATTTTAACAAGATATGTGAACTTGTTTTGCGAAAAAAAATTTTTTCGAAATATCGTTGGACTCCAACGATGGAAACTTCAGATGCATCACGACTGATGAGGTGCACCGAAAGAAATCTCAAGTCTCGACACTGAAACTAAAAATTTGTTCGAGCTGCACTTCACAGAGAAATAAACAAATATTAAGTAAATTCAACAAATTTTTATTTTCAGTGTATCTATGAACTATTCTACGAACTTGTTACTAATAAAAATTGCAAATTTTACTGTAAAATTCTGAATGCGAGATGAAAATCGGTCTAATTTCGAGGCAAACCGAAATCGAAGAACAGAAAACTATCCCGCTTGTTGATATTGCACATTTATGCGCCCGTCGCGTGCTCGCGTCTCTGCGGTGTCTTTTAACTCCATCTAAGGCGACCTCCGTGCGTCGCGACACCGCAACTCCCAACGCAATCGAACTTGCTATCGCCTAGAACGCGAGCGTCGTATTTAACTCGTCTCGTTATCGAATCACCGCATCCCTCGCGCTTTCTTCTTCCAAGATGAACATTTTTGTTTTGTCACTCTCCTCGACCCAGAATATCTTCATTACCCATCGTCACGCCTGATTACACTAAACTTAATTGTACTAATTAAAAATCCGCACAGAAAATAAAAATTTGTCGAAGCTACTCGAGAATGTAAGTATACAGTTTTCAGTGCAATTGTTTTTCAGAGAGAAATCAAAATGACGATCGTAAGGCGCATAACGCGGATAATCTTCCTACAGGCCTGTTATATTTACTCTCGAGCGTCAGCCGATATCGAGGTAACAAGGAGCGTCTCGAGAGTAGCCCTCTCGCGACGACAATATTTTCCGGGGCTTTCTCTTTAATTGTTTGATCGTTACTTCTTTCTCCTAAGGAAGCCCCCTTCCCCTTTCTGTGCGCGCAGTGCCGTACACGTGGTGTATTTTTACGGCGGGTTTATTACAAATGCGTGAAAAGCGAGAGGGGGAGAGGGGGACGAGTCGTTCGAAAAACGCGCAGCGATCTATTTAAATCGTGGATCGGTCGTGGGTCACGGACTTTTAAAGAGGCCCGCGGTGCTCGCGCGCGACTCCACCGTAGGAAACTATGGAGCTTCCGCCCGAAATTTCAATTCGTCCGCGAACTCTGACACGTCCTCGCGACGAATTGTAATCATCCTGAAACGCGAGGACAAAAACTCGTATCCGGTTACCGCTAATACGCAGTAACAGGTAGTTGTAATCGATAACATAGGGGAACAAAAAAAATTTTTCCTTGTGACCTTCATCGGAATTCGGTTGCAGTTGGCTCGAATGCAGGCAGTGAAAATAAAAATTTGTGAAGCTACTTGATATTTATTTGAGAGTATAGAAATAAACATGTCCGATGGAATGAATTATTACTCAGAATAAAAAAATAATGCTCGGAATAAAATTAGTATTTTCAAAAACGAATATTCGGTTGTATTGTTGGAACGTATGAAAAAAAAATAACAAGTGAATTCAACAAATTCTTATTTCCAATGGGTGCATTTCGAGTGCAGCGGTGCTCCATTGAACGAGGAATATGAGAATGAACGTAATCTCGCGAACTCGTTCGACAAAGACAATTTCTAAAAATTGATTTACGCGGAAGAGGCCGAAAAAGAATATGCGACAAATGCAATTGCATCCACTGCACACGACGGAAGCGATCGATCGCGTACTCCTCGCGATTATAGAGAGAGCCTCGTCGAAGAGCACACGACAAACATCACCCCTACCTTTCTTTGCACTTTGTCACCGTGCGATTAAATTCGCGTACTTGTGGCGCACAACGAGCGAAAATCCCGTTCACGGCTGGCCGCGCGACTTAGTCGCCGAACGGATAATCCCGCGAATCGTTCGGTTCCGCGTAGCAAACAGCGGCTGACTCTCGAGGGGCAAAAAAAAAGTTTTTCCTCTCTCTCTCTCTCACTCGCCCACCGAGAAGCGCTATCGCCTCCGACTCGAATTCATTCACGGCGAGCGCGTTATCTCGCTCCCGCCGTTGCGGACGGCTATCTATTTTCGTACGAAATTCACCTGGTGGTGTGTCTGTTTTTCTTCTCCGCAGATAACGAAATAGGATTTTAAATGGTGCAAACGGGGAATAATTATTGGTTCTACGAGATGAACAATCAAGTAAGTGTCGTATTTTATCTCTTCATTCGAGCTGCATCGGCTTGCGGGGACATTTTTCGTCAATTCATGCGGGGATAATTTTATCCGTCATTCACGCTCGACTCTTCATTGGCCTGTTTGTTCGCGCAAACTGTCATCGTGCCGAGCCATTCGAGACCGCGGATCTGTTGTGATTCTACTGTTTGAAAACATTGGAATCGACGCTGGTCTCATAATTCTGAGTAAAATTGGCGAGTTCGATCGAAATTCTTCAAAATTTTCCTCACGCTGATTAACGCTAATTAACTCATTAACGAGAAATCAAAATTCTTCATCTGGCGAGGTATTCGTTCGCAATTAACGCTTAAAATTGTGATAAATTGGAATTTGGTACGATAATTGATAACACGATTGTGTTTTCATTGGTGAAAAATTTACTAGCGGCGATTTTCCGTGGAAAATGCGACGGCGAATCGTTAGCAGTTGTTTTCCCGGCGCGCATCTGCGAACGTTTTCCTTGGCACGCTCGCAAATGCGTAAGTTGGAGCAACCGGAAGAACCGTCACGGCTGATTAATTAACAAGAGCCCGAACATCAAAGTGCTTCGTAAATCGCATGACAGCTTTGCCGAATCCGTTCATTGCTTGACGAAGAGGGATGCAAAAACATTTGCGTTATGTATTGCATATAAATTATGTTTTGCGTGCAACTCACGAAGCGTAACATTGGAAATTTGTTCACGTTACGCTTCTTGGAAGCATACTCACCTGTTAATCTAAAAATCATCTATACAACTCATCTTTTAATCTAAGAACCATACTATCGAATTTTTTTTAAATATCACGATAATAGACGTTGATAAATTTCTAGGTTCACTGAAAATAAAAATTTGTTGAATCTCATTTACATATTCTCAAATAAACGTTTAAATTGTTCAAAAAAATATTTGAGCCACAAATTCTAATTTCATTCTAAATATCTCTTTATCTTCAAAGAATTATTTGTATATTTTCAAACAATTATCAAGTAGCTTAAACAGATTTTAACTCTCAGTGTACCTTAAAGAGCCTATTAAAGGAGATGATTCAAAATTGTCATTGGGCATCCGCGATCCGAGAATTGCTTTAGGTCGCGTTGCCAAGAAACGAGATTAAAGCAGGAGCAAGGAAAAAGTTAAACTCCCAGCGAGCAAAATTTACCGGGAAAAGAACGGCACGTAGAAGTGTATATCATAAACACAGAGAGAAGTTGTAGCAATCTCGTCGCGCGACGCGCCCGCCGGGGAAAAGCCGGATTGGCGTTTCGCGCGAAACCCCGAAGATCTGATAAAAGGGCCGATGGAAAAGGCAATATTGGTGGCACGTATCGGTACGTCGCACGCGGTAAAAACTTTTCATCGAAATTCCTGCCACCCGCGCGATTCAAACGCCCGCTCATGTTTTTCCTCGTCCGCGCCTTCTCGAAAATCATCTGAATTATTTTGTATAACTTGGAAATAAATTCATAGACAGACGATGAAAAAATTTTTACCCAGATATCTCGATAATCTCATGATGGGATTCCATAAATTTCGATGAGATGAATAAATTTGCGGGGTTTGTTTTTAAAATCGGGATCTATTCTCGGATCGGCGTGGTAATAGACGCTTCGCATGAGAGGGATATTTCAATTCTCGGATCGCCCTTTGGATATTCGCTTCTCACGCGAGGCCGAAAGCCGTTCGACAAAGAGACGTCGGTGATAACGGAAAAGCAGTCTCGAGTTTGCGTCTCGGACCGCCGGAATTCGCGCCTAAGTGCATTCCGTTGTTGAGTCTTTCCTTTCCCTCGAGAGAACCAATTCGCGTTATCTGCTTACAGTGTTGAAAATCTCGCGCTTAACCTATTTTCCATCACTCAACACTGGATCACACAGCACGCAGTGATTAAATTAATCGAAAATTCTCGAGTGGGCCGTGTAAAAAAGTTTAACCATACCTTGTTTGCATATGCAATTCTCGGGGGCCGCACTGCTCCAATCCAATTCAAAGGGTTGGTGAAATTTCAATCACTTAAAAACACACACAGTCACTACACTTTACACTCGCGAGAATAAATTTTACGAAACGCGCCCCGAAATACTCAATTTCGACTCGAAAAACCGACATGTAAACAAACTGCGCAATACGACGCGATTTTTTTGAAACCGTAATGGCCGTCCGATTAGCGTCATCACGTGATTGTGATCAACATACGTCACAACCGCGAAGATTGTTATTGGCGCCACTCGTGGCGGTCGTCGGAACTATTTAATGAGTACCAACCGTAAATGGCGCCGCGGCCAACATAAGAAGTTATGTAGAGTATGAATAAAATACTAATTTGCAAATAATAAATAAATTAAGCATAAGAGACAAAAAAATTTGACTCAAAAGAGTTCTTAAAGATGTATGAGTTTTTTTTTATATAGGAACAGCCGTAAAATTTAAATAGGACAAAATTTTCAACTATGTACGCGAAGTTATTTTGTTTCCATTCGGTTCTTTGTCGTCGAGGAATCATTTTCTCCAAAGTATATTCCCCACGGTCTTCGTCTTTGTACGTGTATTGCCTTTTTTGCCGCCAAGAAATACGATTTCGGTGGAAACTAGTTTTTCCGCGAACATCGCGTCACCGTCCGGAAAATATCTCCGTAAATTATATCTACCGTAATGTAGCTCGCGTCTTCTTTCAGAGCAATGTCACCTACAGCATCAACAGCGAGACGCTCCAAGAGGAGAACCTGGAGAGAATGGCGAGCAAATGTCGCAATGGCACATTCAGAGACACCGGTAAGCACAGCGCGTTTGTTTAAGAAAATTTCTTGGCGCTGACTTTCGTCAATTAAAATGGATTGTTTCTTCTAACCTACAAAATTTGTTTCTCGTAAAACATCGAGATTAGAATTCTGTTTTTTGTTTCTCAATTTCGCGAGCTCAACACCGTCGAGACTAAATGCAAATATCGTTTAAAGCGGGACAGAAATCGTTCCTACTTTTTCGTTATTTTTAACGTACGCTCGAGTTTTATTCTCGCGTTACACGCCACCCCCGGGGACGCGAGAGAAAGAAAAACGCGAGACTCGTTCGGCCTTCGAATTGGTGTACATTAGCCGACGAGCGACAAAAGAGGGACGAGCTTTGACGAGTGAATCATACAAACTTTTAACTAGATCACGCTCGTAAAGTTTCCTTTCCTGTTGTAATAGCGAAAAGAGGTACATATCGATTTTCGCGTAGGCGCGCGTGCTCCCGTGAATTATCGGACTCGCGTTATGGGATTCGCGGAGCTTGACGTCAGTCGACACCAAAAAAACTCGCTCTTGTTTTTATTTTCAGTGCGTCCCTTGTAGGGGACGTTTTTTGTGCGCGTACCGAAAACAAAACTGCAACGTTTCCGCGCGGGGACTCCCCCTCCCGAATTTGTTGCGAAGAGGTTAAAATCGCGAAAAAAAAAAAAATAAATAAATAGCCGAGTTAATTAGCGTCTACCCGCGGAACGGGCGCGATAATTCATCCCGGCCTTCGTCCCTAATAAAGTCACGCGCTCTCGTTAATCACCCGGAGGTTTCGTCGCGGTAGTTCACCAGGGGGAGAGAGGAAAAAAATTCAAAGGAAAAAAGAATAGAAAGGGCCGGGAATAGAGGCGAGCTTTCCCGCTCGTAACGAAGCAATATCGGCCGTCGCGACGAGCTCCGCCGGCCGCGTAACGAGTTTCGCAACGGCCGTGCGGAATGCCGAAAGGGGTCGTTATACTAATCGCTCGTTCTACGCGAATAGCGCCAGTCGCCATTATATCGTCGTTTTTCATTAACGTTGAAACAAATTTTTCGATTCCACCGACGGTTAGATCTTATTTGCCTCCGGTTTTCAAGAGAGATTAGTTAATTCGCCAACTCCGATGAAACTCCTATCAGTCGTAAATTCGCCAATCTTTTCCTTTTCTTGTGAAAAGAAAAATTCGGGGGAAAATCCTATTGGAATTTTTCTTATGATTTATTGTAGATGGGGACAGTTTCAAGGGCGTAGCCAGAATTTCGATCAGAGGGGAGCAAATAATCGAAAAAGCGATTTTTACATATTATTTGTCGTTGACATAACAATTTTAAGTAAGATTGGGGGGAAGGGCAAGCGCCCCTCCCTGCCCGCCCTTGGCTACACCCTTGGACAGTTTGTTGTTAGATTTTTAATAAAGAAATGTCGCTCGCGTGTGTTGGATGAATTCGATTCTGAATATTCTGCTTGTGTTTTGAATATTAAATACATATGAATTTTTTTTATTATAAAAAGGAAAACTCAGGAGAAAATCTTATTGGAATTTTCCTTATGATTAATCGTAGGAACAGTTTCTTGTAAATTCGTAATAAAGAAATATCGCTCGCGTGTTCGAAAATTCGACGGTTCTGAATATTCTGCTGGTGTTTTGAGTAATAGATATTTTATGCGAGTGTAGTTGAGCGTATTGAGAATATTTATCTAACCCGGCGATTTTCCTCTCGCGACGCGAGCATAATAAAAGTCCGATTGAGAGTTCGAGTGGCATTAGTATGGACGTTTAGACACGCGACGTACGCGCGCGTATAATATTTCGGTCGTAATGGATCTCGAGTGCGAGCGGCGGGTTGGGTCAATAAGGAAAACTCGTAACATCGTTTCGCGAAGATGGCATAGATGGGAATTTATTTTCGTTCGGGTCGAAGATTCATTTATTCGTTCGTAATCAAAATTTCACGAATAAACATCCTATCGATTCAATTTTTAGCACACTTTATATTTCAAACACCAAATCGAAATTAGAAATTCGAATCGATTCAACTCGATCGAAATAAATTCGTGAATATAAATTATCGAACTCGCACTCCACTTTCGATTTTCTATCGCTATTTTTTTTTTTTTTTTTGTCTATCGCTGAAAACCCGATCCCATTGATAATGCAGCAGATGGCTTTCGGCCATTGGATGCAAATGTCGCAAGAAAGTTTTATCGCCGGCCAATGACGGGACGCTCACCGACGTTCTGTCGGGCTGCGTCTCCGACGGCAAAAAGCTGTCGTTTGTTTTCGCCCGTCGAATGTAAATCGCTACACCCCCCGCGCGCGATTTGAATAAATATTACCCTCGATTTTCCGCTGGCAGTAAATTTTTACACGAGTAATTCACGCCTCGTGGGGATCGCGAAGAAACTTGGAGCGCTCCTGTCTTTATTTTTAGACCCGCCGCGCGCTGAAAACTTCCATATAATTTGCATTCGTTTGTTTTTTTCCCCGCTCTGTCTTTATTCCTCCGGAGTAATCAACGACCCCCTTTTTCTATTTTCGAGCGCTGAAAAATATCTCGAACGGAAAAATTCAGACTCTTCCTCTGTTTTCGCGAAGGATGGTGCCCGGAAATCTGGGACGAGATACTCTGCTGGGAGTCGTCACCCCCTGGAAAAGTGGCCGAGCAATCTTGCCCCTTCTACATTGCTGGATTCGATCCAACGGTGAGTACAAGCTTCGAGTAAAATTTTCGAAAAACTAACGCCAATGAATTTCAGCATAACGCGACGAGGCACTGCATGCCGGACGGTCAGTGGTACTGGAACAACGAGCTGAACAACACCTGGACCAATTACACGCAATGTTACAACCAAGATATGGTCACAGTGGTGGTGGACTTGCTGGACAAGGCCAGACTCAACTACACCTACTCAGTACGGTGACACAGTTTCGTTTCGACTTTCAATTTTTTCCTGGAAATTTTCTCTGCTGATTCAAAATTAATAAAACGTAACTCGGTTAGAGTTCGCTGTACTTTTTTTAATACAATCGCGCGGCTCGTCACTGAAAACTCTACGGTATTTCTCATCAGCCCTCTCGTTGCCGAGCGGAATTAAAGCAGCTGGAACGTGACGAATTTTCCTTGGGAGGGAGAAAATTTTCCAACGTCTTATTTCTTTTCTTTCTTATTCAACGTGACGTTATTAAAAAGTTCAGCGCCCATTGATTCTCCCGTTCTGTTTCAGCAGGCTTACGTACCTCTCATAAAAGCGATGGCGAACGTTGGTTACACGCTGTCACTGTCATCCCTGCTGGTCGCTTTCCTCGTACTGTCAATTTTCAAGTAAGTAATCCCAACCGTCTGCGTGCTCTTGGTTAATTCTCACACTCACGTTCAAAGTTTTCAGAGTCGACAAGATTAAAAAATTAATCAGTTAGTACGTTTCGGCGAGTACAGTGGCGCTCTATTTTTGCACTGATTCGAAAATTGTATTATCAAAATAATCTCGAGCGCGACTGTATGTGTACATACGTTTTCTTTGAGGTTGCCGAGCGGTAGAGCAAACAAGACGAAGCGTCTCGTAACGAGAGGAAAACCTCAAAGGAGGGCTCATTCTCGCTAAAGAAATTTTCTACGAACGCTTAACGCTGATTGGTGGCGGGTGCTTCGCGCTAAAGCCCATTTCAGATCCGTGAGAGTGGTATGAGTAGTGCGAGTTTATATTCAAATTTGGGTTCAGGAAGCTGAAGTGCGCACGGAACTTTCTTCACATGCACCTCTTCGTGTCGTTCATGATACGCGCCTCTATGGCCATACTGAAGGATCAGCTGCTGATAGACGGGGTCAGCCTCGCCCAGGACATCACCACGAGGAACGGCAACCAGTACTGGATCGGCAACGAGAAGATCGAGAGCACGTGGACCTGCAAGCTGTTCACCGGCTGCTGGCAGTACTCGCTCCTCGCCAATTATTTCTGGATCCTGATGGAGGGCCTCTACCTCCACAATTTGATATTCCGAGCTCTCTTCGCGGATGCAAACTCGGGCCTCGCCCTCTACATCAGCTTAGGATGGGGTAATTTTAGAACGAAAAATTTGTACGGTTTTTTATTCTTTTATTAATTAATTCTAATTAATAAAATTAATAAAAAAATAAAAAAACAGTACAAATTTTTCGTTCTAAAATTAATTTTATTAATTAAAATTAATTAATTTAAATTTTTTTTTTATTTTATTGATTAAGTTTTCCGAGTGTGTGTGAAATTTTAGTACACGCGTAGAATAATACAATTAAGAAGCTGATCAATTTTTTGACTCGATCTTAGACACATTTTTCTATTTCAAGGTGTACCGGCGATTTTCATTACTTTGTGGGCCATCGCAAGGGCTTTGTTTGAAAACACGATATGCTGGACCATTAATGAGAATTTTCTGATACACCTCATCATCGATATACCAACGAGCTTGTCGGTCGTGGTAAGTTTTACTCGACCAAGAAGTTAATTCTGAATAATTAATTACGTCATTTTCAGGTCAACTTTGTACTCTTCATCAGCATCGTTAAGGTGTTGTTGGTGAAGCTCAAGTCGTCCGTGTCCGAGGAGACGAAACGTTACAAGTGAGTGAAAGTTCGTCTTGAAGAAACTCGACTCGTTTGAATTCTCGATTATCGATTGTGCATGATGTTTCAGGCGATTTGCTCGAAGCACACTTGTGTTGGTGCCACTCTTCGGAGTGCATTACGTCGTGTTCCTCGTCATGTCGTACGTCATAGACGGCAATCAATACCTAGAAGTCATCTGGCTGGCCTGTGATCAATTTTTTGCCTCCTTCCAGGTAAAGAATAGCTTAGGGAAAAATCTTGTTGAACTAAAAAAACTTTGCACACTGCCAGAAAAAATTCTGTATTTCCATGCTCATTTAATTAGCTCAACAAATTTTTTATCTCAGTGTACACGGTTCGATTAAAACTCCGGCAAGGTTGAAATTAAATATTATTTTACAGGGCTTCTTCATCGCATTTCTGTATTGCTTTCTTAATGGTGAGGTGAAAGTAGAGTTGGCGCGTGAATTCAGGACCGGCAAGTGGAGGCTTTACTTACCCTTTATGAGACGTTACCAGGATCGTCCCCGAAGACCGAAAAAATTCTCGTGGTGGAGGCCGAGGACCTGGTCGTGTAATTACTGGCTCGCCCAAGATCACGAGCCCCATCATCATTCCACTCATTCGATGGCGAGTACACAAGGTGTCTTTTTACGATCCTATAAAACTTATTTAATTTTTTTCAATCAAAATCTCGTATCGTGTATGACGCTGATGTAAATATGACACACAACTATACGTAATCGTGCACGTGCATGGATATCTCGCATACATCATCGCACACCGCATTTTCTAGTTTCATTTCGTACGCAGTTTATCATTCATTTAGGTGCGAACGCAGGTATTGCACTTACCGAAGCACCGCATCAATTTCGCTCCATACACGACTGAAAAAATTTAAATACGTTGTCATCCTTTTTTTCCACATTTCACACGTAATTTAGAGAGGTAACAAAGAACTTATTAGCTTCTTCTATTGACCGAATTGTGTTGCTTTATCAAATTTCCTCTTTTAGTTGTTGGAGGAACGCGAAGAGGCAGTTTAGAGAGCAGTAAGGGGTATCAAGAGATCGCTGGTACGATGGCGAAAATTAACGTGAGTGTTCGTTTTGGTGGCTGTCAAAAAATAAGTACCTATTTAGTTCTGAATTAGGTCAATTGAACCTAAATCGGTACTGATTCTTAAATTAGGGAGGATGGGATTATTAGCGGGTGATTGAAATTGAGCTAAGAAGCGATGTAAGCCTGGTCGAGACTAAATCGGTACTTACTTAATTTGAAAAAAAAAGAAAAGACTATATATTCTTTAACTGTAATTTTCTGAATCTACAGGGACCAGATGTACCGATCGATGCCATAATCGTGACCGAAGCCAATGGGATTCGCGAGCAACACCGTTGGAGCGACTCAGAATGTTCTCAGCTCACTTACGAGCTACGCAACTTGCAGGGTTACGAATGAGAATTTTCTCTTCGTCAAGAAAATGATATTCTTTTTTTATCCAAGTCCGAATCCAAGTTTCGACAGATCTCGTTACTCGGAAGTGTTTTTAACTCATTTAATTAATCAGTGAATATTTTAAGTGATAGGTGTAATTCATTTTAAATAATTTTTTAATTTAGCAAGATAATACTTCTATGTAACTGAGATCTCGTAATATTTAATTGTACAAATCACTGAATATAGTATTTAAACATATATGTTTAGGTTGTAAGATAGTGCGATGTTTGATTATTCAAAAATCGCAATTAATGTCGTGTATAATATTATAAATGTGTATATGTTTTATTGACGTACAAAAAATAGAAATTTAACACAGTACTGAAAAATCCTGAAAAAATTTCTACAATACTTTTCTAATTGGCAGAGTAAAAGATAAAATATTCTGTCAATAATATGATTACAAATGAAGAAATTTTTCTTAGGAATTTTAAAGTATGTATTAAAGTAACTCTTTAGGGTCAATTAATTGTATAGGATGACTGTTAAAAAACAGTACAATCAGTCCAAAACAAAGTTCTTACTTATTTTACTCTATTTTATTATATGAAAACAAAAGCATTGAAATGTTGATACATAGAGTTGAAATAATTGACGTATTCATTTATTTTTTGAGCTCAACTAATGGGTGCTCGGTTCTTTCAACGAAAACATCGATTTATTGTAATATCGTTAATATTTACTGTTTATATTTCATAGAATATATATTCATAGAAAAATAATAAAATATATCTTAAAGTAAGAAACGAATGAAAAACAAAAATCAATATATTTTATTTTTACATTTTTTTGAAATGAAATAATTTTAAAAAATATTAATTTATATACTCTTACATCGAATTATATTTATTTACCCTTTATTGTATGTTTATATAAAGTTGGATTTATAACAAATAACTATTTTATAAAACGTTAAATTATATCATAGATATTCGGATAATTAATTGTCCAGATATATCTGATGACGATGAAGGAAGCTAATGCCGCTTGATGAAATCGTCTTCTAATTTGATCAGTTTTACAACCGGCCCCTGACGATCGGAATGCCGCCTTTTTCGTTGCATCACATTATTGTCTTCTTTGTACTGTAAAATATTAATATTCGCTTTATAAAATAACCAAATTTAAATAACATTAAAAATAATCTTTTTTATCAATTATTTACATTCTGAGGAATTTTGCAGACCTTCCTCTTCACGATCGTTCTCGCTTTCGAATCAACTTCTACGTTATCTTCCACCTGAAAAATGCAAATTAATTTATTTTTCTAAATTACATTAAATAAATTAATTACATACCTTTGGGATAACGCATGTACAGCACGGGCAATCATGGACTTTCGAAAGTGATACAATGTTACCAGTATCACTAACGGATGGCAGAGGTGACTTTTTCGACTTTTCGATTTCTTCACGTAGTCCATTTTGACGCTCATGAAACTGCCAAACTATTTTTCTGGTTCTCCCTACCGATTTATTATTTTTCTGATGTTCTCTACTCGCCCTAATGCTCGCCCACACAATAGGACTCTCTAATCGAAGCGCCTTTCGAAAAATAAACCGCCAAGAAACTCTCCTTCCCTGCCGGTAGGCACATACGACGGCCATCTAAACAAAAAAATAAAATAACCATTATGAAAAAATACAATTTAATAAATTAAATAACGTAAAACGACACATTATTGAACGTACTTCTTATCATCTTAATTTATACATTCATTATTGTGTAATCGATCATTATAAAAATAATATTAATATAAAAATACTCACCAAATTTTCCAATAATCTATAGTTAGTTCTTTCGAAACTTTCGGCTGCAAACCGATCTTCCTCGCTACTATAGCGTTTAAAATTGTTAAATGTATACAGAATGTCCCTGTAATAGTCGCAGCCAGTACGACGCACCCGAAAACTAAAAAATTAAAACAAAAATAATATTAGCTAAGTTAATACGTTCGCGGACACTGAAAAGAAAAAAAAATACTATAATACTACACTACTACACTACACTATACACTACACTATTCTATATTATTACTATTGTTATTTGATAATAATTAAATGAACAAAAATTGGCTTTAAAATTTGAATACTGTAGCATTCACGTTTGCGAACGTGTTAATTAACATAATTAACAAACAAATAAACGTTATACTTACTCATCTCTGGCGCAAGACGTCGAATAATCGTAAACCGCTTCTAACCACCTAATTGGACAAAAATATTTCCCCTTCCGTAAAGCAATACCCCCGCATTTGCGCGCAGGGTATCCTACAGCCGAAATGTATTTGAAATAAAATTTCATGTCTTCGACTTCTTCGGAGGTCAATACACATGCTTCTGTAATAAAAAAAAAAGAAATATTATAAATTAAAAAAATATAAATACAAAATCAACACGCACCGAAAACACAAACACAACAGTCCGATTTACACAAAAAATAAACAGCCCAATACTCAAGGACATAAATCATTAACCTTTAGAGTCCGGGAAATTTTCCTCAGGAATCGACCTCTTTTTTTATGCAAAATTTTGTTATATATGTATCCAATATGACCCATTGTATCGCCGACCTCGTAGGCGGTCGATATATCGACCAGTCCCGGCGCTAAGGTATACGAAAATTTCGAAAAATTTTTTTTATGGTTGAAATGATTATATTTGTCTCAAAATGGATAGAGGAGGATATTATACTGTCTGTAATATGAAAATTCATAATGATGTTCGAAATTTGCCAATCATTGCTTTTGAAGATGATAAAAAATAAAATGAACATTCGAATATTCGAAATTTTTCGAATGTAAGTTACTTCGGGCTCAGACTCGCTACTGCTCCAAACATCATTTTCCGCTATAATTATTATTGAGGATTATAATAATACTATAAAATTGAGAAGATACAGGAAAAAATCAAACTGGTCGATATTTCGATCGCTCCCGGTCTCTAAAGGTTAATAGGACGACCGAATTCCACGAAAATAAACACGAATCACAAAAGCAATGACACAAAGCGCTCAAGGGCACCGACCAAAACATTACACACACAAATTGTGTGGCCAGATCGGGATTCCTAGAGATCCCTTCAGAGTGCGGCGAAGGCAAGAACTACTGTATATTAGTATACCTATTTCGACACTAGCGCCTCACTCTGAAGGGATCTCTAGAGATACCGATCTGGTCACACAGCACACAATATCACAATATTGAAATTATCATCCTAAAACACTTATTAACCCTTTGACTGCTACGGACGCATATGCGGACGTTTATGCGTCTAGCGTAAACTATCGGTATGGACTAAGGACGCATATATGCGTTTGTCACTTTTTTCAAGCACCTACACAATTAACACATTGTTGATCGGTCACGAGTAAACTCGTGCTATATTCCATTACGTATAAATAATAGCCGGTCAGCAAAGTGTTAATACCTACCATAGGCCAGGAGCGCTCCGCAGTCAAAGGGTTAAAATACAACTATATACCTTCTTCATCACAAAAAGCAGAATCTTCATTTCTATAAATATATTTGAAGCATTTAGCCTCCATGGGGATTAGTTTCGGTCGCCTGCGTTCTTTGGGCATGATCCAATCATATGGCCGACGAATATACCTTAGATCTAAAAAATTACGAAAATAATAAAACAATTTAATATCGATATATGTAAAAATGAATAATAATTTTCTCTTACCGGTCTCTATTTCTTTTTTCGACATAACAAGAATTTTCAAGTACACAGAAGAGCACCCTTTGACGCAGCAACCACCTTGTTCACTGCAGATCAGTTACTAACCAAGCCGACTACACAATCCCTACTTACTATGACATCGAAGACCTCTGCCGGCGAATACAGCACTCTATACGACAAAAAAAAACCACATTTCCAAATAATCTTAACATTCGTAACTGACATTGAAAACAAACAAACACTTACTGGAATGAACAACCCAATACTCAAGGACACAAACCAGTAATAGGACGACCGAATTCCACGAAAATAAACACGGATCACAAAAGACAATGAAACAAAGCGCTCAAGGACACCGACCAAAACATTACACACACAAATTGTGTGACTAGATACTGGAATGAAAAATACGAATTCGAATTTGGTGAACTCATATAGAGCGTCGCAGCGTCTCAACAGGACTACCATAGACCTCAACAGCCTGACGCTACTGGAACCCGGGAAAAGGGTAGGCCACCTCCGAAGAGTCAGCGCTATCGTATGTATCCCATTGTACTGGAATAGAGAAATACGCGGATGTGTCGTCGAGGATACGATCGGGAAGTTGGGATCTACGTTTCATAATTGTCCTATACACGTTGATCAACGTGGTGACGTAATAATTATATTACTAATAAGTTTATAATATAATTTTCATTTTAAAATTTATTACAGATAAGAAACACAATAAAAATTTTTTAAATTTAATTTCTCCTCGGCCGCAACCGTTTCAAAGTAGTCTGTTCCTTCTTGGAATCTCCATCCCCACATCCAGGAACTGTAGAGAGTCTTGCTCCATACTTCTATTTCTTTCCCTGTTGACGAATTATCCTAGAAAAAAACGAGTACAATTAACTTCAATTAACTTATAACTGTTACCAATAACATAGGACATAACCCTTTTCTTTGTTTACCCGAGGTGGAAATCCTTATGGACGAACTCTGGTCTACGGCCCTATGTCCGAACTTCCAGGGAACAGTGTCGGACTCTTACCGGCTAAAACCACCCCGCTCGTTTAAGGACGTACAAGGAGTCGGCACCCAGCGATCAGCCATATATCTGAACTCCTCAGTGTCTAGGATTCGCACTGGATTGGGAGGGGAAGAGGATGAGGGCCGAGTTCACCAGACGGGAGGGGTCGGCCTGAAAAGGGCGGGTTAGAAGTTTTTGTGTCCGGTGAACTCGTATAGAGTGGCATCGCACCGTCTCAACCTTAGTCAGGCAGGACTACCATAGACCTCAACAGCCTGACGCTACTGAAACCCGGGAAAGGATAGGCCACCTTCGAAGAGTGAGCGCCAGTAAGCCCAGTCCGTGACCTTTAAAGATGGGATAAGATGTAACCCGAAGAATTACAAATAATTAATGTAACAAAGGCGAAATTTCAAACAGTATAATATGGAAAGATCACTTACAACCAATTGGTCGGAACGTAATCCGGACGCAATACAGTAGTCTTCTTAAAGACGGACGAACACGCAATCGGACACAATACACAAAAAGCTTTTTTGAGACGGAATCTCGAGGTCGACAGGACAACGTAGGGCTTCAAAACATCAACTCGACTTAATCGAGACGGACTACACTGTAACTAAAACTGAATATGTTCGTCCAACGTCTCAGACGGGGACTCGCTTCGCGACTTTTCGTTATTTTTCGCTAATGTTCGCTAATATTCGGCACGCATTGACGATCGCTACTGTTCGGTCGTCATCGGCCCTTATTTACATTCGGCTAGCTCAATTCCACGATGACGGAGAATTATTCGGGAATTAGAGAAAATACTAAAATTATAGTTGAAAGAGAAAAAATATATTTTGTGTAAGCGTTATTTAACTGAAAAAGCAACGCTTTTATAATTTGTAGAGTAAATATTTTTTGGTTTAACAATTTAATAATAAAACGTAAAATTTATTGTTAAATTTTCAATAGTACTAAAAATTATGGTTAAGTACTCAATTTATGTAAAATATCATAAAATAAAATCGATTGTATTTATTAAATATATTATTTTCAATAACATAATTAATGAACTCCAAAATGTAAAAAAGATGAAGAATTTTTACAATAAAAATTTCACAAATTTGTGAAATCAAATACTAATTCCTTAAAACTATGCCGGTTGCTCTGTACTCTTCAATGAAAAAGTAGGTAACCATGATGACTTCTCTTCCATTTTTTCTAATTTTGATTTATGCAATAAAACTGTATTTACAATTTTATCTGCGGTATGTGTTAATCCAAAGTAATCCACAAATGACCCCTCAGGATCAATCAAATAAATAATAACAGTGTGGTCAACCTAAAAGATATATGATTATCAGATTAACAATATTTGTCACATTGTCAAATTCACAAATTTCTTAAGCTTCCAAAAATACTAACAATATAATCAGAATCCTGATCTTTTGGTCCACTACTACGATAAACTCTGAAGGCTTTACAAACTTTATTGATTTGCTCGTTTGTACCAGTTAAGCCAATTATTTTATTTGAAAATTCTTTTACATATTTGTCTACTAGAGCTGGCGTATCACGATCAGGATCAACAGTAATAAATAATGGAATTGCTTTCAAATTATGTTGTGTTTCTAAAGAGAATAATTAAAATGAAATGAGTTATTTATTAAATATAAATAAGGTTAAATTTTAATTAATAAATACCTAAAACATCCACAACTTTAGCCATTTTTTCTAATTCTTCGGGACAGATATCTGGGCAATGTGTGAAACCGAAATACATCAGTCTCCACTGTCCTTCGAAATCCGAAGATTTTACCAATTTGCCTTCAGAATTCACTAACTCATATTCTCCACCTATCATGGATTTACCCATATGCCTTTTTTGTTCTCTCATAATGTTCTTATCTTTTTCGGTTTTTAAATATCGCATGTATAATACTATTCCAAGTCCAATAACACCAGAAACGGTTAGAGATTTCCATGTTATAGGGGTCTTCTTTCTAAATGATGAAGATTTCTTAAAATACTTAGAAAGATCTTCTTTATACAGAATACGGCTTGAATTGAAGTGCCGAACCTAAAAATAATATCAATATAATATATGAAAAAATAGCTGACATTTACCAGAATTGGTATTCTATAAGATTGAAACTAACCTTCTGTGAAATATCTCTTGACACAGTTAGATTCAATGTTGGGCGTAAAAGCGATCGTAAAATAACCAGAGACATGTTTTATTGATAATTATACTTAAATCAATTATTATTTAAGATTTTATCAACAAATGAACATTCACACCCGGCAACTAACCAGAAAGTGACGAAGAATCACGTTACACCTTAAATATAAAACTGACAATTATATTGTCATTCGTCACAGAGAGAATGAATGAAAAATGTAATATTTTAGATACTAATTTTTATCATAAATCATAAAATCATAAAATAATCTTTCACAGATTTGAGGATATTTTTTTCATGCATTGTGCATATCGATAATTCTTTGGTACATGTAGACGATTGGTCACGTGATAAAATTTTGCCCAATGAATAAGATCTCTCAAGATTTGGCGTTCTTACACTAGCATTTGAAACCAAAATATGTTGTGTCCTTGTCTTACAGCAATATTTATTTGGTTATAAATTCAATGATGTAAATACCACTGTTATATGCGATGTCGAACGAAAAGGAATTTGATTCTTCTTACATTGGTACAGAATACAATTATTCATTTCTGATTTTAAATTGATTTATGTTTAAAAATTTTATTTACATTTCATTTATGATGTTTCGTTTATTCAATATAATTTCATTCAAATACATTTATAATTTTCGATAAATTTCATATTGTAAAGAGAACAAATACATTTTATCATTTTAATTTATGAAAATATAACATATATCATACCTTTCTTATAGTAAGAACTCATCCTCCTTAGATCCCCTAGTTGATGAATGGTTGAAGCATTTTCATGATATCCAAAGAGAACAAGAAACCAGTTATAAAGAAGGTGGACAAACGCATATGCCATTTGTTGGTAAATAAAATTTATATTTAGATTATATAGAATATCATTAATCAGACAAAATAAATTTATTCATTCATTTATTGTAGCAATTCCAGAACCAGTTATCACTGCAATATTCAAGATAACTGAATATTTAGATTTAAGTGCACATACAAAATACCTTGCAGTTGATTTGTACGATAAATTCATGTGTAATTATTTTTGGGAGATATATAAGTCCCAAATCAGCAATGCATTGGCAGATAATTCTTGGCGAGAAGTATGTAAAAGGATATCGTATCAATCAAAACTATATCTCATGTCTTGTTTACAACTTGCTAGTAAAATGGACATACATACAAAATGCTTAGGAATATCTAAGGTAAATGAAAGAATTTGTTAAGAAATTTAATTTATAGTAATTCAGTTATTCTTTTATAGATAATTGAAGTATTGCAATGCATTGACGAGAACCGTGACTACACTCATGAAATTGTATTTCAATCAGAATTTGAAGTATTTAAAACATTAAACTTCAAAATATCTTTTACTACTCCATTAAATTGCATCGAGGTACTTTTAGCAGCTGGACATTTATTAGAAATACCAAATATTTATGAAACATCGATAAGCCTATTAGATTTGGCTTATTTACAGGTATTATTGCAATAGGCTATAACGAAGTAGTAATTTCTGTATTAATTGAACTTTTAAATTTCTAGCACGAACAATTATATTCTCATTTATATTTATTAGTTCAAGATGAATTACCAGAATCAACTGGTGAAGATAATGCTGCAATGAGAATGCTACCTCTAAAAAGTAATATATTACTTTTATCCGCTTCTGTTATATTATGTGCCACATTTTTCTTGCCTATGAAAAGCAATATAGTTAATAATATAACAGTAAAATTGGAACAATTAATTGATGTGCAAGGTAGTGATATAGTGAATATGGCAAAGATTTTAGTTTTAATGGCCACCCAAGAGTAGGTCATATTATGTAATAATTATTTAATAAAACTAAATAGTAATAATCTGACATAGTAATCTTACATCATAAAATAGAATATATTTTTTCTATATCAAATTTGTGTGACAAAAAAGGTCAAATGAAACAATTTTGTACATAATTGAAAGAGACTTATTATGAGTAAATACTTTATTAATTTTCCTACGGCTACATGCATATGCAGCTGCATGCTGATGCTACAGCTATCATCAATTTTACATTTCAATTTTACAGCAAATAGAAATATATTATGTATTGTAATTATATAATTATGATCACATGGAAACAATAGTGAATTTTCTGCAATTTATTTATTAAATCTTTTTCCCTTTGCAACCATTAGCAGCTCCCAAAAGCTCTGTTACATTGAAATTCCGCGTTTCAAAGTAGTGGATTCATGGTTAGAATCATTTTAACAACATAAACATAATATTTAATTTTTTTTATTTATAAATTCAATTGAATTTATTATTAATTTCAATTCAGTATTAACGTACAAACAAAAGTAGCACCAGGATTTACCTTAATGATACAAATAAATTAAATACGAATAAAAATTTTCTACGTACTATTCTGATAATATTTAGAGGAATATACTGTGCAGGAGGATGAACTTGTTACTCGCACAAAATAACCGCAATAACATTAAAAATGACCGCTTATAGGAATGTATTGAAATGATTAGCTTCAAAACTCTACGTTTAAAGTAAATATTATAAATTATTTCTGCTGTGTACTATTTCCTCTATCTAAATGTTTACTGTATGTAATGTATGCAGCCGGCAATTATACCGAATAAAAAAATGAAATTTATTTTGTTTAAGTACGTAAATCTTTCTCATGCATTTTGATTTTCAAAATAAATTGATAATCCATTAGAATATATTTTATAAAATAACGTATTTATAATGATCTATGTTTCATCGCGAGATGATAATACTGTTCATTTTAACTACATGTCAATTAAAGTTATTTTCACACAACAGAATATTACGATAGACAGCATAACGTGTCACTTATGAGATCATTATAACATAAAGGCAAGCCGTATTGCAAAATGTGAGAAAACATTTTCATAGTTCGATTTTAATTTTCTCTTCTGCAAAATAAAAAGAATTTAGGACACTTGCGATACATTTAAATACATAATATATACAATTCAGACAATCTTGCCGAACGACAAGGTATTATGTAATTTACAATTAGAATAAGAACCATTATCTGAGGCCCTACGTAAAATATAGTATTTAAAAATAAAAGTGTTCATTCGTAATTAAAAGAACACTAAAGGATATTTACCGTAATATACAATTAATAAATTAATCATAACATTAATGGAACGACGTGAAATGATTGCTCTACACTTTACATATTTATGCGTTGTGCGATCGACCCGTAACAGAAATTTTTGTTGCTCGCGGGCTTAGTGACATCGGTGGAAGCCTCTTTGCCGTTGGGATAAAAGATTTTACTGTATCGTTCGTGACTGATTTTATCTGAGACGCCTCTTTCAATATCGCCGTTCTTCTATTTGGAGAATTCTCGTCAATGGATTTGTTAAATGCTTGCTCATATCGGGGTCTCGCTGTGCTATGAGAACGATCGCTAGGTTTTCGTTGATTCCACGAGTCACTCCAACTATAAAAAAAATAAATCATCTTTAATATAATGATTATGAAATCAATGAGTTCTGTAATATTGTTAGGAAATAAAACTCATTGGACTATTAAATGCGTTTAAAAATTAAAAGCAAATCTTCGAAAAATAATATAAACTCACCCCACACGGCTATTATATGCAGCATGAAACATTACGAATTTGAAATCCATTATTATAACCAAGAATGAAATTACAAAAAAAATTGCTGCATTTAAAACGAAACTAAACTCATTTATAATAATACATGCTAAGGGTCATAATTTTCGTAAGTTATCAGATACGAATTTTCTCTCAAAAAAACGAAACGATGATAAGTAAAATATTTGAGCAGTTTGAAGTTTTTACATACTCAATTTGCTGATTAATGTCCAAGTTGTTTACAAATAAAAATAATTGCCATTTGTTAGCATGCCCCTACACATCTTATATGTAGATTAAATTAATAAACAATCAAGCAACTTATTTTGAAACAATAGAGGTGCAAAAGTAACAATGCGTTAAAGGAAAACAAAAGTAAATATCCCAATATTAAGTCACACAGACTGACACACTCTACCTTCCCGATCCTGAAGCTGTTACGTTTCGAACCGTCCAAGTGTGGTCGAGACCAGAGCAGCAACAACAATATGATATTTATGATGCAGTTGTTTAAAAAAAAAATCGTGAGATGTACAATGATTCGAGTGTTCGCGAATTCGAGTTTTCGAGTACATTAGTTAATTTTTTTCGACGCGACAAAAAGAAATTAGAGATGACTCTCGTCTCACCTAACTAAAGGACCCCTAAGATCGTCCTGAGGAAGCGATTGAAGTAGCGAGGGTCCTGCCGACACTGGCCGTATCTACGGATACATCGAGCAGTGTAATACAATCATTTTCTTATCATAACGAACCTTTTAGACGATACGAGTCAAACTTACCTTTTCAGTCTGCGTAGCTGCATTGCACGTATCCGGGAATGATGTACTACCGTTATTCACAGATAACGTATCGTTATTCGAATCGCTATTTGATACTTGTAATTTTGATACTTGAAACTGTAAAAAAAAAATGACAATCCAAATTTGTGTGAAAATGTAAATAAACGGGAATGTAAAATATTTCCTAATATCGAACAAGCTTGTATTCATGCAATCACTATGTATCCTTGTACGACGATCTAGTAGTGAGAACAACGAGAAGAAGTTCTCGCTCTTACCCGTAACGACTGTATGGTCCGATCCTTATCCTCCAACTGGCCTTGTAAGAATACAATCTGCCTCCGTAAATCAGTCAACTCGTCAGCGAAGCCATTTTCTCCAGTGCCTGGAGATGTGCTTACGTCTGTGGTGTTGCCTTCGTTCAGGTTGTAGAAGAGACCATTCTGTGAAATATCAACGATTCGAGTTAAACATTCACCGAGGAGTCCACAAATAAATCCAAATAAAATACTTTACCTTCATAGTATTATCGAATGGGTTGAGAGTTTCAGCCTGTCGATAAAAAAAAATAAAATTAGATTCATCGAATCGAGACTTGCACTTGAAATAACGACACATTAATGAAATGAAAATAATAAAACAACGTACCCTCGTCAAACCGTTCTCTTCTGACTTGAAATGAAAACCAAGGTGACGACCACAAAAAACAAAAACAGAAAAAAGCGTCAATAAAAATAGTAGAATAAAAATGCAGGTGATTAATAGCAAGTTTTAATTAACCAAGAAATAAGCGTGACTTGTTAACAGCATGCATTACATAAATACGAAACTGAGTTTTCTCTTCGAAACTTCTCATACCTCCTGAAGAACTCGTTTTAGTTTCAAAAGCATGGTCTTTATGGAGACGATGTCTTGAAACATGTACTGATACGTGTCGCGCTCCATCCTCAAACTTCCCTCGTCACCGGAATCAAGACTTGGCGAATGCATCTGCGAATAAAAATGAAAATTAAGTAAATAAATTCTCGTTGATTTTCTACACAAAAACTCACATTTTTAGGCGTTCTCAGGGGACTGGAGGTACTTCTGGTGCGAATGTTATCCAGCGAGCGCGGTGATTCTGCACCGGATCTGCTACCGCGCAATAACCGCGAAGTTCTTCCTCCCACGGTTCTGTGAAAAAAATTTAGAAATTAGAGATTTGTTTTTTATTTGTTCATTCAATAAATATCAATTCGACTAAATATTTGTTTTTGAAGATACTAATTTTATCCTAAACAATATTTTTTCCAAGTAATGATTTATTCATAAAAATGATCAAATTTAAAATTAAGTGATCATTTAAAACTTGAATCATCTTTTTTGAAACAATCACCTGCTCAATTCGATTGAATGAATAACCCACGCTCAGAAAAATTTTTAACGATGTTTAGTGTATACTCCTCGAAACAATTAAAGGGACAGTCATTTTCCAAAGACAGTATTTGTTTTTTTTTTATCACCTGTAATAAATTACTTGCAGTCAAATTATAATTGTAAGAAAATAAGTGTCCCTTTAATTATTTTGAAGAGCATATCGAGTAGCTTCAATTCTCAGTGTATGTAATTTCTTTTTTTCAATTCTCTATAATCGAAAAATTGGATAGTATCGTTATTTTGCGGATAACTCGGAGTGTCAACTAGTGGGCTACCTTCCGAAGTCGTGCTTAGCCGCAGGTACTGGTACCGGATTCGAAGGTACGTAACGAGGCAGAGCCCTCGATTGTCTCGCCGGTGGCGAGCCGTTCGTCGGCGTGGTGCACTCGGAGGACAGCCCGGAGTCGCGATTGTCATCGTGAGCGTTTACCGCGTCCTCGGGTATCGCGTGGCTGGCAGCGGTGCCGGCGCGTGACGTCGGCACCGGCAGGTAGGTCCGTCTGCGCGCACCTCTCGACGCTTCCGATTTCGAGTAGGCCATCTTTTCTATATTACACCGCGACGATATAACCTACTTTGCTCTATTTCTACTTCTTACTCCAAAACTCGCGAGGTAGACCAAGATTTTCGATACTCAGGTGAACTTTTTTTAGAAAAATAAACATGATAGAGTCACAGTTCTACGTCAGCTGTGACGAAGAGGTCAATAGCGGTCCGCGGATTTTCCCTTCTCTTGCCAGCTCGGCAACGATTCGGAAGCACTCTCGGTTTGTTTTGTTCATTTCGTTCATTTGACGGGCTGAGCCCAGGTAATTTATCGATAGCCTGAATCGTAATTAGGAACTAGGACAGCTCTCGGCGTTGGAGAACATCGACGAACTGAGTTCTTCGAAGCACCGCAGTCTACATCTCGACGAGTGAACGTTGACGAAACTCGGACACTCCGGAGAACGCGGGCGGGCGAAATTTTCGCAAAAAAGCGCAGAATTTCGACGGGAAACGATCGACGATGGTGTCGCGCAAACGAGAGACCGGCGCAGGACGCATACGCGCGCGCTTGCGCTCCTCGGCCAACTGAACTCCGTTCGATACCCAAGACTTGCGGCACGCGACGCGCTCGAGCGCAGGGGGAGTTCTATCGGGGGAGGGACAAGGACGAGTAGAACGACTATTTATATTCAACTGTTGAAATTTACGAGTTTAAATAGAAATGCCAAATCAGCATTTCAAATGAGAGAGAAGATTTTTTCGATTTTCTCGAGCCGAAAGATGAAATCGTTAGAAATTATCGACGAGCGAGAAATTTTTTTCTCTAATTTTTCTAGAGCTGATAAGCCGAGTTTGCACGCTAGAGCGCACGATTGCTCATGGGGTGGAGAACGTCTGGCGTGGAGGACGGAAGTATCGTCGAGTCGAGCGGGGAAGATCACAGAGGTCCAGTGCCAATTGCGGAACTTGCCAGCCGGCGAGAATAATGAAAAATCGATAGCCAAGTGGTGTGTTGTGCCCTTACGACTCCCCCGCCTTGCTCGGGTGTCTAGACTAGCGCACCAGTAACGGATTACGTGGGGAATTTACGAAAGTATAATAAAATCAGACTAATAAAAATTTTCAGTCCAAGACGGAATTCACGCTCAGAGAAATTTTTAGTTTAATTAATATGACTAATTCTTTTTCATTTCAAATAAAATCTTTAAATTGAATAAATTTTTTTTCTTTTTATTTCTTTGTTGAAATTTTGCACGAAACTCTACCAAGTTTCTTGATTCATTTAATCCAAAGTATTCATTTCGATATTTTTATTTTCAGTGTGTAATAAAACTCAGCTGTTCGACAAACTGAGCCTAGCTCTTCTACATACTAGGAAGTTCAAACATGGGAGAAATAATTCATGGAATATCTCAACAGGGTTCAAGGTAGTGCGCCAGCCCTGAAATCCTTCACCCTCCTCAGGCTCCCCGTTTCACCCCGTCTGCGGAGAATTTGCCCTCTTGGCTCGTCGACGAGCTCGATCCTCGCTTTTTGGCGTGTTTTCTCATCCAAACCGCCACCAACGCGGAAGCTCTTAAAGAGAAATTCGCTCGCCGAAACTTGAATCCCATCCAAAACGTTGCAACAATCCGCGAATTTGCATTCCTCGTTGCAACGGGGAGGTGGGAGCGGTCTCGCGAAAATGAATTTTCAAACGGTCGAACGAACTCCGAGGACGCTCTAATTCTTTTCGCAGTCTCACCGGCGCGAGGAATAGAAAAAAAAAAAAACAACGCCAACTAGTGACGCTCTGATTGGCCGACGCGAAAACGAGTAAAACTCATATCTCGCGTTCGGCAATATCGACTTCCGCCTGCGAGCGCGCCTCTTTTTTTTTTTTCTTTTAGTCCCACCCCCTCCTCGCGAGCATTCTTTCGCGCAGCGGTATCGCTGCCAGATAAGATTGGCCTGGGCCCGCTGTGCCGTCCTGAATTTCGACACGCGAGTTTCGCAAACAACCCCGCTGTTTCTATATCGAGTCACGTAAATCAGCGCGGGTGTATTTTAACGAGATTAATTTCTATTTTGAGTTCCAATTTACTAGTGCGAAAAAATCGATTGTAAAGTTGAGTCGAGTCTATTTTATCTTAAGATATCTCTCAAATGAAAATTCCTTTTTTAAAACAAGAATATTAATTTTCTCGAAACATTGAAACGTTCCGTACACATTTTTACCGCACAATTTTCTAATTGTTACGTTCGCGGTAAAAGTGAAACGAATCGGTTCACTCGATGAGTGTCAAGTCTATTTTTTTCCATGTTTAGATGTTTCTCAAATAAAAATATTTCTTTTTCAAACCAAGAATATTAATTTTCTTGAATGAAAACAATATATGTATCTGACGTTTGCATCGTTGGAGTCCAACGAAAATTCGACAAAAATTTTTTTTTGTCATTTTTGACCAACTTTTTTGAATTTTCGTTGGACTCCAACGATGCAAACTTCAGATACATAAAAATATTGACTTATTCAAAGATCGAAACATTCAATTATTTTTAAAATTTGTCTTCAATAAATTTTTTTTTTTTTTCAGAAAAATAATTTTCTCGAAACATTGAAACGTTCCACGCAGTAATTTTCTTGAAAAAAAAAATGTCAAAAGATCACCTTTTCCTCGGGCTAAACTGAATTTTCGCGTGACATAATCGTCGACGATCGATCTCGTCAACGTCGGGGACTCGAATTCGCAACGCAGCCGTTCGCAAGGTCGCGGAGCTCGCGGAACCGGTTTTCACGCGTGCACCCACTGGGATCGCGTTTTCGCGCCCGCGGATTGTCCGTGACCTTCGGGACTCGAGCTCGCCTATGATGCACGGTAATAGGAGCATCTGGCTTTTTTGCCCACCCCGAGCCAACCTCGGAACGAGTCTCGTAAATCATACACCTGGACACCCGAGACTAACCGACATTTTCCACGGTAAATTTCCTCGTTGAGCGAGTGCAAACTTATCCTCGAGATTGATCGGTGAAAATGTTTCTAAAATTTAACGTTCTTAAAAAAAAAAAAAAAAAAAAAAATCTCGTCGAGTGAACCGATTCGTTTCACTTTTACGAACGTAACAATTAGAAAATTGTACGGATTGTATTTTCTCTCTCGACGCACCGGATGCCGGGTATTTTCGAGCGTCTACGTAATAACACGCTGACGACGGAAAATAAAGTGTCGAGGAATTGGACATACCGGTGTACGAACTAGGCCGAGCAGAATGCGCTTTCCTTGGCTCTTTTTATCGGCGAGTTTCGTAAAAACAAAAAAAAAAAAAAAGATAAAATCCGTTACAAGAAACGTAAAATCGGGAAATTCATCGGACGAGAAATCGAATCGATTCGCGGAAAGTCCGATGGCTGCTTTTTTGGATAATTCGCACGGATCGGTGCACGTGCGAGTGTAATTTCAAGGTTGCGAGTAGTGTAATGCACTGAAATCTTCCGCGGCTCGGATGCGATTAAACTTTTTTCTTCCTCGGTAATTGAAGCAACGCCACTCGGTTAAATTGCAACTGTGTCAACTGGCGTCACGCGACGGCGAAATAAAAAATATAGATAAACAAAAGAAAAGTAGGAAACCATAAAAGACGTTTCCTCTCAACGCTCTCCTGCTCGTCGTAATCGACGCGTGTGCAAATAAAAATTTCCGCGCCAAAAATGGCAATTTTCCCGCTCTCACGTGAGACGCCAAGACTTACGCATAAATGGAAATTGCGGAAAATTATTTACCCATTGACTGCTGGTGAGCTCGGTACCGAGCTCTGGACGGGTGGCTCCCTCGGATCCGTTAATTTATTTTTCATGCTTGTCTACTTTCTTTAAATCTTCGACGGTAGACGGCAAGCTCCTCTCGGGGCAAACACTCGAACCACCACCACAAAATCACACCTCACTTTATCGATTATACAGCGGAAAATCCTCTTTTCCTTCGCGTTGCTGAAAAGCGCACGATTGGTTACGCGAAAATTCTTTACCGATTTCGGTCAGTGCAATCGATAAAATAATCGAGTCTCGATCCGCGTTTCGCAATGACGATCTCGTTACGCGGTCGATTAATTCAGGTCGGCGTATCGAATTTCGCGCGATTACTTGGACCGACTTACACGAGCTAAGTAGCCAACCGATTGGGACGATACGCGCTGCGATTCGCGTAACGATTGGCCGATATGGATTCTCGCAACTTTACCTGAGATAAACTACACGAACTACTGCGGGAAGACGGATATTACGTATACAAATGTGAGGTATATTCTGGACCTTGTCTCTACACTCAGAGAAATTTTTATTATTAGCTACTTGCCATATTTTTTTATTCTAATTTTTTGACTTTGTTATTCAACTTCTTCTTATTATCTTATTTTTAATTCATTTATAGTAAATAAATACCCTAAGAAAAAATATTAAACCTAAAGAGGATATTTTGAGTAGAATAAAAATCTTTTGAGTGAAAAATTGATTTAACAATTTGTCAGACTATTTTGTCAAAATATTCTCTTGTTATTGCTTATCGAGGTTCGACATTTTTTCCCAGGATGTTTGAATCGAATTTTCAAAACTGAACAATTAATGTGTGTTCTAAAACTAGATTTCTCTCAGTGCAGAGTTTATATATTTAAAGGTAAAATCGAAAGTACAATAGGCCGCTATAGTTCGATCGGAGGATTGAATTCCAGCGTGACATTTAGCGAGTACTCGGGACGGGTAAAGATCTACGTTTGGCTGGAAAACGGCACCCGATCGACCCGCGAGCGATTCTATATAAGAACTGCAACCACTTGACCGGTAAGAAACTTGCGGATTCGACTGCAACGGTACATTCGGCTAGCGAATCGTTTTTTTTTCAGACGCAGCCTGTCACCGTCCTACGCGCGCGTACGAAATTGGAAAAATAACTTTCGTCTCTCCGTTCAGAAGCTGATCCTCGCAATGAGTCACACGATTTTCTCGCGAACGGTAATCGCGAGATAACGCGTTATCGCATTTTCTACTCGTCGAGTTTGTGAATTCGCACTGTCTGGTTATTCATCGCACTTTCACACACCACAATTGCGTTC
>NCVS01000903.1:30296-100171 GCA_003055095.1 Goniozus legneri
GACTACATGTGCGATCTTGACGAGGCAGGAGCGTCGTCTCCCTCGTCGCTCGCTTACAACTTCATCTTGCTGAAGCTACCACCCCCGGCCTCCTCGTCGGGTTTTTGCGAGCGCTTCTCTCGCACTACTAGACCACTAGAACACAAAACACTCACGTTCAATTCGCTCGGTTCCGCAATAAATCCAGACAGTCTCGAAACGAAAATAAACCTAGCCTATCCTAGCACCGAGAAAAAAGAAACAACTGAACGCCGTTTTAACGATTGCACTATCGGAAAAATGAAACGAAATGAAAAGTTGATAATAAAAAAAATTTGACTTACGGGTAACACGTGCGTTAAAAACGCAAACAACAAACAACGGGAAGTCGACTAGCGAGCGACTCAGAGAGCGTGAACGGACTGACCGAGCGCCGGTGCGCGACTATGCGTCATGGAGGCTGAAAACCTGCCGGACTACCGAGCGCGCCAGCCCGAGACCGTGGAGTAGGGGAAAATACATAATGGGGTTGATGGCTACATTGCACGAGACACAGGGGTGCTTGAACGCCGGCGTTAGGCCGCTCTCGTATTTTCCCCTCATCGATTTTTTCGCCTTGGCGAAACGACCGCTTTCTCTTTTCAAAGTTTAGAAAACAACCCAGACTCTATTTATCCAGAAAGTACAGGTATGAAGCTACAAAGAGATTTCTGAATTTCCAACGCTTTTCAAAAGAGCTCCACTGGGAAAAAATGTTGGGCTATTTAGATATGCACTCATTTACTGGCGAGAGGATATTTTAACAGCTCTGAGAATTGTTAAACGAACCAATAAATTTTTTACTCAAAATATTTTCTTGGCCGTACATAATTGCATATTTAGGTTCAATAACATTTTTTCTAGTGTATACTCCAAGAATTTAAAGGGACAAGTAAATTTAAACCATTAAATTCAATTAATTAAATTATTAAAAAATTAAATTTTAACCATTTTAAATGGTTTAAAAGCTCAGCTCCTTAAAATCGCCTCGATTCCAATTTTGTCTTTGTAGAAATATATCAACATACACATTATACTTGCATTTGGGTTTTAACAGTGATTATATCGAGCGACCTATAATCTCACGGTCGCTGACAGAACTAGCAGTCACGCGAGTCACCTCGAGTATCGCAAAAAAAAAATTAGTTTTAGTTGGGAAAAAAGTGAAATGAAATCGCCCTTCAACGCGAGAACTCCGCTTATCCGTGCGAGCGTGGGTAAGCGAAATGAATGGGAAGAATGATGCAGCTAGCAAAAAAAAAGGCCCGCTTCCGATGTACAAGGGAAGTTGCGTTCCATACAACGAGAGCCGATCGAAAAAGCCACGTGCTCGAACGTCATGCACGCTGAACACAAGGTGAATGGATTCACCTTCCTCCGTTTCAGTTTCTAAACAAAGCGCAACACCGAGCTGCCACCTAACGGAAACAAAGAAACCTTGCGTAGTACTCGGTCTTATTCCCCTTCGAGAGTAAATAGGAAATAAGAACGTTTCGCTCGTACGAATGTCCTTTAAATACCTCTTTTCGAATCGCTCGTGACGTTCGGATAATGAAACTTCGAGATGAAATTCCATTCGGCCTGAGGTAGACGAGATTGAAAAGATTTTTGCGTTAAGAAGAGGAAGTACGAGACACTAAACCGCTTTTAAGTGCGCAATAAAAAAAATCGAAAGTCGAATAAGAATCCTTGACTTCAGTGGTGAATGTGTCGGCGCCAGTGCGACTGCTGGGATCACAGACTATAGTGCTATATACGTGGTCGTTATATGACTCACCAACGGAGACCGCCGTGTAATACTGTACACAATGATGGTAAAATCTCTAATCCCTGTCGTAAGATTGTATAAGAAATTACTTAACCGATACTTATCCGCAAAAATAATGAAACTATCGTTACTACTGGTAGTATCTGCTATAAACGAACGTGTTAATCGCATATTTCTTTGAAAAAAAATAAAAAAAAAAAGTATTCGAGTATTGTGTAAAATTGTGCAGTTAATTTACAATATATACTATACGTACCCAGACTCTGTCAAGGAATGATTATTGTTGTTCGCGAGGCCAATGTTGACGTTGTTATTGATCGAATTAGCATTAGCTTGATGCTGCGGTTGAGCCGTGCCCAATAAAGACGTCCATTGTCTCATCACTTCTTCTCCTTGAGCTTCCAATTCCGAAATAATCGTTGCATCGTCCAAATCGTGCAACGCTGTGTTAGAATCCATTCTGAGAGAAAAAAATCGATTAATTACCGCTCTAAAAAATCCTCAAACTCGACATGTACTTACTTGGACTGGTGTTCTTCGTACGAGCTCGCATCGCTCCGTTCGTAATCCAACATGAGGTCGTCCGAAGCGATCGACTCGCAAGGCGATAAAGTATCTATACTACCGGTTCTGCTAATTCTGCGCCCGTGAAATGGACTATTTTCAACGCCTTTACCGTGGATCGTGTCTGAAAATCAAAGAAAAAAAAAATCAGACAAACAGCTTTGGTTGGAAAAATTCGCCCCAATTCTGAGCCTAGCGTAGCAACCAAAATAAGAATGTCATTTTATGCTCTATCTGAATTTTCTATTAAATCACACATTTAAAACCCCCGATTGGCACGAATAACCCTTTATATAATCCTTTTTATGAATTCTTTGATGTTATAATTGTACATACAATAACAATTATTAATAATAATTATCATTATCATTGTAGCATCTATCTGAAATATGTTACCTTAACAAAGGTTTCCTAAGCCTAATTACATTGATTTTCGTTGTTTATTTTGAGAGCTACGTTGGATTCAAATACTTCAGTTTGGCCTGGCCAAACTACTCACTGGATTTGGTATGAGAATCGACGAGCGTGTGGGTATTCTCGGCGTTAACGGACTCCGCCATGGGCGTGCGCGCGTTGTCGTTGAATATGAGCCCCGGTTGATCGGCGATCTCGTCGTCGAAATACTCCCTGCCCTCAGACAGACTCAGCGAGTTGGAGGCGTTCGTGGGCGTCCCAGGGCTGTCGTCCTCCGGCGAGTTGCTCGCCGATTTCGCCATCGGATTCTCCCGCCTCGTCTTACCGTCCGATTGCGTGATGCTAGCCGTGGGACTGTCGAAGAGACTGTCGACGGGCGAGGTCTCGTCGTCGATGAGGCTCGTCGACGTAGCCGCGACGGCCGCGAACGCTGGATCCTCGATGGTCAGCAGGACCGAGCGAAGAGTGCTCTTCGGCAAGGCGCCGCTCTTCGCTACGTTCGTTATCGCCTTGAGATGCTGGGAGGTGTGCTGATTGGCGTTGACGGTGCTCACCGAGCTACGCTGCAGTTGCTCGTCGCTGAGGCTCAGCGAGTACTCGTCCGCCATGGCTTCGCCGTGGCCGTACTCCGGGTCGTCCGAGCTCGGCGTGCTGAAGTCCGACTTCAACGACGGTGTTTTCTCCGTGTGAGAGCGGTCCTTGTAGACCTTCTCCTCGCCAAGCCCCTCGTCGTAACCCTCCGAGGAAGTCGTGGACATGGACGCTGTTGTAGACACGGAAGTCGTCGAGTCCGTGTACCTGTTGTCCTTGTTCAGTACCCTTTGGTACTGGGCGGTCCTCTCGCGCACGAATCCGGTGTTGACGTTGGGCGAGGTGTAGGTTTTGGGTAACATGATAACGGATATCTCGGTAACCGTCGTATCATCGTCCCTCGCGTCCCGCACGTCGAAATTCTTGCCGTTCACGACCATCCTGAGATTTCTGGGTCTGCTCTGACTTCTGCTTCTCGAGCCGCTGTCGACGCAATCGGTGTTCCTGCCTCGCTCGGTGGTGTAGCACTGACTGCCTATGCCCGAGTCCTCCGTGCCCGAGCCATCCTTCGAGCCGGGCAGCCCCTTCGACACCTTCCTACTTTGATTGACAGCTGTTTTGGCAACCTTCGAATTGTCCGTCATTCTCACCGCGAACTGAGGCTGGGGTAGGTGACTGCTGTGCAACGTATACCTGCCCACTGGCTCGGCAGGATTCGTTATCTTTTTGTTGTCATGACCCAAAGATGGGTTGTTGTACGAAGGTGGCGGGTTAACCGGCGAAGGACGCAATTTTGCAGAAGACTGCGTCGTTCTGACGATCTGCTTGCTCGTCGACGACGCCTGATGCTCCTGCTCGTGTTTCTCCTGATTGTAGTGGCTGACGGTGTGGTGACTGGTGCACACGTCCGCCACTTTGTTGGTGAATTTGGCCGGGGGCTGTCTGAAGCCGAATCTATTTGTACGCACGGCGAGACCGCTCGCCTCTTTTCTGGGTGGTGCCAATCGCGGCGTCGAGCGACCCGACGACGAATTCTGGACGACTCGATGGGCCAGTTCGTCGTCGTGACGTCGACCCTGCTCGGGGCCGGCCGATTTCGAACGCTGGTGTATCAGCTGCTGCTGCTGCTGCTGCGTTATCTCCCCGGAATTGCTGGCTACGGGCGTCGGAATTCCAGAGGTGGGCCGTCGGCGGAATCCGAACGACATCGCGGTGCCCCGCGTGTACGCCGCGCCATTCTTGCTCGCCTTGTTGTCGCTCTGAAAAACACAAATTTCATAAATCACCGTTCATTGCTATTACGCTCTTCAAAATAGTTAACTCGTTGTTTTCATAAAATTGTAATTTCACCAGGAATGATTCATATGAGCAGGTAGTCATTTTTAACCGAAATACGGTCATTGGACTTTAATTGTAGTGAAAAGTATTTTCTGTACGAGCGCATTAAACAGAACAATAGGCAGGAGGTAGCGAAAATTTCGTTTCGAATCTTTTTCATAGACGGAAATAGGAAGACTGACAGGTACAGGTCGGCTGGCGGGGTCGACCTTGAACGCGCGTCAACCGCAGCCACTTAGCGGGGTGTATTTAAATCGACACGAGTGCAACGTGGAACGCAATAACGAACTCGAAAACTACCGTATGGAATGCTAACTCTGGTTTCCACTCGATATCGATGCTGTTGCGAATTCGAGACGAGCCGAAGGTACACCCGACACCTACGCAGCCATAAAACAGGCAGGACCCTGCTCGAGTCAAGGTCGAGCGATGACTCACAGGTAAAAAAAAAAAAAAAAGGTCCAATCGAAAGGAAATCAGTATTACGGAAGCCCAATTAGCGAGTACGGTTTTGGAGCGAGACGCCGGGACCCGGTGACACTTGGCAGCCCGCCCGATGACGTAATCCAGGTGTGCGCGATTTCTCATGGAAGCTCTAAATTCCCGGTGCTCGATTCACCTGCCGGTTTAACGACACGTGCAATCGTCACGGACCGATTCCTCCCCCCACTCGCGGAATTATCCATGCACGCGTACAAATTGGCGGACGCGCTTCTTACCACAGCCGAGGTCGATTCCTTGCTGTTCTCGATGTCGTCGTCCTCGAGGCCGTATCGCAGATCGGCGTAACGCTGATAATCCATGACGATTAGCGAGTAGGAGAGGCAGGTGGTGGAGAGCTCGCGCGGTTTAGCACAAACGCGACGTCATCATTCTGCGACACTGAGGGAGCGAACGATCATCCCGGGAGGAGAGGAGGATAACTCGGGACGAGCCTTTGACGCGAATAACGAATTCTCGGGTTATGGCGATCGGGCGAGCAGCGAGGGACACCTCCGCGCGTACCTCGTCGTTTTATTTCCTTCTTCTCGCGATCTCTCTCTCTCTCTCTCTCTCTCTCTCTCCCTCTTTCCCTTTCTCTATTGCCTCGTCCGCGGCGCCTACGGACGAGCGGATTGATCGGGCTCAGCGCGCCGGCGTCGCGACGCCAGCGCAACCGGCGCGCCGCGACACGCCTGGAGGATGACTCGCTCTTGCGACAATTTCCCAAACTACGCGCTGTCTCTTTTCCTCTACTTCTTCTTATATCAAATGTCTCGTATTCGATGACTGGTAATGACAATCCCTCTCTTGTTCATAACTCGTAGTCATATGTATATTACTACTAATTGAATCTCTGCCAAGTTCCTGGATAAATAAATTTTTGAGTTCAACGGTTTATTACAGTATTTTTTTGCTGAGGGGTTGACTCGGTCGCAATTTCGCAATTCGGCCGTGAATGACGCAAACGGTAATGTCTCGTATTCGATGACTGACAGCACTAATCCCTCACTTGTTCACAACTATACAGATGAGAATATACAAACTATATGTTACTACCAATTGGCACGAAACTCTATCAAGTTTCTGGATAAATAAATTTTTGAGTTCACCGGCTAATTACATTTTTCGCCGAGGGGTTGACTCGATCGCAATTTCGCAATTCGGCCGTGAATGACGCAAACGGTATTAATGCATCCTTATCTTTCTTTCCAGATAACCAAATTTCCCCTTCCTCGTTTCTCGCGAAGAGTTTCGCGAAGAAACATCGCACACGTGAGAATAATCGCTCGACTTTGTTTTTCCACTTTCTACATTGTAGGCGTTCGAATTTCTCGTCGACGTGCTCGAGAAATAATCCAAGACGTGTAACAAAAGTGGAAAAATCGCCTAGCGCCGTCGCGGTCTATTTGTTTCTTAATTATCGCGATCGATCGCACATAAAATTTCAAATACGCGATAACGCAACTCAATCGCGAGATTACTCATAGTTTTGAGATATTTTTGTATGGGCGTGCACGTGGGTTTCGACGATATACCTGTTTCAATTATATTTCGCCAGTTATACGCGAGGTACAATGATACGTGGGGTACCCTCGTCTTATTGGATTGGAACGCTTATCGGCCAGTAGCCCATTCACAATGACCTATTATGAGCGCGTTTTCTCGAACGAGAGCCCATTGTGAGAAAGTACTTTCACGTAAGCAAAGTACACGCGGCTTCTCGCAACGATGATAATGTCGAATTTACACTTGACGGCTCGTTTAATCCGTTCTCCTCGCACGATTCGCGAAATTCTGCATTCCTCGCCGTTCTTTTACAAAAATTTCAAACTCAAGTAAAAAAATTACTCGAAACAATCAAGGGGACACTCTCATACAATTACAATTCTACTAAGAATTATAGAATCGAATTGAGGTTAAAGGTTTGAATTTTAAAACAATCATTTTATACTTAGAAGATACTTAGAATCATAGCAGAGATATTTAAAAATAACTGTCCCCTCAATTTTTTGAAACAGTGCGTGTTCGAATCCGTACTCCGCGCGAAGGTTAATAAATGGAAGAAGGTGGAAGACGTGCTCTCTTCCCGTTGGCAACGAAGAGCCTCTTACGTCGCGCTTACATCGGCAGAACGCTCTCCGTGATATACACGCGTTTGCTTTTCTCCTTCTTCCGCTTTGATATTAACTTTCGCCGTAACGCGAGACCGCAACGATGCACCGTCTTCTCCTCTTCTTTTAGAGAATCGTGGGACAGGAGCGCGTGACTCGAAATCGAATCGTTGATACACGCGAACCTTCTGCGTCCAAATTGAAATTCAATTAAGCCGGCGAAGAATGCGGAACGTTAACGGGGAGTCGTCCTCTTGTATGGGAATAAAACTTGAAAACAATAGGAGAAACCGATTGCACGGGAATCGCAGAAGCAGAGAAATTGTAGAAAAATATTCGACAACGTTATTTTTTTACCTTATTCTTGAACGGTTTTTCCATTCTTCTATAGGAGGGCGAGTCGTGGTGACCGGATGCTGCGATGACTGCGCCTCCCTTACGAGACACGCATTGCCCCATATAGATCCTCCAATCTCACCAAGACGCAATCTGAGGAGACACAAAATTCATTAATTATTCGTTCGAGCGTAGGAGAAGATCGGAGAGTGCCTCGAAGCAAAATTCGAAACCCACGTTCCACCAGAAAAGACCGCAGCGAATTATTCACCCGTCACCGAAATGGTTAGTCGCTTAATCGGATGTCGTTAAGTAAATTACATAACGAAGTGACGATTATTCCTCGACACGCCGTAACGTACCGTTATTCGACAAGGTGCAGGGAAAAACATCCCACCCACAAGCAACCATCACCATCCATAGGATTTCATTGTCATCTGAATACTCACGAAAATGAATATCCCCCTCGCGCTATGTTCTGTGCACGATTTAGTGCTGTCAGATACGCTGGAATAAAAATCAAAATAACAAACTGCTTCTGAGGATGAAAAAAAAAAGTCAACGAAGAAGGGAGAAAAAGAGGTTAAAAAAAAAAATTCGCGTCGAATAGGTTGGTTCTCGTTTTGACCCTTTTCGGAGACACGGCGGAAACAAACAGAGGGAAAAAATACACATCTCTGGAAAGACGACCTTCATGATACGTATGTAAATACGAGTGAATATCGTGGGCTCACCTCTTCTCGCGGAGCTTGATCTCTTCTCGAACGTCGTGCGCTTGGTATACATCGTAAACGAACGCTCACACCTGGTGGAAGGCGCGAATTCAATCCGTACTCGATGAAATCACGAAGTACATGTCACGAAAAGTTGGCAGAATCGACGTGTTACACTTCGTTACAGTTCTGTCGTCGGCGTGTTAACGTACGAGATTTGTACGTTCCGTTAATATTGTTTATTCGATAACCGCGAACTGTACGACGACAAAATGCGTGTCGATCGGGGCCACAACCTGTCACGTCGATCGCAACCTGTCACGCGTTTATTTGGCACGAGGAAAACGACGTTGAACCGGATTGAACTGTACGATACGCGCTATACAGTTACGAGACGAGTGAAAAGTGAAATATATCGTCGGACGAATTGATATCGCATCTCCAATGTCCTCAACACGGGTTGGTTGCAAGGGGAAGACCAATCGCGAGATTTCTTCTTCGAAGGAGTGCTCCTCATTGGCCGAACTGCACGTATTACGTGTACACGTAGGTTAGGTCGAGGTGTGATTCAGTCTCATCGGCTACTCGGCTAGCAGCTAGCACTACTAGCAGACCATAGTGACTGTAATCATTCGTGGACTGATGCCGTCGTCATGATTCCAAGAGTGATTTTAATTAAATTTGTTATTTATTCGCAATTATTGTTAGGATGTTGTTACGCCGAAGATGTCTTGGGATGCGGCGGTTTTCTCAAAAGTCACGTGGATATCGATTTCTCGGAAGTTCAAGTCAAACTGTGAGTTTTCTCGTCACGGCAATTGGACTTAATCAGTATACATATCGATATTCTGCCTTGTAATCACTTAAAATTCGTCTCAATTCAGGTACACGAGGACTGGAAGTGTGAAAGATCAGACGGAAGGTGCGCCAAATAGTGGATATTACTTTTTACCTGTAGAAAAAGGAAAATATATATTAAAGGTACTATACGAGTTTATGGTAAAAATTTTTTTTTATTAATTAACTGCTGATTTAAAATATTGTCAGGTTGAACCACCTCCTGGATGGAGTTTTGAACCCAGCAAAGTTGAATTGGATGTAGATGGTTCTACGGATGTCTGCAGTCGTGGAGAAGATATCAATTTTACTTTCAAAGGATTTGGAATAACAGGACATGTAAACACTGATTATATTTATATTAATAGTATATTATAAAGGAAATAAATTTTTAATAATATATTTGGATTAGGTTAACACTATTGGTTCTAATGTGGGACCTAAAGGAGTCACTGTTTCTCTATATACCAAAGATAATAGAAATACTCCTATTAAAACTACAGTCACAGCTGAAGGTGGTGCATTCTCTTTCACTCCAATTGAACCAGGAAAATATGTTTTGGTTGCATCGCATTCAAAGTATGATATTAAAAATCAAACCATTATCGATATGTATAAATTAATTTAATTTTTGAAATAATCAAATAGGTGGCTCTTGAAGCAGAATACTGTTGAAGTCACAGTGCAAGAAGGAAAAACGCAATTACCAAATGATAGTTTAGTAATTTCTGGATATGACGTAAATGGAAGAGTTACCAGTGAAGGTGAAGCTGTTAGCGGAGTATCTTTTATTTTGTTTGGAGTAAGTTCTTATATTATTTGCTAAATTCCAGATTCCAGAAATTTTTATTCTACAAAAATTTTATTTTAGAATGGAGTAGCCACAAACTGTGAAAAAACTCCAATTAAAGGATTTGAATCGCAAAAACCCTTATGTCATGTGACTTCTAATGCAAATGGTGTATTTGTATTTCCTGCTCTATCATCTGGAGAATATAAACTTATTCCCCATTATGCAGGCCCTCAAACCAAGTTTGATGTCCACCCACCAACATTATCTTTCAGAGTAGGACACGAAAGTGTATCCTTAACTCCTGATTTCAAAGTAACAGGCTTTACAGTGAGTGGTGTTGTACTTACAAAACTCAATGGAAGTCCACTAGTTGGAGCGACAGTATATTTATCTGGTAAAAAAGTTGCTAAAACGGATAAGCAAGGACATTATGTCATAGATAACATGAAAGCTGGACAATATCAATTAACAGCCAAAGCCAGTAAGTTTATAATTTCATAATTTTAGATATTAAATAGGAAAATCAAATATGTAATTGTGAATTCATTAATTTCAGATGATTTATTATTCGAAGAAAAAACTATCAAAGTCTCTGCTAGTTCACCTGAACTTCCACCTCTGGTTCCATCTGCGTATAAAGTATGTGGAAAAGTAACTCTTCCTACAAAAGGAGCCCTTCATTTCCAGAAAATTTTGGTACAAAATGTAGCAGCTACATTCAGAAAAGAAGTAGAAACGAATTCTGAAACTGGTGAATACTGTGTATATTTATCACCTGATAAATATCAATTCAGCGTTTTAGTAACTGATGGTGAAAAAGCAAATGGTTTACAGTAAGGGCTCAGAAAAATTTATAATTCTTATATAACAAATTTTATTATAATACATTTCAATATTGTACAATTGCAGATTCTTCCCTCTACAGCAAACGGTAGATGTTTTATCTGATCCAGTTAATAATATTAACTTTTTGCAATTGAAGGCATTGTTAACTGGAGATGTAAAGTGTCTTGAAAAAACGGATTGCAGCAAAGCATCGGTATCTTTGAAAGTTCTCGATGGACCCACTATTCAAACAATACAAACTAAAGGTAATATGTTACTTAATTTATTATTTTTATTTTCATTTTTTGATAACAAAAATTTTTGTATTAGTAAGTATGTTGGGTTAAATTGTCTTCATAATTTTGTACCAACATACCAATATTGAAATTAAAATACGTATCAAGATGTACTTGCTATTACAAAAATTATATTTTATAAGAATTCCGATACTACTATCCAAGTCTGTGAAGTTATTTATCATGATTTAGGTGGCCAATACAAGTTTTCGGACGTTTTACCTGGTAAATACGCAATAACGGTCGACACAGATACGTTTTGTTGGGACAAATCTAGTCACGAGATTACAGTAGCATCAGAGTACGCTCAAATTCCTACATTCCAACAAACTGGATTTTCTATTACTTTTGTATCTACTCACGATACCACAGTCGAATATACCGAACCTGGAGATTCAAAAATTAAATCTTTGGATTTGAAGAAAGGAAGTACAAGACATTGCGTGAATAAAGCTGGAGAATATCGTTTCAAACCCAAAGGTTGTCATGTATACCCTAAATCAGAGTACATTTGGAATATCAAAAGCCCAGAACCAGTTATTTTATCAACTAACGAGCATATTCATAGTGGAAGTTTCGTAAGTACAACACCAGTAAAAGAACTTCATGCGAAAATCGAGAGTTCCGAGGGCACTATTAGCATTGGACCATTAAAGCCCGTTAAAGACGGAGATGTGTATAAATATGGATTCGAATTCAAGGCGAAACCTGAAATTATGTATACTGTTGTACCATTGTCAGATATTCTTTTATTCTCTCCGCCATCTTTGAAAGTTATAGCGTTGAACGATTGCCATAGCGATATTGCAACTTTGGTTGGAACTTTAGGAAAAATAATAGCAGGAAAAATAGATCCTCCGTTAGAAGGTGTGACCGTACGTATATTCGGACTCGACAAAGAATCTGCTGTTCATACATTGGTCACTCAACGCGATGGTAAATATAGTATTGGACCTTTGGATGGAAAAGTAGATTACACCGTAACTGCCGAAAAAGAAGGATACGTCATCTCAGGCCCTGACTCAGACGGAATTTTCCTCGCTCGGAAATTAGCCGAAATAGTTGTTGAGGTTTCAGATCAGGCCGATAAGGCACCTTTACAAGGAGTTCTATTATCGCTTTCGGGCGGGCAAAGTTACAGGAAGAACAGCGTAACAAGCGAGGATGGAAAAATGATTTTCAATTCTCTTTCTCCTGGTGAATATTATTTACGTCCTATGATGAAAGAATATCGATTTGAACCGCCATCGAAAATTATAAACGTGGCTGAAGGGGCAACAGTCAAAGTGGAATTATTTGGAAAGAGAATAGCTTTTAGTGCATACGGTTCTGTAACATCGTTGAATGGTGAACCTGAACCAGGGTTGCTTGTTGAGGCTCAAGGTGAAGGACCCTGTTCCAGTTCTCAAGAGGAAGCAACCTCGGAGGAGAATGGAAATTTCAGAATTCGTGGATTGCAGCCACAAGTATGTGCAATACATTTTGTTATTTTATTCTCAAATTCTCATTTGAATAAATTGTATAACAGTGGTATTTTTTAATTTTTCAGTGTACATACTCTGTGCGTCTGAAGTCAAACGTAGATGCAAATGCTCATGTTCAACGTGCTAGTCCAAGCTCCATTTCAGTTAAAGTCGAAAATGACATTCATCATTTACGTCTAGTCGTATTTCATCCTATATCACGTGCCGATATTTCTGCGCACATCGTATCAGTGCAACCAGAGCACTACCGCACATTGAAAGTGAAATTGTGCAGGGAAGATGCTCCGGATTCACCGATTCATATTTCTAAATTAGAACAACAACATTCTAACAAAATCGGCAATAGTTACAATGCTGGATTCTTAATTCATTTCCCACCTCTGCAAGCAGACGGTAAAAAATATTTTATACAATTAGAATCATCATTATCTCAGAGTTTGCATAAGTATAGGACTGTACCTGTCTACTTCGAAGCAAACTCATCGTTCAAGTTTGTCAAATTGGTATTTAATGCAGAAAGAAAGGTCGATCAAGGTGATATGAATCAGACTTCCGTAGTTGCATTGCCATTTATATTGCTAGTTGCGTTTGCATTTTTCAATCGTGATAAAATGTGGAGTGGATTAAACACATTGGTTGAGAAGTGGTCGAAACCAATACCAGCACCGCGTGCGCCTGTACAAGCCATTCCAATCGATCCTAGAGCGGACGATATAATCGTGGAGCAGATAATGAATATTAATAAGAGAAAAACAAAACCACGAAAGATATAGAAAATTTTATAAATAGGAAAATCACTTATTAATAAATTGAATTATTTTTATGAAAGCATAAAAAACATAAAAATTTGTAAATGCTCGTAAAGAAATTTAATTTATTATATGTTGTTTAATTTTTGGTGTAATAAATAATACATTATTACATCATGAACATTTTATAGTGTAAAATAATTATACCACGATAAAATGATGTATTTTTCGAATTGTATATAATTGTTCTAATTGAAAAAAAAATTTATATGTAGGTACATCATTCAACGTAATATTGTGTGACTGTGACCACTGCCATAGCATTTTTCGCGACACTAATAAGTTGTGCACTTGTAAATACTCCATGCAGAAGTTCAGTTGTTTGTGATGTAAATGAGTGTTACTACATTATCATATTCTAAGAACATTTTTATTGTGAAATTGAGACAATATATAAACATTGATATAACACTATATCTAAAATCTTGAGTAATAATTCCCGAGCGTTTAGATGACAAAGTAAGCCTGTAAAAAAATCGAGTAGGTATATGAAAAAATTGAAATTTTGATTATTTATACTCTCAAATAAATGCATACCTGGGGACTGGACTTGTATGCGCATTTGTTCATTTTGAATGCCAAATCACAAAGATCGTCACCGGCTTGAAAAAATAAAAAAGTAAATTCAGTTATACTCTGAAAAGTGTTTTTGTTATTGAAAATTGTTTTAATAAAAACTCACTTAAACCACGGCAATCATTGGCAATTTTTTGCCCCGTCGTCTTGGAAGCATCAGGCAATAAACTTAAAGCCAAATCATAGTTGAAATTTCCTTCTTCATCAAGCTGTAAAAAATAGTTAATTCAGTATTTCACTGCTTTTAAATTTTAAGAGTATCTTTTATCATTTTTATTACCAATCCTGTTTCACTTAAAGTGCATTTGAAATAACATTTCAATCTTCTGTCTTCAGCGAAATTTCCCTTAGAAGCATTATTAAGCAATTCTGGAATATAATAATCCATTAAATGATGATCACTGAGACATAAATGCGTAACGGTTACCTTCTGTTACTCCTGATTCTTTCATACATTCTCTTCGTAAATTGGCCGTTGCTGTTCTGAGAATACTTGGCACTTGCTATAAAATAAAAATATTTTTACAAAAGTTTAGCAAATTAACAAAATAGAACAACGAATATCAAGAGATGAAAAACTGAGAACTCACAGCATTGCAGATTGTTCCGAATAAACAAACAATCGCGAGAGCAAAAATTACTTTAGCCATCTTGGTAGTTGTACCTAGTGGTGAATATATTCGATACGTAATGGGAAACCGTTCGAACGGAACTGAACGTATACAGTGATTTTGCAAACTCTATTCTTTATATATAAGCTGTACAAGTTGATATGTAGTAGAGGTGGAAATCCTGGCTATTTAAATCTAAAGTTCAATATGACGCACATACATTGATTAATGAAATTATACAACTACACGATTCACCTGTTGCATTAGGAAATCTTCACACTTAATAACCGACCGTAATGACCTCGTAACGAGCATCACAATACAAATGTAAACAATCGATTCACGGTAGAGATTTGGTAATCGTGGACTATTTCCTGGGAGGTATACACATAGACATAAACTTCGAGAGGGAGTTTTTCTGCAATTAAAACCCGCATATATTTTCTCTAGTACTCTTATTATATTGACGTATTGTACATCATACATCATTTATAATAAACGTAAAAATTGATTGGCAGTATCATTGACAGTTTGACAAAAACGTTCAATTAAAATTTTCAACACATTCTTCCCTTCTGGCCTCGTAATGATCTGTAGTTATATTCCACTATTCTGAGAATCATTAAAATAGGTAGTACGTCTGGAACAGAAGATTGGCGTTAATTGTATTGAAGAAATACAGTTTGAAATTATTTATCGTATATAAATTGCTCACTCTTGGAGATAAGGTTGCATAACATTTATTGAATTCATACGCGTATTGGCAGTTGTCTCCGTTAGCTAAAGAAATAAATTATCATTTTTAAGTGTATTGTCAAAAAAGTAGAGAACTCCAAATGATAATTTTTCAATTCATAAATTTGTGTAAATTATTATAATTTGGCTCTCTCTCACTGAAGTAAATCGATCATATGTTATCGAAAATAAATCAAAATTATTATTAAACCAAAGTAAAAATATAAAATAACGAATTTACGAAATTGAGAATAAAAACTCTCAATTATTCGTAGAAAAGATTTATATTTCGACCACAATCGATCAGAAACGAAAATAAACAAAACTATAGATACCCAAATATTTACCAATCCCCTTGCACTCGTTAATTGCCTTTTGTACCTCGGCTCTGTAGGCGGGTATTCTTTGGAAAAACGTTAACATACCATTTAAGCTCAATTCTCTCTTATCATCGATCAAACCGAATTGTTCCCACAAACAATACATATAGCACTGTAAATGAGAAAAAAATCTCACATTCATGATGATGCAGCATTGAAATTACATACACTAGACTTTTTTTACTGTACCTTCAGCTCTCGAGATTCTGGCCACTGATCGTTTCTCACTGCTTCGATATCGGCTGTTATCGACAATTTTAACAATAGAATTAATTATTTCCAGGAAAGAAAATTATCCTGTAATCGTTACAAAGGATGTTTCTTTAAAATCATTTATGCGTACCTGTAGCCACTCCGGTTTGTGTTTGACAAGCGTTAACAACACTGGCCGCGGTAGCGATCATTTCATCGGAAACAAAACTAGGCCGTGACTGCGAAAAATAAACATTTAAAATTCTAATCAATCTTACATTATAAAATTAATTCAAAAAAGAGTATTTTTCATTTGAGGCTACTTCCGAGAACGTATAAAGGACACACGTAATAAGCAAAAACTCGACAGGCTATTATTTGAGGAAATATATAACATTTTAACTGGAGTTCTAAAACAAAAACGGTTACACACGGTAATAGCAGGGAGCCAAAAAAAGCAGTCTAGTTTTTACAATCGCGAGTTGGTCTAGAAGTAAACATTAAAGAATCTCAAGGACACTGTACGTACTCCACAAGCGACGAGGCAGACGCGATAAAGGACGATCGCTAGGATTAAGCCTTCGCGTTTCATTGTTTTGTCGTGTTATCGAGCCCTTGAAGATAAACAAAGATCCCCGTGCTCGCGAGATTGACTCCGGTTTACGATGTCGAAGACGAACGCGCAAGCGACGAGGGTGCAACTGGCCCGGCCAACCGAGTTCACCCGAGCTGCGAGCCGGCGAGGCTCGCGCCTTCCCCTAACTCGCCTATTCCCGGGTGGGTGCTGGGTGGGTGTACACGACACCACGCGAGGGATAACAATAAGGATAAGATCAATTGATCTACTCATTTTCTCGAAATAGTTTAATGGATTAATTTTCAAATCGTTCTGCGAAATGGCATTCCGTGAAAGCGATCAATTCATACGAGCGAGAAACGACTGTTGTCTCGCACAGAATTGTTTGCAAGATCGTCGCAGATAAAATGTCTCATAGGTTGAGCTAATTCTAGGCCAGAGTCCACGCGCCCCAACATTTTTGATTGACGGATGTCACTCGTTTACGACTTGACCCTATCCACAATTTAATTTGAGTCCTTTAGATTTACTACTATGTAGTACGTACATAGCGAGGAGAGGCCATTGTATCCTACTTGAGAATCAAACGATTCACACGGATCTTTTATATAGTTACGGCCAATAGTAACATGATGTGTAGTTCTAAATAAAAATAGATCATTTTAATCTTAAAAAGTAATAACGTAAATGCACGTTATTTTTGATTGATCATTTTTGAATATAATTTGTAACATTATATTAAAAATGAAATAATTTCGTTTTTATATTATTGCGCATTTAATATTAACTAATAAAAGAACTATTTATGCAATGAATGACGTTTCCAATATCATTAATTATTAATTAATTTTGACAGAACTGCAAGCAAACATATTCTGGGTTAATAAAATTCCAGCAGATGCAAGTATACACAAATGTACACAAGTCAACTGAACTGAATGAATAACCTCAAGTTGCCTCAAATTTAGTGAATCGGTACAGTCAGCAGTGAAATTATTGACCATTTTTATAACTGCAGTATTTAAAAAATTTTCATCCTTTTATATGATTTATGAATTTGATGATCTGATACTCATTACACTAAATATAATTGAATGATATTCTGTATTTATTTTTTACGCAATAAAATTGAGATTTATGTTCGACATAACCTTTGATTAACTTCATACGCATCCTACATTGGTAAATGTAGGAAGTGCATCAGTTGAATTTTATTAACGCTGTAAATGAAAACGCCATGTCGTCGACGTTTTCACATTAATTTGCAATTTTAATGTTTCAATTTAAAAATTAATGGAAGAATCCGGTTACTGTTGACATCATATTCGGCGCGGTTAAGTCAATATATTTGCAACGGACTGTATCGTCGAGCAACTATGCTTTCATGGTGTCTGCTGGATTCTAATTGACAAGTAGTCTTTAGTTGTACGTGAACAAGACTATGTGGAATTTCGCAATGTCAAAATATCACATCATGAGACATTTAACTATTCTTACTAGTGCATCGTGTAGAAAAATAAATACTATGTGACCTTTCATTGCATCGTTATATCGTTGACAGCATTCGACAGAGATGCAATGACTGAATCTTTGGACACGATCAATTAAAATTATTGTAATATGCAATGTTTGCAATAAATCAGTGCACCGAATCGAATTACGTAGTTCGAATATACGTAAGAAAAATTATACAACAAAAGCATGGATCTGATTATCTGTGAATCGACATCACGCGTATAAAAAAGTAACGTCGCGTGAAATATTTTGTCTTCTATTAAGTAAATGAGATTGTGTATATGGACGCTAGCAATACGACTTGCAGCGTTGTGTCAATGATTTCACGAATATGTGATTTAATAAGAAAAATCGCAATTATGACTGTTCCCACGACTGTAGAATTATATAAACAATCGTAAAATTTGTATCCTTAATCAAGAGAATTGTTTTAAGGATTAAATACGATTTTTTAAAAATGTATTTATAAAGTATAGCCATTTGTCACGTGATTGTTTACTTCTAAACATCACTCGGCGCGTAGTATTTGAATTTTTAAAACGCGACTCGATCGAAAATTTTATTCAACATTGATATTTGTACATCAAGAAAAATGGGTAAAACCAGAGGTGTACACGAAACAACTCCGGAATTGCGAAACCGAATGGTCGGAATGTTTGAAGCAGGTTTAGGTCTTCGCGAGATAGCTGCAGCAGTGAATTGTTCGGTAAATTTAACAATTTAAATGTATTATAAAATATAATTGAAGTAATTAATCAGAATTCAATTCTAATGTCTGTAGCAACGTACAGTCAAAAGGTGGCTAAATCGTTTCGAAAAAGAAGGAACTGTTGATACAAGAGAACGTTGTGGTCGTAAAAGAGCTACTACAGTAGAGCAAGATGAAGCTATCATTAGATTAGCAACTCAGACACCACTGAAAGCAGCGAAGGCTGTATTACCTGCTCTTGGTCTTACTTGCTCTGTAGACACAGTAAGAGAACGTTTACATAAAGCTGGAATTCATAATTGGAGTCCATCAAGAAAATATATGGAAAAAATTCCACTTGGGTGAGTTTTTGAATTATTTTGTAACTTCAGTATTAAATACTTCGAAAACATATTTTCATTTGTTGTGTTACTATTTTTTTTTCGTTATTTCAGAAATGATAATGATGGAACGGTAATACAACAAGCTGTTTGGAGACCAACAGGTACTCAATTAGGAAAGAAAAAATGTCTTAAAAATCCTGAAAAATCCAATAACAAAATTAATACTCCACCAAAGAAGAAGAACTCACCAAGAAAAAGTAAATCAAATGATGTTCCTGTCGCAAATGAAAGTTTACAGTCTGAAACAAAACAGCCAGATATACAATCTGTGGATTATGTATATCCACAACAAAATATATCAGATGCACAACCATCAGAAATCCAAGCGCCAACACAAACAATTTCACCAGATCAAGCGGAATTCAACAATGCATTAGGATTAGTCCAACATTCCCAAACTCTGTACCAACATTCAGGTTTAAATGTTTCTCAAAATTGGCCATTAGATTTGGTGCAGAGTAATCATCATTATCTCCAGGTTAATATTTTTTTGATATAATTGAAATTTCTGTTTAAAAAAATCTTGACTCGTGCTTTTATATTTTAGAATCAACCAAACCAAGTACCTCATACACAAATTCCTGAACAGCACCAACTTCAAGAACTACATTCCCAACATCAGCAACAGCATCAATCTCAACAAAGATTACCAGAGTCAAATCAACAACAAAATCAAGAAAGTCAACAACAACATTTACATTTGACAAACACAAATTCTTGTAGCTCAAACGATGGAAACAACTCTTCAGGGAATACAGAAGATGATGAGAACAAGTCAAGTAGCGAAAAAAGTAACAAGCAGAGGAAGAAAAAGAAAGGTGGTAAAGCAAAAGGTACATTAGAAACTAGTGTAGAGCTTAGGAACCGTATGATAGGAATGTCAGAAGCTGGTTTATCAACTCTATCTATAGCATTGGCAATAGACAGATCGGTAGGTGAATCATTATCAGTAACTAATATCAAAGGAACCATTGTAATAATTGGGGTGATTTGAAATAGGAACGCACTGTTAAACGGTGGTTAGAACGTTGGCATAAAGAGGGAAATGTACGAACGAAAGAGAGAAAAGGGCGGCGAAGAATCACAACAAAAGAACAAGATGAAGCAATTGTTGCCATGGCTACTCAGCATCCATTAACAGCTGCAAAATTTGTAGCTCCAGCTCTTGGATTAAAATGCAGCGTTGATACCATAAGAGAGAGACTTCACAAAGCTGGTATTCATAGTTGGAAACTTGGGAAAAAACAAGGGTACATAAAACTAATTTCTCTTACTCCACATTTGAATTTACATTTGTAATTTAAGTTAAAATTAATTTTCAGGGAAGGTAATGCCGTACATACTGTACATTTATGGCAGCCTAGTGGAAATCGACCGAATAAAACAAAAGTTCCTGGAGAAAAAAGAAGAAAGTCTATAGTTAATAAAAAACGGGAGAGTACAAAATGTAACAGAAAAAGTTCACCTCGGAAAAAGGAAACTAATTCACTGGCTGTCACCCCAGTTTCTTCTCCAGTGCAGCAACCGCTGATTCCAGAGCAACAACCAACTTCAATTTCATATCATGATTCTTCCAGTAAATACTTTAAATATTAGTTTAATAATATTTAAATCATTTTTTATTCCGACATCTGATACAAAATTTGAAAACACTTTTTCAGTAGAGAGCTATGTATCGGGGCCAAATATAATGCCACCGGCGCATACTATTTCGAGTCATTCGCCATCGATACCACAAGTACAACCACCTCCACCAGTGCCGACTCTAATGCAGCCGATGGGTCCAATTATGCAACAACGACCGGATTGCAGATTAGCACCACCTCCAGTAATGCCTCCTGTTTCGGCTCAAGGCAGTTCCGGTGTAGCCTATCCTTCTTGTATGGTGGGGAATAATAGCCATGTCGGACACTTGGATCAACCTGATCCTCTAAACTATGAACCATATATCTGGAGTTTTTAGATTTTTCAGATTTTTACAAAAATCATTTTGTCTTTTCTGAATCATTTATTTATCTAATTTATTATGTTGTATCATCAGTTATATCATCAGACATGTTTCTCATCAATTTAATTCATTTTTAGAGCAAATATTCTATTGAAACGAATCACTTTTATAATTTGTTAACTTATCATCAGAGACTTATAAATTCTATTTATTTTTTAATGTTAGTTAGATAAACTAATAAACTCTTGTGATTTTATTGTTATACTTCTCGTTGTACATTTAATTTATTTTACTATTATTGTAAAACATAGTATTGCAAAATACTAATATATGTTCATAAATGGAATGTAGTACTGTGTACAATGCTCATTAAATATCAGAATTTTTTCATTGCAAAACTCATTAGAATATTACATCAGCTGAAAAAGTACTCATTATGTAATACAGTTAAATGTAAAAATAATTATTAGAATTTATAATGTCCTTTATTAATTATTTTATATAATTAGATTAGTCGAAAAATTAAAAATAGATGTAAGTATTTTTTTCAGTTATACATAATTAAATAATAATATAAAAGTGTATATTGATTTTTTCATGAACCAATTACAATAGAAATTATTGTTGACAGATAGTACAAATTAATATGTTTAAGTATTTTATATGTATGTATAAAGTTCTTTTAATAAAAAATGTATTTAAAAAAGATTTATAAATAATTACATTTGGAATATTCAGTAAATAATAAAACTTTTCAGGTGATAAATTTGTGTAAAAAATATTTATTTTTTATAAAATTCTTCAACTTAGAATCACTGAAATTTGTTACTATTTTTTCTTAAAAGTGTCTATTACAAATAATAAAACAGCTGAATTATCAAGTCAGTTCCCATATTTTTGGCACATTACTTATTACTTTCTCAGGATCATTTTTATAAAACATAAAGAACCCTTGAATTTGTGCAGGACTAACTTCACGTTTATGACTCATAACATTTTCAGCAAATAATTCAGCAAGTTCATTTGCAGATTTGTCTGTTTGTTTGTAAAATCTCAAAAACATTTGCTGAACTTGAGCTTTACTACACCAACCTGGGAAAATAAAAAATTTTTCAATAACCATAATTTTTTAAATTCATTTTTTTTTTAATGCCATGCATACCAATATATTCTTTTACATCAACTCTGCCAGGTCTAATCAATGCTGGATCTAGTCTATTTAAATAATTAGTAGTCATAAATAATATTCTTGCTTCTGTAGAAGCAACACCATCTAAGCAATTCAGTAGTCCACTAAATGTAACTCTATTCAGCCCGTCATAAGCTGATTTCACTGAGTGAGCCAAAATACGAATTAATATTTCAAATAAAAGTTCCATGGGAGTGAATGTATTTTTTTTTACCTGTTTGTGACTCTTCTCTACTGGCAAAAGCAGCATCAACATCTTCGAGTAGAATTATAGTTTGTTGTGGAGCAACTGCTAGTAAATGATTTAATCTGTCATCTGTTAAACCACGTTCAGATAAATTCAAAACACATATACCGTGTTCTAAATGTCCAGCTAAAGCTGTAATAAATGATGATTTCCCACATCCTGGTGGACCATGTAATAAATATCCTCTTCTATAGGGGATTCCTATGAAACAAACATTAGCCAATGAAAATTTTCATCTAAAATCAAAATATGTAAAGAGAATGGATATTACCTCGATCACTATACCATGATGGATTGTTAATAAATTCAACACAATCATCAACAATTTTTTTTGCAACACCTGTGTCTAAAACTACAGAATCTAACGGTCTGCGTTTTCTAGGATGACCAAATTGTCTCCATTCACTACCCATGGCAGTGTACATGATAGTTTTGCCTTCATGTTCTTTGAGTGCCAGTTGTCTAGCTAAGAATTAATTACTATGGTTTAAATAATATTATTATTGAATTCATGATATTTTAAAGTACAGACTTTAACCTTCTTCAAGAATATTGAAGTAGACACTTTTATCTCTACCAAATGCAGTAAGTTTTACAGTCTCAAAAGGTATACCCATATGTAAATCTAATGTTTGTTGTTCTCTTGTTCTCTCCACTTTAATCCACCTATTTTCATATCTATAAAATAATTAAAAAATCTTAGGATTATAATTTTTATTCATAATATTGATAAAACTCTTATGGACAAAGATATACAACCTGAAAAAATGAGTTCCAACGCTTGGTATAAAATCATATTTTGTACGAATGTGACCAGTCTCTTTTTGCTCAAAACTAGTTTCTACAGATAAATGTTGTGTCTTCTTTGCACCCCTATGAGTGATCCATTGCAAAAGCCATTGATAACTTTTATCCCGACAAGGGACTTCCAAAGTTATCATATAATGACGTCTAAATATTGAAAGTGGGAATTTGATTAAAATTTATTTCATTTATGACAATTTCATAGAGAAATAGTAACCTAAAAAATAGTGTCCCAAATTGAACACCTTTTCGCAATAAAGCTGCTCCAGCTCCTACGCCAAATAATCCAAAGCCAGCACCAAAATAAGGATTATCTGCTAGAGTGTGAACATAATCACTGATAGTCATAATGTTGTTGTAGTCTGTTTACTGATCTTTAACACATTAATAAATATTAGAATCAGTCAATAAATTATAAATGTTTAATGCTGATCATATTACTGCTTCCACAAAAATAAATATATCATACATTTAAATAATAAGAGGTTACATAGCAGACGACATCGAACTCTATAAGATACTTCATTTGTCGCCGATGGCGATTGTTGCCGAACATTGTCGAAACCAACGGATGTGCCATTTTAAATTATAATTTCTTAGTTTCTAATTGAATTAATTATATTTCTTGAAAGATATAATTACTATAAATTAATCATGATATTAGAAATAACGTCATAGCCCATAATTGATTTTGAAGAATGAGCTTACTGAATATATAGTTTCTTCGATAAAAAAAAGCACACGTACATATGATGAAACTTAAATTTTATAACAAAAATCTAACTAACTACGAATAAAAGAGTTGATTTTTAATATATACCCTTATTATAATCCAGTATATATCAATTTACATCTAATCGACATTTATAAATTACGTTAAAACCGGCTAATTTCTAAACGTCAGTTTATACTATCAAACTTTCTTATTTCAAACAATCCCGGTTAAAAAGATATATTCATACACATGCGCTTACATCAATTGTTGCATTGTATAACAATGTTACAAGACTTTTATGCATACCATATAACGAATCACTAGTTTTACCGGTGCATTTTATGAAATATGTGATATTTTATTTCTTGTGATAGGTTACAAGTACGGCGCTATATACATATATACAGTTTGATACAAATTACTACCGCTCTTGCGGTTAAGAAGTGTATTATAGATTTGTTCATTCTTTTCTCTAATTCGAATGTTTGGAAATACGTGGCACGTGCATTGTATGGATTGGTCACTGTCATTAATGTATTCTCCATAATTAATAAAATTTTATAAGGTAAGTGAATAAGAGGACTCGATTGGATAGAATAAAAAAGGTTATGAGGTTATAATATGTGATATAAATATTCAGAAATATTTGATGTTTCTTCAATTTTTCATTTGTGATTAAAAGGAGGAAAATTATATTCATTCAATCATTAGAACTTGATTTTATAATTTTCAGATGAAGACATCCATATTTTTATGTTCGCTATTATTGTATTTGTGTCATATTAATGCTGATAAGAAAGTTAATAAATATGTGACTACTCTAATCGATGCCAAATGGAAAGATACACCTTTAGTATTGGAGATAGCTGAATATCTTAGTGATGAAAATCCTAATTATTTCTGGAAATTCATTGATTCATTATCGTCAAAAGTTGAAGAATTTCAACAAGGTTAGTATAAATGTAAAAAAAATTAATTTGTGACAAAATAAATCTATTTTTCAATTCGATAAATTTTCATAGGAACTGAAAAGGATCAGTACGATGCATCGGTTGAACTAGCTGGAAAATTTTTATCAATTAATGAAAATGCGGTTCTTAAGTTGGGTTTATCCTTACGCATTTATTCATCTAGAGTGGAAATGTTTTCTCAAATGGGAGAAAATAAAATTCCATCCCATCTAGATTGTAATAATGTATTGAATATTGCAGGACAATATACATGTTCAGTAGATGAAATAGAAAATTTAGTTGAACAGGTCTGTTTAATGAAAAACTAAATTCCATAGTAGCTCTTCAACATACAGTACAAATCTAATTTTATCTTATGATTTGATAGGCATCTTGGACCACTGTAGAAACATATGCCATTGACCACTATTATCGGTCAGCTCAAAAATCAGATAAAATAATTATATTCTATGGCCAAATCGGTTCATCTAATTTTTTCAACATTTATGAAAAATTAAAATCATTAAGTGAAACTAAGAATATCAATTTTATACTTCGTCATTATATCAAAGTAAGAGTAAAGTTAATTGGTTAATCGATTGTTTTTCAATTAAATAAATAACTTTATTTATTACATTTTGAATTTACAGGATAGACCTGATAGGAAATTACGATTATCAGGGTATGGTGTTGAATTGCAAATGAAATCTACAGAATACAAAGCCACTGATGATTCTGATATTAAAGATAATACTGGAAAAAACGATGAAGACAGTAATGAAGGAGAAGAAATAGAGGGATTGAATTTTGCAATTTTAAAGTAAATTATTTTCTCATAATAATGATATAAGATAATTACTTCATAATCTAAAATTATTTTTCTTCGCAGAAAACTACATCCCGACAAAGTAGCTGAGCTAGATAAATTTCAAGCATATTTAATTGAAACCAGTCATGAAATTGGAGCATTAAAAGTATGGCAGTTCCAGGAACTCAGCCATCAAGCTGCCGAAAGAATTATGAACTCACCCACAAATGAAGCTATAAAAGTGCTTACAGATATTTCTCAGAATTTCCCTATGCAAGTAAGACTAAATTGTTTAATTGATCTATTTTTCAAATTATGAATAAAATTTAAAAATAAACTATTTATTTTAGGCAAAATCATTAATTAGAACTAAAGTGAATAGTGATATGAAAAAAGAAATGAAGTTAAATCAAGAAATTTTCTCTGTGAGCTTGAGTCTTCAACCAACAGATACAGCACTCTTCATTAATGGCTTGTTCTTTGATTTAGAAGCAATTGATGTATTGACTCTTTTGGAGTCTCTTAGGAATGAATTAAGAGTGATGGAATCACTTCACAAAATTGGTATTTCCTAATACATTTATAAATAATATATGAATTGATAATAGTATATGATATAAATAATTGTTTATATAATTTTTAGGCTTCAGTAATAAAAAAATGAGTAAGTTATTGGCTTTAGACTTATCTGGACCCTCAGATAATCAAGATTTTGCAATGGACATAAGAGATTCCGCCATAATCTGGGTGAATGACATAGAGGAAGACTTTCGGTATAGCAGATGGCCCCGCTCATTGTCCGAATTATTACGTCCGACATTCCCAGGAATGCTCAGAAATATCAGACGTAATTTATATAATTTAGTACTTATTGTTGATCCCTTGAGTCAAGACTGTGCTCCATTGATCAACTTAGCGGAATCGTTATATGCGCATTCTGCACCGCTTCGAATCGGTTTCGTTTTTGTTAGCAACTATGATACTTCTGTAATCGGACTACAAGATGCAAGTGTTGCAGTGAACAATGCATTCCATTACTTTATCGAAACTAAAACTCCTAAGGATGCTCTAGGCTTTCTATCTAGCTTAGGAAATTATGCTACTTCATCTGGTATTGATGTTAACATTGTGAAGAAAGCAATGAAAGCAAGGGATTCTTCCGCTGACGTAAGCTATATTCTTGGAGAAGAATCAGAATATGATGTAGGACGTCATTTGGCTAGTGATTTTGTTAAAAGAACGGGTTTCAAAAAATTCCCACAAGCTCTCCTGAATGGCGTACCTCTGCCATCTAGTCAATTGAATGCAGAATTTTTCGAAGATGCAGTTTTATCCACAATTATGTCGCAGACTCCTCCATTGCAAAAAGCCTTTTTCAGAGGAGAATTTACCGATGGAGATGACGTTGTTGATTATATTATGAATCAGCCTAACGTCATGCCCAGGTTGAACGAACGTATATTAAGAGCAGATAAAAACAATTGGTTGAATTTGATTGGATCACTTCCTGAAGATGATGAATTTTCTAAATGGACGCCTCAAGATTTCTCTACATGGTTGATGAGTAATATGCGATATTTACACGCTACTCGTCGTACTGATGCACATCATTTGTTTACTTTCTGGGTAGTGACAGATATGAATACTGTTACTGGAAGAAAATTGATAAAGGAAGCTCTTGAATACATCGAATCAAATACCGATGTAAGATTAGGCGTAATAATAAATGCACCACCAAGTTCGGAAGATTTAATCACCGATCTCAACTGTTTAACTCTCGCTGCGTTAAATTCACTGCCCACAAACGAAGCTATAAATGTTATTAGTAAAATGGTTATGGAAGATAATGTTCCTTTAATAAAAGAGAAAAACTGGGCTTTTGACTTCACCAAAGCGCAATTGGAAGATCAAACAAAATTACAAACTATGTATAGATATTACTCTAAAACCGTTTTAAATGTAGAAGAGAGTGGAAGAGTAGTTCTATGTAACGGTCGTATAATAGGTCCATTGAATGCTGATGAGGAATTCACCACCGAAGACTTTTCATTATTAGAGAGATTCAGTCAAAGCACGTATGGAGATAAATTATTTAAGCATTTGATAAAATCAGAATTAGCTGAGCTCGATGAATATGGTATGTATCAGCAACAATGTATTATGTATAATCACTATTATTCATTTATTTTCAATCTTTACAGAACAGAGTGAAGTCACCGATGATATGATAATGAAGATCACATCATTGTTGGTTCCGCGTCCTCAAACTAGAAGTCGATATGACGTTCCTTTCCATGGAGATGAACATAGGTAAATTGATTTATTCAATATTATATTATTATGAATATAGTATACTAAAATTTTATTTTACAATATTTCAGTGCTATAAAGATTCCAGCAGCTAATCCAGATGCTGTAGCATTTAGTTTAATCGCTATAGTCGATCCAGTCTCACGAGGAGCGCAAAAACTTGGTCCAATATTGAATACTTTGCAACAGTCATTGAATTGTAATATAAAAATATTCCTGAATTGTCTGGATAAGAATAGTGATATGCCACTTAAGAGGTCTATATTCAAATCAATAGTTATAACTTTTTCATATTTTAAATCTCTATTTATCGATTTGATTTTTATTTCAGCTTTTACCGTTTTGTGCTAGAACCTGAAGTACAATTTACAGCCGAAGGTCAAATCAGTGGCCCCATAGCCAAATTTACAAAACTACCAACTTCGTCATTATTAACACAACATATTCATACACCTGAAAATTGGTTGGTAGAAGTAGTCCGAAGTGTTTATGATCTCGATAACATCAAATTGGATAACGTAGCCATGGGTGTCCACAGGTAAACACTAATCGTTTATTTTTACTCTGGGATAACAAATAAAATCTTATTTGTCTTGCAGTGAATTCGAATTAGAGTACTTGTTACTTGAGGGACATTGTTTCGAAGCTGTAATGGGCAACCCTCCAAGAGGATTGCAAATTACTCTAGGCACTGAAACTCAACCATTATTGGTTGACACAATAGTTATGGCTAATTTAGGATACTTCCAATTGAAAGCAAATCCTGGTGAATGGATTTTACGACTTCGGCAAGGACGTTCAGCGGAAATATATGATATTACTACCGTCGATGGACAAGATGTTATTCGCGATGGCAATGATGTTAAAGTTTTACTTAGTTCACTGAGAAGTCATGTTCTCAAAGTAAAAGTATCCAAAAAACCAGACAAAGTTAATATGGACCTGCTATCTGAAGATGACAAGCAATCTGGTCTCTGGAACTCAATTTCAAGGTGAATAAAGACATAAATAATATTATTTCTTCAAAAACAATTTAAAAAAAAAGAAACAATGCTTATATACAAAACTTTTTTCAAATCATGATTATTTGAAAAATTTAATTGCTATTTGTTTTCCCTTTTATAGCTTTGCCAAATTTTGGTAAGCGTTCGATTTTATGTAGATTTTAGGATACCGTTGACTTAGGGTCGTCAGTAAAAATAGAACAAACTAATTTTTACAGTATACATCAAATTGAATTTTGAAGTGTTCATCGAATATAATTTGGATAGATCAGCTTTTAATAATGCCAGTAATGTATAGTTTTTTATGAATATTTTTGTTTTAAAATAGGACTTTCACGACTGGCGAGGAAACTGAAGATAAGGATGAGAAGTTGAATATTTTCTCTCTTGCTTCTGGTCATCTTTATGAGAGATTCTTGAAAATTATGATGCTCAGTGTTATGAAACATACAAAAACACCTGTTAAATTCTGGTTCCTTAAAAATTATCTTTCCCCTACATTAAAAGTAAGTAAATTTAGTAAAAAACTCTTTTTTATTTTCATTTCCATACTAAATTCTTTATTTCTTTTCATATAGGACTTTTTACCTCATATGGCTAAAGAATACGGATTTGAATATGAACTTGTTCAGTACAAATGGCCAAGATGGCTTCATCAGCAAACAGAAAAACAGAGAACAATTTGGGGATACAAGATTTTGTTCCTAGATGTATTATTCCCGTTAAGTATTAAAAAGATTATATTTGTGGACGCAGATCAGGTAAATAAATATTTATGGTGCATATTATAAGTCGAAAAATTGTAATAACACTTTACAAAATCACAGGTTGTCAGGGCCGATCTGAAAGAATTAGCCGATTTAGATCTTGGAGGTGCTCCCTATGCTTATACACCATTCTGTGATAGCAGGAGAGAAATGGATGGTTTCAGATTTTGGAAGCAAGGATATTGGAGAAACCATTTACAGGGTCGTGCTTATCATATTAGCGCGTTGTACGTGGTAGACCTGAAAAGATTCCGACGTATCGCTGCGGGAGATAGACTACGAGGCCAATACCAAGCGCTTAGTCAAGACCCCAACAGTCTTTCGAATCTTGATCAAGTAAATTTTGCTTCAATTTTTTTGCATCATTATTTTGAAATTATTGTAATTCAATTTAATATGTAATTTTTCAGGACTTGCCCAACAATATGATTCATCAAGTAGCAATCAAAACATTGCCACAGGAATGGTTGTGGTGTGAAACATGGTGTGATGATAAATCTAAGAGATATGCTAAAACAATAGATTTAGTGAGTATTTTTTACTACATAAATCGTTTTCAACAATAAATTACCATAAATTATATTTTCTTTAGTGTAACAATCCAATGACGAAAGAAGCCAAACTACAGGCTGCAATGCGAATTTTACCTGAATGGGTTGGATATGATGAAGAAATTAAAGCGTTACAACAAAAGATTGAAAATGAAAATAGACAGACTGAAAAAGAAAGTTCAGGTATATATCTTGTAGATAAGGAGTGTAGAACATAATATATCACAAGCTGTCATTTTGTAATTGGGTAATTTGAATAATTGCAGAAATCGTCGATGATGCTGCAAAACACGAAGAGTTGTAAATTTAGCTCATTTAATTTCCAAGCTGACAGGTTATTCTTTATTCACAGTGGATAGAACAATGAAATGTGATGAGATACAGAACAAAAAGTGTGTCAGCTACTGAAACTAAACTGTGATGAACTTTCAGTGACTTTGTCTTTATTAAGTTATCAGAATTTGAAATATTTGTATGAAAAATCTAAAATCATAAATCATTTTGGTATAACGATTACCATATAGTATAGTTGAATTGCGGCAAAGGAATCGCGTTCCCGTTGTAAGAACGCGTGTGATTTTATAAAGCCCCCATTACGATAAGTAATAAACTTATAATATTTGTATATACCTTTACATTTTTCTCTATCTAATAATCGTATTATCGGCTCTTAGTTAGCTCCATCGATATTCAAATATCACAAGAGGTCGTCCGTGCATGCATTATTTTTCTACCGTGCAAAGTGCATGAAATTCAATCAGATTAAGAGAGAAATATCATATCGGGAGAGATTTAGTTGAACGGAATTCGTCATCACAAATTCCACGATAAATGATACGCAAGTAATGCGTATTAAAAACGTGACCTGTAGATTTTTCTCAGATTAACTAATTTGAGGCATTTTATCTGTAGTCGCCCGGCTCCGTGTGTCAGATACCGCTAAAATTCCGACGCGGAATCTCAGTTTCGCGTCTCCGAATTCGCGCACACTCTCCCCGTCAACAGGAGATATTTTGTAAACAATCAAAATTGACGGACGGTCACACTAATGACATCTCTCGTCGATTTATAGCTGCACGCTGTACTATTTACGCTCCGGGCGCGCGCACGAGTTTGCTCGCGATCGTCGAGAGTTACATTTTTCCGTCGATCGCACGACAACGGTTACGCTCGTGCGCGAACGTTTATTGTCGATTTCGGCTATTGGAAAATCACGCGCGTGCCGGAATGACCGGAAAGGAGCTCGACGGAGATGACAACTCGAGAGGGGAAAAAGAAAATCAGGACGAGCATGTCAGCACGTACGTTGTCAGAAAATATAAACGCAAATTGTCACTTTCGTCATTACATTATTTTTGTTTGTGTTCGTATAGTATCGCGATTACCGTCTATGCATTGTAAATAATAAATGGGCACGGAAAATTGGCTTATTTTCAAAAGAGAGTACGAAAAATAATCATGTTTCGTGTGTGTGTGTACTCGAGGCGTGAAGGCAACGAGTCTTTTTAAACTTGAATGATATTGCGAATAGTCGTCACCGTCTACCGGCTTTTTTCGCGCTTTGAGGAAGCGATCGCTCGATACTATTCCGCGAAAAAAAGGAAAGCGTTACTAGAGCACGAATTAAGGTTTCGGTCGTATTTAACTGACCGTAAACATGTAAGTAATCAACAGTCAAGGTAAAAATAATTCATGGTTTTTTCAAATGGTTTTGACACGGCCGATTCGTTAAAAATTCATACGTGAATTTCCACGTAGGTATATCGATCAGGTTATATTTTCCTCGCGTCATTCATTCATCAAATCGATGCCATCGGATGATAGCGGCTCAGTTGCTGTTTTTTTTGTCGTCCTGCAGCATCAGTTTTTACAATAATAATATACATTCTATTTATACTCGTGTATATCGATATCGGTATCAGGTATGACGTCCGTATCTTTCGGAATTATGTTCGATCCGTGAATATAATTATCGTTTAAAGTATACGAAAAGTGACATCGTATTACACAGAAATCGTTATACTTTTCCTACATTCCGTATTTGACGAGCACTAATAACATCGCGACCGATATTTTCGCAAATATCTATTTTCCTTCTGAAAAGAAAGAGAAAGAGAGAGAGAGAGAGAGAGAGAGAGAGAGAGAGAAAGATAAAAAGGTGATAAATTTTTCCTCGACGAAGGGTGAAAAAGCCGTTACGCAATTTTTATACGCTAGCCGATCTAGGAACTCATTGTGTGTATGAGTACGTTTAATATGTATCGATGGCGCACGAGTATCGTCTACCCCCCTTGCTGGCCGAGTCGTGCGACGTTCCGCAAACGACGTTAAAAATGGTCAGTCGAGCCGAAAGTCAATCGTCGCACAGTCGGTCTCGTGGCAGAGGAGGGAGCGGTACCTCGTGCACGTCCTCGTCGTCGCTGCACAACTCACCATGGACAGGGCCAACGACTGCAATCTCGAAGAGTATGAATCAATTTTACATTCGCTTCAATTTTTTCCGCCGAGTCCTCTTATTCGTAAACAACCGTTTTAACCGTCAAATTTGAAAGAGTCAACAACGCCGAGCGTCTCTTTATTGTTTTTATCAATCCGTGAAACGAAACACTCCCTCTGGTCAATACAGTATCTTATCGTTCGACAATTAATTTCCGCGTTTTTATCGATACGAAATAAATTAACGTCCGCGTTCGAATGCAATTTGCATCGCGATGTCTTTTTTTGTCTCTTCCGTAGAACGCTCGAGGGTTAACGGCATTTTTTTCCTCCATTCGATCGGAACGTTTCATCGCGACTCGTTATCCCAATTAACAGAATATACGGAGATCGGATCCCTCTGAGGAGAAGATTGATGGTGTAACGCGACCGAGGCTTTTCCGAGTTTATGAAAAACCGAGCCAAGGTGTTAAAATTGTCCAAGTAAGGAAATAAGGAGCGATTACTGTAATTGTACTCCGTGACACGGAATTACACGACTAACCCCAATTATTTACCGCGTTATTAGATCTCGCATCGATTATTAGAATACGCGCGTGTTGTAACTGCGTAGCAATAGAAAACCATATCATCGCATTTGTTTGAGTGTTTGTTTCGTCTCGCGCGTAGTTCATCGGCTACATAGTGTACCTCGCGAGAACGCACGCCAGATAAAATTGACCTATTAGAAATTAATAACGAGTCAGTGAATTTCGCCGATACCGGGTGAATCGATATATCGATCGATGCCTCGCCGGTCTTCGATATATCGAAAGTGTCGCGAGCGTCGTTCGATCTCGCGAGATTATCGAAATCGTTTTTATCTCGGAGTTTTGCACTCGATTGATTTTTCAAAACACGACTCGCGGAAAAATGGCCACGAGGAAGACTCGATCTCGCGAAACATCGAGATCGTTTTCATCACGGAAGCTGCTGTGCGTATTGTAGACTCGGCTGGATTTTCAAAACTCGATCGATTCGAGGAAAAATGGCTGATTGGGAGGAAGACTCTCGCGATCAGGGCGAGAGAAGTGCGAGGTTAGAAAGAGAGAAACGAGATATCGCGGCGAAGGGAAAACCGTGGCGAGGTGGGGGTTCGTCGAAAGTCGGATTTATCGGCGATCGGCGGACTCTCGGCACGAGAAAGAGAGAGAGAGAGAGATAGAGAAATGAAAAAGAAAGAGGGCCTCGCGTAAAAAGCCACGATGCGTAAGCGAGCTGGCTGTTCGGCCGACGCAGTCTAGCGCGTTCCATTGAATATCGCGGGTCTCCATCCTCTTTTTTCCTTCTTTCTCGTCAATTGTGATACTCTCTCTCTCTCTCTCTCTCTCGCTCGCTCGCTCCGCCGGGCTTCTCCTACTCCTTTTTTTAGTCAACTCTCGCGTCGTGTCCGCTCGTCGACACGCGTGCGCGCGCGCGATCGTCGCGCGCGTCAGGATTCACGGACTCTCGCTAGTGCAAGAGAGTCTTCTCTCTCGATCTCGTCATCACCGGCTCACCTCCCCCGCCGTCTTACCTGGTGGCGGATCATGGACGACGAGAAGATCAAGCTGTGAGTTTTCAATAAATCTCGATCGATCGCCGAGTCGGTTTTTCCCACTCGAAGCGTTTTTTTCCGTTCTCCGAAATGTGTCGACAAGTTTTATTGTTTTTCCTAAAAGGCTCACCAGTGAACGCGTGTTGACGTTTCCTAGAGAGTAACAGTGGGAAAAAATTGCGTCCCGCGAGCGTCCTCGCTCCTCTTTTGTTGTTGTCGGTTCGCACGCGAGTCGGAAAAAATTCTCAAAACGCGAATTTCCGATATTCTCGTTCGATCTCGAAGGTCGGGGATCGTTTAGGGGGAAAAACTAGTTTGATACGGCAAATGTCACGAGTTCGAGTTTTTGACGTTTGACACGGAGCTGCATATTTTTTTCTCTCGTTCCGCGTATCCTTGAGAACTCCCGCGACGTTCACGTAGCCTGTACGCTCGCTCTCGCTCGTTCTCACGAGCGATATCGACACAAAGACGATTTTTCGTAGCCGATTTTTCCGATTATCCGCGAATTCCAAAATTTCTGCGGTTTTTTTCTCGCTGAAAAATAGTCCCTCGGCTGCGGTCGGTTATATAAACAAAAGCGAGAGAACGCTTATTTTCCTCTCGCTACGAGTTTCCATTATCGTTCAATTACCGATCCGCGATTATTCTCTTATTTAATTATTTCTCTCCCCTCTCGCCCTCGCCGATAAACTCGCTTCATTCGCTACACTGAGAAAAAAACTTTGTTGAGAACTGCATTCCTGCATTTTCAAAACGAAATTTTGACTGTAATGAAATAATCGTTGGGTTTTTTTGAATCAACAATTTTCAACAAAATTTTAAAAAATGAAAAACGAATGGTTACTGTGCTGCACGTGTGTGAACATTTTTAAACATACGATTATATATAGTGAGAATGTGTGTAATTTGTACATGTGAGAGAGACTATCATTCACCACTCATTATAATATAAACTGTTTAAAAATTTGTTCACATCTAATCGTTAATTTTTTCCGTGTACGAAAATTGTCTCCCAAAGTTTTTTCGCGATTCGTTACAGCACCAATTGCGACTCTATTTTTTTTTATCGGAGCTGTGATTAATTTTTTCGCGCGACCTTCGATTATCGACACCAATTCACCGTCAACGGTGCGTTAATAACGATGCACTGCGATTGATTCTCGCCGAATTTCGAGCGATCCAAAGTGGCGCGTAAACCGGAAATATCGGAGTAACGGTACCGGTTGGCTTAGTATTCGGTAAAAATGGGTCCTACACGGTCGCGTGCGGTGACCTTGGACCTGTTACGTCACAAAGTTTCATCAACCTCTCGTCGCGAATGCCACAATTCGTGTTTGCTTTCTGTTATTTATTAATAACGCAATTTCCGGTCTTTATGAAAATATCGAAACTTTCATTGTCCGTGCACGAATCGAGAAGCGGTAAAATTACTCAAGCGTTCGATCCCGTCCTTCGTGCCTCGCGACGGTGTCGTGCGGATAATGCACAACCGCGTGAACTTTCTTGAGTTTCACGAAACACGTGGTTGTGTGTGCTTTCTTTCGATAAGTGGGTCAATAGATCGATTCTTTTTTCGTTGTGACGCGATATTTAGAAATCTCAATTATTTGAGATCGTTTGAATTCAAAATATTTCAATTATTTTATTCAGAAATTTCACACTAACGATAAGAACTCGTGTAACACGTCTCAATGTTTAGTAAAGAGTGTAATTCTACACGCGTGTCGGTAGCGTGTATCGAAAACCGCAACGCTCAGCCGGCTCGTTTAAGTCTTTAGTATCGATTACACCCAGCCGATCGTGTTTCTCGAGATCCGAACTCATCGGCTGCTCTCCGGAATGGAAAATGAAAAATACTCCCAATCTTAATTTCTCGATAAACACGACGAAAAAAAAAAATTGGATAAACAGGCCACGGAATTCTCGGGCTGTTATTTACGAACGGTCGTAGCACGATACGTGAGAAGTGCAACAATGTTGAGGGTAGCGTTGCAATCAATGAACGACGGTTGCGTGGGGACACTGCAACCGAGTAAACAAACTTATCAGTTCCTATAAATTACGCGCGGCTCATTCGAATTTTCATTCAATTTTCCTGCTCGATGGCTCAATATTTTTTTTACGATCGAGAGTCCTTGCGGGCTCGAACTAGTCCAAGGCTGAGATCGGGGAACAAGGTTCAAGAAAATAAATTTCGTATTTCTGGCGAGATAACGCAACTATTTGTCGGCATTATCGTGGCTGAGGGTTGTGTGCAACGCGCCTTCTATCTCTCGCGCCGAAAAACCAACGATAATCGCGGTCTACCTCGCGCCTCCTTATCGATCCTCGGAATCGTAAGATTGTGGCCACTCTTACGAAACTATGCTTCTTGCACTCGTTACCACGATCATCGGCTCACGTTTGAATCGTTGTAGCACGCGCGATCGTTCGATAACGGACCGGCCTCGTGCTGTCCAGTTTGTTGACGGATTGCTCGGGATTTAGGAAAATTCTGAGTCTTTCAATCACGCGACACAAACAAAAAAAAAATATCCTCAAAGAAATTGAGCATATTTTTTTTGAGAATTGAGTATTTGATTTTTGATAATTTTTAGTCGAGGTACAGCCAAAAATTAATTCTGAAAAATTGAGTATTTAATTTGATAATTTTTGATCATTTTTAGTAAAGAAACAGATAAAAATTAAATCTGAATCTTTGAGTCACGTGACGCAAATAAACGAAGGAATACAGAATATGCTCAGATTAATTGAGCTTTTTTTTTTTTGGAATCGAGATACAGCTCTTAATTATTTGAGGAGTATATTCAGAACTAATTCGTTGGTTAGAAACGTTACGAGGACATGATTATTCTAGAAAATATATTTTTACGTTGCAATGCGGGATGATTATCGCTCGATGTCTCATTTGTGTATTTTTGTACAATGCTGGGTATTGCACAGTCGTGTTCCGCGCGAGGCCGTTCAACTTTCGCGCAAACCGCGACAATACGTGCTACAAATTCGTGACTAACTGTAAACTTCGCGAATTTATGGAAATGTGTTTTTTCTCCTACTAATGATCGTTCAGGGCTGACGAGTCTACCGTCCGAAATCGGACAAGACAGGAAGGGCGACAGATAGGTCGAGATAAAATATCATTGTGCAAAAGGAAGTCAATGGTTACCGAGTGTTGTTCGAACAAAATTGTGAAAAATTCAATTTTATATAATATTCTTTTCTCTACTTTATAAAACTAATTAAATTAAAAAATAATTTGAAATAAAATTGAAGTCAGTGTTAAAATTAAGGCTCGTTGAACAGAAAATGTGGTACGAATTGAAATTTTTTTGATTAACGAATTTAACGAGATAGTCATAAAATAGTCACGTGACGATTTAAGTTCGTTAATGTACACTAAAAGATCGTTTCGAGTACCTTTGCGCACGGCATCAACGTGAATCGAACCTTTCTCGATCGTGATATACATTTGCACACGGCTACGTCGCGAGTTGTTGTCGAAATTCATAAGAAACTCGAATATTCTCGATATCGTTTTTCTACCTTCCTCGGCTAACGTTAATTCTACAAGAAACTCTTCCGGACTCGCCTCGCTCTCGAATTCGGATGTTTTTACAATCGCATTTTATTTTTTCATTCATCATTTGTTCGCGCTCGTTGTTGATAAATTTATTCGCAAGAAAAATAACCCGAAACGTTTTCGATAATATTTTACTGGGTAATTTTCCATTTGTTTTCTCAAATGTAATTTCTCGAAGAAATTTATGCAAATTGTTGGGAGTGAAAGAACAATTAGCGTCGTCTTATCGCGTCTCGTACGATCAATTTTCGCTGTTTGCTGTGAAATACTCGCAATTTTACGGAAACTCGCAGATAAGTCATTTCTAGGAGAGAAAAATGGTGCGACAATCCGCGCCGTGCACGCGGCAATCCGTTATGGAGAAACTGCTCTTTCACTCTTGTTTATAAAACGTATACCTTTTTGTCGACTTTTAGTTGCGCAATCTCACCGCGCGCATTTCCTCGCGTTGCAAGATTCTCTTCTAGCCGACTCTATCTGTCTTTCTTGAATTAAAAAATAATTCGTCAACATACAACAAACTTTTGAATTAAAATAAAAAAATTTAACTAAAATTAGATGATAAATCGAAAAAAATCATGCTTAATCTCTCACGATTACATTTCGTTGGAGTGTAACTTAAATTTCAGGCTCATTCACAGGCTTATCGATGAATTCCGGGCTGTGTGATCAGTAAAACAAACAGACTTACCGTTTCCACTTCGGCGATCGATAAAGGAAAACCGTTGCATTTTCCGTGCGAGTCATTTTCCACCGTCATCGTTATTTTCACTGCAATTCCTTATCTCCCAGATTCCCTCTGATACCCGTCACTATAAAAAACAACACTCAACAATTTATTGCGTAAAATTAAGTTAAAACAGTCGTCGTTCCAGTACACAATTTTCGATAATTGCGCGAACCGATTAAAAAAAAAAAAGTGCACTCAAACTTTGGCGGCAACCGATGAAAATTCATAATCGAGCCCGCAGCTCGTATAAAATTACGTAATATCTGATAAAATCGCCTATTGCGTATTTTATGAATAGAAAAATAGAAAAAAAACTCGTGACGCAGGTAGAGACGATGCTAAAAAAATATCTTAACTGTTGCAAAACGAGCGGGACGAGCGGCATTTCGAATCGTGAATAATTTACTCGCGCGGACGCGTAGATAATTAATATTTTTCTCCAAGAATTTTCATAATTTTTCGGAATTCGTATGCGCGACGATTGCACGTGCTGCACGCTGCATTCCGCCTGCATCTCTCCCTGGTACGTATAAAACGTCACGAGATCGAATCTCGCTCTCAGTGATTTGCCAAATCGCGCGCGAGAGAGAGAGAGAGAGAGAGAGAGAGAGGGCCGGAAATCGGAGCTCAAAAGCGCGCGTACACTCGTCGCGGTGAAACAGCGATGATCCGTGAAACGAATGGGTAATTAACAAAACTCTCGGCTGCGTTTCATAACGAAATGACGAGTCCGTGAGGCGAATCGGGAACGTCTGACGTTACGAGTATCCTTCTTCTTCGAAATCGAGAGTGTGATATAAGAAAACGTGCTCGAAAATATGATGGAGCTCGAGCAAACAATGTTCGAAAACACGGACGGAAATGAGAGTTACGTTGTGTTTCAGGTTTAAGGACAAAGCGGTGTACGGGTATGGGACCAGCATACCCCCCAACAATAACGAGGCCGAGGATGGGGACAGTACGCCGAAAAAAGTCATATTTTGCGTGCACGGAAAGTTGTCGGGATGCTGTACAGTCGTCAGAGGCGGCTCGATAGACGACACGTCGCCGGCAGAATACCAACAGCATACAGCCTGTGAGTGCTCGAATTAAATAATGTCGAAAAAACATTCAGAATTCATATAATACTGTGCTGTTTTTTCCATCAGTGACCGCATAAATAAAAAAAAAAAAAATACTAATGATAACATGAATCCTGAACGCTTTTTTTTTAACATCCCGTAAAGTACAATAAAAACTAACGACAATTTTGAATTTCAGTACCACCAGAAGATCACTGCCATCGTGAGAGGAATGAAGAAATAGACAAAAAGGCGAGGAAGAAATTACTGATAGCCAGTGTGTTGTGCGTTATATTTATGATAGGAGAAATTATAGGTAATTTTTCAGTACAATAAAAATAGAAAGTTAGTGTATTGCAAAAAGTTTTGTAGATTGTATTAAAGACACTACTCAAAACAATTATGGGGAAAATTTAAACTTCCTCTTTAAAATGGTCACCTACTTAATTGAATTCGATCATTTTTAGTCAAATTATAATTATATGAAAATGACGAGTGTCCCTCTAATTGTTTTGAGTAGTCTATTTATTTGCATACGTTCGAGTAAATATTTAATTCAATAAAATGAATCATTTCATTGAATTATTTGTTCTAGCAAATTAAATATTTATCTGAACGTATGCAAATATTCAGTACATTCTACAAAAATTTGTTTACAATGTAATTCTAGTGCTTCGATCTTTACTCAATTTTTCATTTGAAAAACAGGTGGTGTGCTCTCGAACAGTTTGGCAATCGCGACGGACGCGGCTCACCTGCTGACGGACTTTGCGTCCTTCATGATTTCCCTGTTCTCCATTTGGGTGGCCGGCAAGCCGGCCACGAGGAAGATGCCCTTCGGTTGGTACCGCGCCGAGGTGAGAACACAACGAGTCTCGTTATGCATATTCAGCGGACGAGATATAACCACGAGCCGGAATGCATTTATTCATGTCTCGTTCCGACGAGTTTGTAATTGCGCAATCGGTAACACGATGTCGATCGATTATTGTTGCGCTAAGTAATAGTCCGAATTTTTATCGACTCTCTAATAATCACCAAACACACAGCCTTCGAAAATTTTCTCTTCTCCCCACTGAAATTTGCTATTGAATTTTACTGATTTTTTTTTTTTATTTCAGGTGATCGGTGCTTTGACATCGGTTCTCTTGATTTGGGTGGTGACCGGTATTTTGTTCTATCTTGCTATCGAGCGGATAGTCCACAAAGATTTCGAGCTGGACGCTACCGTGATGTTGATCTCGTCTGCTATTGGCGTTGCGGTAAATCTAGTGTTAGTGATATCACTCTCGATTACATATAAACATATACATGCATGCCCAATGACGTGTACAATCGCGTGTTTTAATTACGTCTCGATTAGCATGGCACGGCTCTAATGAGATCTTCAAAGCCTAATTGCCAGTTTTTCTTCTACACGTAATTCAGAACAACCGATTTGCATCGATTCTAATGACGGGACGAGGTTTTTATTATTGTTTTGTACTCGCAGAATGGGCTTGACGCTGCATCAGCACGGTCATAGTCACGGTGGACACGCTGGTCACGGACACAGCCACGGTGGACACAATGGTGACTCCGAAAAAGGGAGTCAGGAATACGCACACGAGGAGAAGAGAAATATCAACGTCCGTGCTGCGTTCATCCACGTATTGGGTGATTTTATACAGAGCATGGGGGTTTTTATTGCCGCCTTGGTTATTTATTTCAAGGTAATTGTTACCGACGTTTTCTTCAAACATAAACTCCTAAAAGATACTAAAAGTGAAAATTTTTGTTTCAGCCTTCTTGGAGTATCGTAGATCCCATTTGTACATTCTTATTTTCCATTTTGGTAATTTTAACGACAGTAGCAATTATCAAAGACGTTATGAACGTTTTAATGGAGGGAATGCCCAAAGGTTTCGACTACAACGAAGTCGAGGGCTCGTTTATGCAAATCGATGGTGTTGTGAAAGTTCACAATTTACGAATTTGGGCGTTGTCGTTAGACAAAACAGCGCTTTCGGCTCATCTCGCTATAAGTAAAGTTTTTTTTAGATATTTATCAAGCGGTAACTTTTCTTCAACACGCTAATTTTATTTTTACCCCTTTTCCAGAACCAGGAGCAAGTCCAAACGAAATTCTACGAACAGCTACTAGGAATATTCACGACCAGTATGATTTCTTTGAAATGACATTACAGATTGAGGAATTTAACGAACGGATGGAAAACTGTAAACAGTGCAAAGCACTGTCGCAGTGAAAATATTCACTAGTTTAAAAAAGTACTGTAAAACAAAATAGCGTGATATTATTATACTTTTTAAAACAAAATTTTCATTAAGCGATAAATAATGAAATATTTTGTTTTATTCTACGTTTCTGAGACGTCATAAACGTAATCATTGTAATATTATCATTAATATTCGTTTTCTTCAAAAAATGTTTATTCGAACAAATTTATTTTAAGATTTGAAACCGTTATCAACAAATTGCGAAGTTACTGAAGTTCATAATTTATTTTAAATAACATCCAATTCTTAAGCAATGTAACCGTTCAGTACTCTTTACGCATTGATACCCAATGTTGATTTACTGAAGATATTTATTTTTAAATATTTTTGAATGTTTATAAAATGCCTGCAACTTAAAAAGTATTGATCTTTTTATGTGAAATAACTTAAGACTGAACTGTAAAAAAGTATAAAACCTCTCAACGGGTCATTACAAACAACATAATTAAAAAGTCTTCTTCTTCAATTCCTATATTATTTTCGAAAGAATTTTCGCTCGAGCCGACGAGTGCCGATAAAGTGGGCTCCTACCTTACAACCACTTCGCCGGTCGCGGTCGGCCATGTGCACAATACATGCTATTGGCAGCATTGCTTAACGAACTTCATGAATATACTCGCGATTTTAAAATGTTAACACGAGTGAAAAAATAAATGTGATTGAGATTTCATTTCTATCTTACATTTCTAAATTTCAACAGTAATATAACGTAACAATAAATAATAATTCGAATGGACGTGATTTAATAGTGTTTCAGCTCTTTGGATAATTTAGAAGAAAGTTTATAAAAATTTGGCGCGCACATAACCTGTTATCTTATAAAACGGTTTTTAAATGAAATTTCTGTGTAAGCCGTATTTAAACGATTGTTAGAAAAATGAGAGATTTAGAAGAAATTAATTGCGAGGTATTTATTTTCAATCTCATTTACATTTTTCTGACATTTTTTATTAGTTTGATTATAAGTTATAATGTTGTATATTTATTGTGTACATTTTGTAAGATTTTAAATAACATAATAAATACTTATTAAATATTTTGTAGATACGTAAAGAAATAGATCTTCAGCAGTCAATTTCAAGCAGACTCAAAAGTCATGCTGTTGAAGATGTTAAAAACTCGATAAACTCTGTAGACAACGACAATACTTTTATTCCACATGGTGGTTTCCTTAATAATGCACAGTATGCGTGGTTATCTTATGGAAAAAATTTAATAATTGTAAATGCAAAAACTGGAGAAAATATCAGCTCTTGGACATTTTGCGAAAATATAAGTTGTGTATCTCAATTTCCGTCTCTTCCTGGACAGTTACCTTTGCTGCTTGTAGGATTGGATAATGATGCGCATAGAGTGAAAGATTCACAAGGTTTAATATGTATATTCGATTGTGCATCATCTCGTGTTCTAAGAGCAATTTCTGTGAGTGTTATTTCCTTTTTTTTCAATGTTTGTTATGATTTTTCTCAAAACATTGCTTCACAAGTATAATTTTTTATAGATGCCTGCTGGGGTAGAACAAGTTTGTGTTGTTTCTGGAGGTACAGAGTGGGAAGATTATAACGATAGAAGAGCCGATAGCATGTTAAATAATGCAGGAGGAATTGCATATGTGGCGTTAAGAAACTTATTACATATTGTTATTGATTTACAACGACCTCTATGGGATGGGGTAGACTTATGTTTTGTTAATGATGAAGCGTCACCTGCTGAAATAGATTTATCTTCGATATCGCCAGTATATCAGAAAGAACAATTCACTAAAGACAAACACGCCATCTTCAACTTGATGGATAGTCGTAAGTTGTATTATATATTTAAAAAATAAAAAATTACATAAATTTGTAGGTTGCAATCTGAAATTTTATAAATTGTACAAATGAATTTCAGGCATAGAAAATCATATTGGGTTCAACCGTCAAGAATTTGAAGCATCTATGTTATTCGAAAGAAACTTCTCCACAGTTATCACTAGCTCGGTTAAAATAGGTTGCCTCATATCGGGATGTTTGGGAAGAGTAATTATATGGCAAAATGATGGTTCTATCGGATGGATCAGTTCGCCAATTGAGGAAAATATGATGATTACGCATATAGAATTGTTAGAACCAACTGACGATCCTAGACCATTCTACTATTTGTGGGTTGCATACGAAGATAAATCTTCTAACACATCCCCAGTTTTAAAAATGTTTGCTTTATCGTTTGAGAGCAAATACTGTGATAGAGGGACGAATTTGTACTTCAACTTATCTGCTGAACCAAGATTGAAATTTGAATTCGAATTGGAAGAAGGTGATAAGATTATAAATTTGTCCACCATCGAGAGGGGGAATAATGTGGACCAGACAGATTCGGCTAATAAACGCGGAGAAGATAATTTATTACTAATTTCAACCAATAACAGGACTCTACTGTTTGATTTGAATCAGTGGTACAAAGAACAAATGCCTCGAATAATCGGGGAACGCAAAAATCCAAATAGCATATTAGCACATTATAGTACACGCTCATTGACATCGGAAAAGAACGAAAATTTAGTTATAAGTTGCTCCTATGTTCCTAATACGCTTCGAGAATTTGCAAATAATAACCCAATCACAACCGAAGAATTATTTTACCCAAATTCATTAGCACTGGAGTGGGTGGAATTGAGTGTATCGCAGTTGACATTTTGGATGACTCGAGGAATTCAATCTGAAATTCTACGCGAAATAGCTGTATCGGGGCCAGTTGCTCTAATCGAACCAACCGAACTGTTCCACAAGTGTCTGTCTGTGGGCCTACTACCGTTTAACACTGAATATTCTTTCGAAAGTGATCTCAATACGCAGAGAGAAATGTTGTTATCGCTGTGCTTGGAGCAACGTTGGACGATGTTTTTGATCAGATGCTCCAAAGAATGGTCGGACGGTAGTGCCGCGTATTTGTACCCGCTATTTTTGAAATGGGGAGTCCAACGAGCAGCTGCGATAAAAGCTATAAGCGATAGACTCTGTATACCTCTCTTTGATCAATCTGGCACCAGTATTGGTGAATCAGAAATCAAAACGTTGAGGTTTTGTTCGCAACAGTTGGACTGTTTGTCGAACGTAGTCGCTAAACTACCAAATGAAACAGCTGATTTGAGGCAGCAGCAGAGAGCCCTTAAACGCATATCAACGTTCCTCCAGGTCGTTCTCTGGTTTTACGATGTTGGTCTGTTGCCTGAAACTCAAGAGATAATCGACGGCTCAGTACCGATATCGATCACGTTGAAAATTCCGTATCCCTTTGGCAAATTAGCAGCTTTGTACAAAGAAAAACGAGAGCAAGTAAAAAACGACTCGCACTCTTCGAACGCAGAGGAAGAAGTATTTTTCATAGATGAATTGATAATGCGAGAATGCACTGCGTTGAAATCGCAGTGGGAACGAGAAGGCAACGACGAGGAAAATTTGAAAGGCTATTACCCTCCTCCTTCGTTACAATCGTTACTCCGTAGCCATCTGGCCGACTGTTACCAAGAAGACTTGGACGAAATACTAAGCAAACACCAAATCACGATATACCTCTTGATGGATCTAGCTATGCTCTTGCAGGGATCTTATCCGAGCGTCGATCAGCTTATAAAATATCCTTCGGCCTTCAAGATGAACCCCAGTGTGATAAAATTAACTCAAGCACTCTGGCTCTTGGATCACGAAGATTACCAAGGTTTCATAGATATTATGACGGGCCAATTGGTGTTTGATTCCGACGTTAAAGATTGGCACCACCAGTTCATCGTAAGGACGTTAATACGTAACAAGCAACATAAGTTGGCTCTGATATACTTGAACGTCAGAAAACCCCCTCTGTCGTCGATTAGCGATCAGGGAACGGTAATCAATCTCTCGGTCGAGCACGGTTTGGTTCAATCTGCTTTCCATCGTCGGCCACCGTCGCACTACTCTCAGTTACTAACGTGCTTCTTCAAAGCTTGTAAGTCGTATGGAAAAATTAGTGACATTCTACATTTGTCTTTAGAACCCGAAGAGGAGGAGGTGTTCGTGAAATTCCTCGAGCAGGAGAATTTGGAGGACATAAGGTTACTTTATTACCTACAACGCAGCAGATACACCGAAGCTAGCAATGGGAAGTCATTAAACGTACTGAAAAATGGTTCCAAATCTGTTCAACAAATTTCTCTGTTCATGCTGAATGCTTACAACGCAACTCTACCTGAGATAATCAAACAATTCTCCTCGAACGTTGCTAGCTCAATGGATATCGACGAAGAATCGAGGTATCCAAAACCGATGTCTCATTACAAAAGCGTGGCTCCTTCGTCGTTGAATTTCGAAATGGCGATAAAGAAGGCGAAGGAAACTTTTTTCAAACAAGACAGATCGCAGATTCCATTCGTAACCGCGCCTTGCTCTTCGTTGAGAGGGAACAGCGATAATTCCAATATCAATCGTATAATTTATCCGTCGATAGTGAAACGATGCGCCAAACGTTCGCTCGATCAAATGCGCGAGGATGACAACGACGAGGTCGATAGGTCATTCGACACATCCAAACGTAGGAAGTTGGACAGTTCTAATATGGCGAATAATTTGCGCGTGAAAACGCTGGGATTGAGCGCGGCGGAGACTCCGGTGGTTAAACGTAAAATAAATTCATCTGGCCGGAAGGACGAGCCTCTAGAGACACCCCAGTCGATCCTGAAGATCCGTCAGATGATTCGGAACTCGGCTTCTCCTACTTTCTCGGAACCAGCGACGGACCACAGCGGTTCGCAAACGAGCGAGAAGCACAAGAAGCTCAGTAGACAGATAAGATTTAATTTCAATCGAACGGACGAAGTTGACGAAGACGAAAACATGAACGATAACTCGAAAGACAGCGATGTTTACTTCAGTCCTGACGTCAGCGAAATGTACGAGAGCGGAGTTTTGTCGGAGAACAGTAATTATGAAGGTACTGAGGTTTACCGTCCAAGACCGAGGCCAAGCCTCCGTCGAAGTGCCGAAAAATCGCCAAATTCTGAGTTGAACAAATCAGCCCAGAAGGTCCCGAGTTCTTCGGACTCGTCGACGCTCGTGTCGAGTGGCAACAACTCCCAGTCCCCAACGGAAATCAACAAGTCCAGGCCAGACCAGTCGTTGCTGCAAGCTTCCTCGTATTCCACTACCGTATTGTCCTCGGACACCAGTTACGAAGTGTCGATAAATAAAAATCCCGTTACGAAAATTTTGCGTTGTTCGTCGAAACTGTCGACAGAATCGTCAACTCCTCAGGATAGTCCCATCACCTTTTCAACTTACAAGCACGCAGTCTCGTCTACTCCGCTTGTAAGAACGAAGTTTCAAGAGGAGCTGGAATCGCGAGATGACGAACAATTCTCGATGGAAGTAGATGAAGAAAATCACGAAGACAAATCGCCTGGTGAACGTTCCGAGAGGGTAGCTAATATACCAGTTCTGAATTTCAACGATAGTAGTCAGAAAATCCTTGATCAAGACGAGAACACTAAGACTGAAAATTACGAGAATGAAGAGAAATCTGTGAAACCAGAACACCCCGCTGGCGATTCGTCGAGATTATTAGTTGAAACGAGAACGTTAGAAGAAACGAACAGAAGAGAAATCGGCGATGAGAATTCCGACGAAGAAGTGATACATTTGGAATACCACGCGGACGACGATAAAGACGAATTGGAATTGCACGGGTTCGATAAAATTGGACATACCGAAGCGATCGATGAGGACAAATTCGATAGAACTTGCAAGAAAGATGAACGACCACAAGTGATAGGACTTTTCGATATAACCGACGATGAATCGAGCAACGAAGCCGAGGAAGTGCAAAAATGTACCAAAAATATTTCAGCTGAGAAAGAGAAACTGGAGACTGTCGAGGACGCGAACATAACTGATGATGAATCGGACAACGAAGAAGTTTTCGTGCTAGCTAAAAACAGTCCCGTTTCGAAAGCTGAGGAATACTCAACCTCCGATTCCGACGCATCGATATGCTCGGTGAAGGCCGTTGAGAAGAAACCCACGAACGAGAATGCTCCCCAAGACAAGCCAACAGTCGAGACCACATCGAGTCCTAAATCAGCAGCTCAGAAATCGAAAGCTCGGGCTCCGAGAAATCGCAGAGGCATACGTACAGAGCCATCCGAAGAGGAGCCCTTGCCTGTTAGACGCACAACGAGGGCCACGTCCGTCACAAAAGAGCTCAGCTCTGATTCGTCCATCGCGAAATCGCAATCCAAATCACCCACTGAGAAGAAAGGCAGAACGAGAAGGACGCCGTCGGAGTCCGAAAACGCAACCGAGGCGATCGACGAGAGCTCCGTGAGCGACTTGACATCGTCGAAGGCGAAGAGGGCCAGGTCGAGGAGGTCCGTGTCCGTCGACAAAGACTCGAGCGACACGAACGATAAATCCAACGAAGGCGTGACCCTGAGGAGGAGCACGAGGCGAGCGGCGTCCGTGCAGAAAGAGCTGCCAATCACGATACAGTCCCTGCGCAGCAGGACGGTGTCGATAGCGGAAGAGACGGAGGAGAACGAGGAGGACAGAGAGCCGAAGAAGAAGCCCGCGAGGGGCAAGAAAGCCAGCAAAGAAACTGACACTACCAAGGTAGGTAAAGAAGCAACGGTTGGCGCGGATAAGAGACGAAAGCGTGGCGTTTCGGAGCCGAAAGAAATATTGATAAGAAACGTGAGGAGTCGAAGGTCCAGCAGCGTGGTGAGCGACGTTATCCTGGAAGAGTCGAACGAGAGCGAGGCCAGTCAGAAAAGCTTGCTGTCCCGAAACACAAACTTGCTGAACAGTCCAGCCTCGAACACGAGAAGCCGTCGGTCGTCGATGCAGTCGATACCCGACGAGTTGGAATCGAGGGACGAAAAATTGGCAGAGGACTCTTTGAACTCGACTCAACGCACGCGCAAGCCACGCAGAGCAGCGAGCGTTAACGTGCCCCAAGTCGATGTCAAGAAGAGAGTTCGCAATTTGAGATCGAAGAATATAATCGAGGATGCGATCGAGGAAGAGACTCCGGATTCTCAAGAACCTGTAAATACGGTGAAAGCTACCAAAGGTAGGAAGAAGGCTGCGTCAGTCGCGGATTTGAAGAGCGTCAAAGATTTGCCGGAAATTCCCAAGAGGGGGCGAAAAACTTCGTCGTCGAGCAAGAACGACGAGTTTATGTTTTCGCAGCCAGGTGTGAGCTCTAATTCGCCTGTAGATCAAAATGGTAAGTTGCGATGAATTTTGTAATCACTGGATTTACCCGAACGTCGAATTAATGAAATCCGTTGCTCTGCAGATGTAGGACAAGTACCGAAATTCATATTCTCACCTCCCCACACTAGATCTCGTGACGACTCCTCTGATCAGCGACGTATGTATCTCTCAAATATTGAATCTAACTTTTAACGATACATACATTTAGTAAATCTATCCGTTTGAATTTTAGGAAAATAAAATACTCGTGAAAATATCCAATGATGAAAAATGTTATGTCGGGAAAATCCATCCTCTGAAAGTAATTATAAATATCATTGATCCTTGCCTTTGTAAAGAGTTTTTACTGTTAGAAAATTAATAAACATAAATACTGTAATATTTAAGTACCGAAAAATTGTTTGTAACTGCTAAAAAAAGCTGCGGGTCTGCTTGAAAATATTTGATGCCTCGAATTAATAATTTAAAGAAATAAGAAAGACAACAACATTGACAATTGATATATGCTTATTTATTATTACGACAACTTATGTTCCTAAAAATAGGAACATTCGTAAATCTGGAAAAAAATAAAATTTTTCATACAAATACTGAATCTGGTAAACATGCGTTTTGAAAATAAAAACTAGTACGTATAGTCAGAAGTGTATTAAATCCTAAATTCGAAAAATTTGACCATGGGACCATTATTGAAAAGGATAAATTCATGTAATGAATCTTATTGAGACAAATTTCTTTAATAATACATATTATTCGATATTAACTCGAATAAAATTTCAAGTTTAAACATGTTCAAAAGTTATTTTTTGATTATTTAATAGAATTGGTTATTGTATACTGTTCATGCTCTGAGAAGCGATTTTTGCTCAATTCCAATTACTATCATACCATATAAATCTATGCGTGGAAAAATGTGTTGAATATATATTATGCCATCAGTAAGTTTAATAAAAGTAATATGTATATAATGTGAATGGTGATTAATTTCTTATTTCATACTGCAATTGAGTTTCTCTGTATTAGATTAAAATTTATTCATAATTTATATAAACGGAACAGATAAGATATTTACAGAGAGCGACACCTGTAACAGAAACATTTACAGTTCGCAGTTTGTCTGTCAAAACACTACTGACAGGAGATCGCTCGACGACGTTTCTCTTCCCTACATATGCGCACATATGTACGCATGTACACATGTGTTCACAAATGGAGCGAACTGTCAATATTCGAACTGAAGCGCGGTAGAGCAACGCCTTATAAATTATGCTTCATTACCATGTAGACAGCATTATTGTTATTGAAAAAAAATTCTATTTCGCTTGTTTAATACTACATCCGTGTAAAATTTTCTAAATTTTTTGTTGGTTTCTTGATTTATACTATTATGCATTTCTATACATTATGTATATATAAAAGATCATGAAAAGTGTAAGAAAAAATTTCGTTTAAATTTAAATATTGATTTTAAGTAGATGCGTAAAATATGTTCTAAGACCTAACTTATATATATTTCTTGTTACTAATTTCAAGGTTCATTTTGATATTTATAATTGTAAACGATCTTTTACATAAACTATACTATACTATTTTCGCCAATTAATGTAATATAACTATGTAAATAATTTATTAACGAACCCATGTATAGTTGAATTGATACAATAAATGTAAATCAAATCAATTTATTGAATCATGTTATTTAAAAATACTCTCGCCAGTCACCGCAAGTACATAGCACAAAATTAAAAATAATACTTAGATTTCAATACTACTCAGTAATATGAATTAATAATACTTTATTACATTGGAGTCATGTTATGTATGATATTAAATATCATTTCAAAATAATGTATATTAACAGTATTCATTGAATCATTATCACTAATTAGTGTAAAATTCGATTTTATCAAAATTAATCATCTTCAACTTTATTATATTTATTTTCGAAATTGTGTACTCCTATTATAAAAACACGTTGTAATTGATTTTTGAACTTCTTTTATAAACATTTCATTCAATTGGAATTTTGATTCATTTTTGTTAACAGTATTAATTCATCTGGTTATGAGCCAACGTTAAAATGTATCTTTGGCAGTAATTTCAGTTATTGCCATATACTGGCAATATCTAATATTGCGTTATTAATCAAAAGAATATACGAGTACTTGTATGAATATAATTTCAATACTATGGAAATATTTCCAGAGAGCTATCAATGATTTTTCTCATTTTTACATTAATGTTTTCTACATTCAAAAACGGAATGTAATTTAAATCCTTATACAAAATTTATAAAATTTTAAATACTGATTATTAAAATCAGTTATTTATTATTAGATGTTATTTAAATGCTGTCTTAAATATGAGCAGTACGATTTGGAATAATAAATACAATTTTAATGCCCCATTATTCATCCATTCGGATGGGCACTTTCAAAGGCAATTTTTCAATCTAAGACGGTACGATTCTATAATCTTGATATAATTTAATTGAAGATTATGCCGTATTTGTAATTTTGCCCAAAATTTTATATAGTTATAGATATCATACCCTCAAGGCACGTATATCTTCACCTCAAGCGAAGCGACATACTATAATGGAATATGGCAACAATACCTTTTCCAAATTACATATATAAAAAGTTAAATACTCTATAGAATTGTAAAAATTTAAATATATTTCAAAATTAATTTTGAATATCAAATAGAAAAAATAAACGCGCTTACGTAGTATCAATAAATAGGAAAACAAATTTAGTTTTTTGATAAGAATAAGAAGCACACAAAAAAAAATTATTGGTGCTTACAACCATCTTTCATACGTCGTTTTTGTTTTTCTTCGTGAATTTGTGATGGAGATTGGACTTGATTTCGCCGCTGACCTGGTATAGGCATATAGCACTGCATGTCAGAATTGGACATCATTTCTTGAGGCGGTGTAGGTAAAACATAAGCAGGACTAACAGTATTACTTGAGCTGCTAGACGTACTTCGTCCTGTATAAGTGGGATCTATGATCGCTGCCACATTTGATAATTCTGGAGCTACTTCAACGGGATCTTCCAACTCCAATATCTCATCGGGATCGGCAAATTGCGGGTATTTTGCTGCAGATTTAGCTTTATTCTTACTTTGCGCACCTTTTAAATCTAATTTATCTGGTCGTATAGGTCGTTCCATTGAAGTTGAGGAACCTTCCTCAAGTTGCTGCATCTGTTGCTGTCGTTCCAATTTTCTTTGTCTAGCTTTTTCTCTGGCTTTCTTGGCTCTTGCACGTTCTTTGTCTTGTAACATGCGTGCGAGTTCTGCATCTTGAGCCTCCATTGCTAATTTGTGATCGAGAAGCACTTGGCTGTCTACTGGTCCATCATGGCTATCGATTACCTTTTCTTCTTCCATTTGTAATTTCTTTGCTAATTCCTAAAAAATACATATAACATAAATACAAATGATTTACAATATTTTCTTTTGAACATACCTCGTCTCTCTGTTCTTGTATTTGTCGTTCAAGTTCTAACTGTACCACCTCATCGTCGAGTCTTAATTGTAATCTCATTTGTTCTTGTAATTCCCTTTCTCTGAGACGTTCTTCACGTTCCAGAGTAAGAGCAATTTGTCTAGCTACGATGGCATCTCTTTCTTCTCTAAAAAGTATAAATTGCCTTGAGTTTTGTTATTTTGTAAGAAAGCAACTTTAAAATGCACAAATAGGTACTAACTGTTGTTGAACATACGAATGATATCTGAGAGCTTCCAATTCTTGTTCCACTCTCGCTTTGGGTGTGTCTTCTCTAACTTGAGCATTGCGAACTTTGTTTCCAGTATAATGTTCCTTAACTGTTGCAAAGAACAACAATTATTAACATTGAAATTAAAAACTGTAAAATGACACAAGTGACATATCAGAAACACACTCACTCTCTTCGTCTTGAAGTCGGTAAGCGAGGGCACCATCTTCGTGTACCAGCCATTCGCGACAGACTGCAACGAAACAGAAAAAAAATGAGGCTCCTGAATATTCAACAACGCAGAAGAAGTGAAGAAGTCCACAATTGAAACTGTCATACCTTCGTTAACGCGACCCGCTTTGGGCAAGGTATCCGAGCTCAGAACAGATTTCGCCATAACGCGTGTTACTTTCGCGCATTCAGAGAAACGAGACAACGACAATATATCAGCAACAATAACAACGAGCTAATCGAGACTAGCCCGTTTATTCATTACCACTCGAGACGCAATCTTCGTAGTTTATTCTCCATCTTGAGTAGGCACGCGAAGTAAATAGCTCGAATGCTTGCACGCTTATGTGTGTTGGTGGCTCGAGCTACGCTTTGTGTACTAACGTCGCGTGTTTCTGACACACGGCCGAGAAAGAACCGATCGTACGGCTGGCGTTCCCGGCTGCTCGCCTCATGTAGTTCATTGGTGTGAGTGCGTATGTGTATATTCCGACTTGCGCGCATAGACGTCGTACATCGGGATCAGCTTATTGTTCGCCTGTGTACGCGCGTATTTACGAAAGGTTGGCGAGACGGTTAGTACAGTTTCGCGAACAAGTGTGCTGAAAAAAAAAATTAAATCAAGGGCTATCCTGTGGCGTATGCGTCTCGTATGAATGAATATCGGGTACGAGCGCGAGATCGACACGAGAGAGAGGGAGAGAGAGAAAGAATGTGTAGAATGAACTGGAATGAGCGAGCGAGGGAATAGGTGAAAGGGGTGGTGGTTTCGGAGAGAAAGGATATACATGCCGATAAGCTACGATTGAATTACAAGAAGGAATTCGACGGGTAACGTGTTATGAGTTTAAAAATCAGATAAACCACAGCGGAATAAAATATGTAGGTACGTGATTATAGACAAAACACGTCGATTATATAGCGAGCGATGGAAAATCAAGAAACAAGAACTTTCAATTTTGAATATTCAACGAGCGAGAAAGTGATATCAGTCACGAGAGATGTATTTCGCATTAACGTGTAATTACCTGTAATGATTTTTGTAATTTGCAAAATACGATTTGTAATCAAAGTAAAGTACTAGAAAATGATGATACTACGCAGATGTGTAGCGTGTCATTTTGATTTTCCGTGAGATTTGTCGTAAGTATCCTCGTGTTTGTATCCTTGAACGTATCCTTTGTTGTCAACAATGTCAGCACGGCCCTTCTTGCCCTTGCCCTTCCCAGTTTCGTCGAATCGCTCTTTATGACTGCCAGTGTAGGTAGTAGTATCCGTTAATCGGCCCACCACGGCTGAGCCGGTGGCTTGCTACGAATACGAAAGCGTATCGAGGATTTATCGTTTTTCAAACATCCACGATAAAAGAAATTTTACGTCCAAACAGAAAACAACATCTCGAGGCTCGGTGAACGAACTCGCCTCATCGAGCGGAATAATATTGACGCGTTGAACGTAAAAATCAGCGTTTACCTATTCAGCTTTTTTTTTCATAATATCAGCAATTTACCGTAGCAGTTCCAGTTCCGGGTGCACCGCAATTTATCATCCTGTCCATGATCGAGTCGTAGCTGACACCTTTCGTTTTCGATAATTCTTGAATATATTTTTTGAAGTCTGTTATGGTTAGATTTTTCTGCCTAAAAATTATTACAAGTTTTCCCTGAAAATATTATTGTTGTCACTAAAGAATAATATGTACTTGAATTTCTTAAACGTAATAGCGGTATCTGTGGTCGTAATATTTTTGTCGATGATCTTAGCCTGTTTCATCCACTTATCCGCTTGGGTTAGGGTTATTGTTTTTCCATCCGAACGAGTGTCACCGAATTTCGAAAATGCAGTAAACTGTTCTTCGAAAGTTGGCATTTTAAAAAATTTCTGAATTGATTAAATTTGAGTACTAGAAATTTTTTATTTTGTGTAACGTAACCTAAAAGAGTTGACTTAAAATTTACGATTTGCAAGCAACTTCATGACATTCCTTGACCCAATATCGATTTTCGAGATGTTTCGATCGTTCGAGCGAAACAATCGAATTGCTCGATCTATTTTTAAAACCGTAAAATTTGAATTTGAGCGAAAAGAATTAATTTCTAATATTTTAGCGTAATGAGAAACTTTGGACAGATATTTTATTATCTAAATATACATTGTTGATGTCTGGCACTTAAGGGTTAATACCATATATACATTCATTCTATAAACTGTAATAATATGACTATGTAAAATATGTACAATACTTATATTTTTTATAATAAAAATAAATTACATAAAGGCATTCAAATCTATTTCTACTGTTTTCTAGTCTGGCTGTGATATTTGTTCGCTCCATTTTTTCAACCAATTGGCACCTTCTCCCTGTAAAACATCAAAAGTTATTTTTTAAATTATTTTAGTCCCTATAAGATTTATATTTTTTTCAAGAACACGAGTCGTAGCTAAATCATCCAGCGAGAAAGTTTGACGTAAAAAATAATCTATCACCTGTGGCTTCTCAGTGCTGACGTTAGCATTTTCATCTTTGCGTTTGGTTTGTATGCGCTTCAGCTTTTCCTCCATTAATTTCAATTTTTCTAGTTCTTTCTGTATCCTTCGTTCTGTTTGATATCTCACTACAGCTTGAGTTAGTGGCCCTAGTTCACCTCTCGCCGCGGAATCTAACATCACCTTTATAAAAATTTATAAAATTAGATAATTGTAAAAATTAATTATAAAAAATAATTGCAAAAATTAATTGTAAAATTTAATTATAAAGAATAATTGTGAAAAATAACTAAATTCCAAAAAAAAATTGCGTTACCTGTCGACGTCTTTTGGACTCCTCAGTCCCGATGGCTTCTGTCTCAGTTTGAGGACCGATCTCGACGAGAATCTGAAAATCGGCATGCTCGCCGAGCCGGAAACCCACTCCGAGTCTCGAGTCGGTTCCTGAAAATTCGTTCGAAAGTAAGAAAGTTTGAAAGTTTCTCTACTCAAAAATTACGCTCCGCTCAAAAATCGGAGAAGCTCCGACTTTTAATCGCGGAAGTCCCAGAAATTTTGTCCAACGAAACGAAAACGATCGCGTCGTGTGCCGGCGACCGGTCCGGTAACGGCGTAATGACGCATTAAATATCTACCGTGCGAGCGAGTAAAAGTTAGAATTACGTCGAGCGGTGAAAGTGTCAGGCGAGCGCGTGCAGAGGAGCTCGTACTCGCTTTATAATACAGGAGAGACTCACCTTTCTTGATCGGCGGTATGTTCGAGTAGATGAGCGAGAGTATCGTAGGAAGCTCTTCCGGTATAATCAGACTCGTCGCGCCTGAAACACGTTAATTTTCCAACATTGTGAGAGCTGTCATACCGCAAATCGCACGCACGTCGAGGTAAACGGCCGTTTTGTGGACTCTACCGGACGAGCTGGCAAGAGCGATACCGCGAAAATCGTTGAATACGAAGGATGAAATAAAAATTTCATGCCGCATGCATCGTTCGGGAATTATTTATGAGCCCCGCGAGTTTCGCTTTTTTTTTTTCGTGGAAGAAAAAAGAGATTCAATGATTTCGAAACTCCGGTCTTTTCTCCTAAGTAGGCGAAGGATAAGATCTGTGAATAAAATTGTTTACTCACAACCGAGGATAGCCAGGAGGAGCGACGATCTAACGAAGGAGAGCTTCATGCTTGTGCGAATAAAAGAAAAAAAACTTGACTTTGTACTGGCTGGATTTTATTCTGGGTCGCTACATGACTCCTCGCCGCCGAATGGATCCTGGAAAAATAAAACAGAATGAGAACTCGTTACGCTCTTCTCTTCCTTACGCGCACATCCGTTTTAATTTCTCCTCGTCGGTATTCTAATCGCGCGTTCCGTAAATATTTCCCAGTTACGCGAAATAACGAACTTGAGGTTCTTAACGAATCGCCGTCTCACTCGGATCTTATACGGAACACAACGTTTCACTTCTGATTCAAGCTTTTCTTACGAAATCGGCGATTTGTAGTGAAATTGCACAATACTAGGCTCGAATGGCAAACGCGTCTTTTCTTATTTCACTGTTTTGAAAAATGTTTACGTTACACTGGAAATAATAGTCTGAAGCTAATTTATAAATATAGAATAAATGAATTACATAAAAAAAAAAAAAAAAATCAAATACTATATTTAATACATTAAATATCAACTCGACGAATTTTTATTTTCAGTGTGACAGAGATGTTTACAAAAATTGAAACTATAAACGCTCATGAAAATTAATTTTGAAATGAAATTTAACGAAACTGAGTCGACTCACCTGCGCTTTTGTCGTCTGAGAAAAATTTGCCGAAATCTCTGACGTATGCGTAGCGAGAGGCAACGTGCTCGTGTACGGACTGTCCGCGGTTGAGTACAGGTGCCGCGTGCGCGAGAATCGAGTCCGGGAAGAAGTCTTGTAGTGAAAGGTGGCGCCGATTGGGGATCGAGGTCAGCGCCTCGCGGTCGCGACTCTTGGACTGTCCACTGAGCACGATGAACTGCCAAATTTCGAAGATCGTTAGATCATTGCAGTAGCATAACTCGTGACATAAGTAATTTTGTTGAAAAAGAGTTGCGTAATCGTACTAGTAAATTTTATTAAGTCTATACAAGTTTGTTTAAGCTACTTCAACAAATTTCTATTTTGAGCACTGAAAATAAAAATTGGTTGAAACTACTTAATATCTATTTAAAAATAAAACAAACAACAACGGAAAAATTTAAATTAAAAAAAAAAAATAATAATAATAATAATAATTTAAATTCAAATTTTTATTTTCAGTATATAAAAATTTGTTTAAGCTACACGCTTAATACAAACAATCGAAAAATGTTCTCATCGTCATTGTAGCTGCACAATAAATTTTCTAATCACCTGTCATGGCCGATGTCAGTCTCGGCTCGTGTATGTCAATTCGAGATCGACTAGAAAAAAATTCCAGCGTTAATACGAGAGCGCAAAATAAAAAGACTCGCGCCCTCGTACCGCTGATCTTTGATCATCCTCTTATTATCCTTAGGCGGCCGAACGAGCTTATCTCCCATCTCGTTCCAATTAGCGCGATTATATTCCCCGCGCATAATGAGACGAATCGTAAAAAGTAAAATACGAACGCGAGGGGTGACGCCTCGGATGAATACGGAAGAACCGAGCGTACGAACCGGGCGGAGTATCGCGCCGGGCGTTACGGTATTCCGGCGTTATCAGCGATAAGCGCTTGCCTTATTTCCTACGTACACAATCGAGTCAGCCTAGTCTCCTCGTTCCGTTTAGCGAACCAACTCGCTCTTTCTTTTTTTTTTCGAGAAATCGTCAGTTTTTTGTATTTTTTTTTGCGAAATCCTCGACTCCAAACGGGGAGAAAAGAGTCGAGCTTGCGAAACCTCGTGGCAATTACCGAGCTCGTATTCGTACGACGTTTGCAGAGGTGCAAATGCGTGGGTATGTCGTGTGTGTACGATCTTACAGGGTGTCCGAGAAGTGAACCGCACGATTTGCACACGGACACGATTTTTTCTGGCTATTTTTGAATATTTACGAGAAAGGAACTCGAAGAGAGATTTGGCGGGGACCAACGAAACGGAAATTTGCGAATCGTACGGACGTCGAGATTTGTTTAGGATCGGTTTTTTGAAGAGAGACACGCTGTATGTGTCGAGTTTACATAGCGTTGCGTGTGCACGATAATCACGTGTCCTTAAACATTCACGCATTCGTCGGATAATCCGCGACTTGGGCGATGCCAACCGAGAACGTAGACGAGATTGGGTGCGCGTTGCATGTTAAGCGCACTCTCGTTACCGAAACGGGCCCCGCTGGATTTTCCGAGCGGTCTCGTCGAATTCGGTAATACAGTCTCCGTTGAGAAACCATCAACCTCGATTCCCCATAAAATTTTCTCGATTCCAATTGGGAACGTCATTTCTGAATTGAAAAATCGAGGATTGACTGTTTGATATTTTGTTAATTTTTGTATGAAAAAACAATCGAGGTACCCTTTAAATTTGATTCCTAATAAAACTTTTTAATTTAAATTAATTAAAGATTTAATTTAGCTATTGAATTAAAAATTTGATATTTTCCTAATTTTTATATGAAAAAACAATTGAGCTAGTTATTATGAAAAAATTTTCTAAATTTGAATTAGAAATGTAATTTCTGAATTTAAAATTCAACGATTTATAGCACATTGTTTGATATTTTATTAATTTTTGTACAAAAAAATAATCGACTACCTCTCAACCTCGATTCTCAATAAAATTTTTTTAATTCAAATTAATTAAAGATGTAATTTAGCTTTTGAATTAAAAATTTGATTTCTTGTTCATTCTCATATGAAAAAATAATCGATTCAGTACAAAAAAATTTTCTCAATTGGAATTAATTAAAAATGTAATTTAGCTTTGAAATCAAGAATCTGTTTTGTTAATTTTTAAATGAAAAAACAATCGACCCAGATTACACAAGAAAATGTTCTCAATTCGAATTGAAAATATAATTTAATTCTTAAATTAAAAATTCAAGGATTTATCAACGACAGGTTATTCGATCTTTCGTTAATTCTTCTAGAACAATCAATCGACCCAGTTTATGCAAGAAAATGTTCTCAATTCGAAATTAAAGATATAATTTAATTTTTAAATCAAAAACTCAAGGATTTATTAATAACAGATTGTTCGCTCTCTCGTTAATTCTTACATGAAAAAAAAAAAAAACCGACCCAGTTAGTCCCTCAAAATTCCATTCCGACCCAATTAACGAGCCCAATTGTTATCTTGCTCAAACAGCAACAGTCGACGAAAAAACTCGAATCGACGAAGATCCATCGGGGTCCGAGTCGAGTTGGTAACGTCGCTCGCGAGGCGCGTTTGATAGAAGGCTGCAACGTGCGCGGTTTCGTTACTCGCGATATCGTACATAGCGCTCCGAAGGACGCGTTAATCGTGTCCCGTACGGCTTTAATTGGCCCCGTCGGCCGTCGCGAGTGGCTTAGGTGTTCCGTGTGGACGCCCCTCCCCCTATCGACGACGTTTTCGCGCGGAACTCGCCGTCAGTCACCGTCCGTGTCTAATCGCGCGCGAGACGTCCGTCTCGTTCTCTGAAAAAAAAAAAAAATTGAAATACCGACGAATTTTCATCCGGAAACGTTCGACGCTCGCCACGTGCGGCGAAACTTCTCGCTCCAGTCGCCCGTACGCGTCGCGAGCCAATGTCTCGTGTCTCGCTCTCGAGGAAAACTGTGGACAGGACGGGAATATCTCGAGCCTCGCCGATGGGGCGGCTGGCCAGATCGGTAACGTCGAGTTTTTAAGTTCGAGGCTACCGATGATTATTCGTCGCGGCTCGAGACTTATTCAGGATTTAATTGCCCCGCCGTCCTTCCCGGCACACAACAACTGCGCGTAAACAAAACACAAAGCGGATTATGGGAATAAATTCCATCGGTGTCGTTCGTGGACAAAACGCGAGGACTCGGCGAGTTTTTACGTTTTCGTGGATGGAAATCGAGTCGGTGTTAGTTATGTATGCGAGCCGTAACGTTGACAATCGTTAAATTTATCGCCGTTATTTACACCTGCTTTAAAAGAAGGTACTATCGAGCAGTGAAATACGAACGTAGCGGAAAATTGCGCAGTTTTCGCGGACGATATTCAGGATTTCTTCGATTATCGATTGGAAATTGTAATTTTTTCGAGTCGCGAATTTAGTTTTTTTTTTTCCCCCCTCGAGAGGCCTTGTCTCCGTCTAATTGCGCAATACAGTGCCGTGCAAACCGCGAGGCTAACAATTTTCTCAATGAATTTTTTCCGCATCCTTCCGAAAACGCAAAAGTGTAATTTGAATGGCCTAAGGTGTGCAATTAGCCAAGGAAATCAAACTACTCTCTGCTCGTTACGTGAAACGGTTTATCTTCGCGTGACGGGCGAAGCGAGTGCGAGCGATTGGTGACACAAGTGTTCCTCGACTTATACTATTTATACGAGAAGTTGTACGCGCGATGCGACCCTTTTGTCCTCGATGGAAAACAAATTGCAGGTGGCCTCGCTCGGTTGACGAAAATTTATCGTGGAATTCCTCACGAATGAAGAATCGTTTCATTAAGGGGAATAAAATTATTAACGACGAATAAACAGCGATTACGTCGTAGCGCGTCCTACGAATAACTCAATTGGCCCGCTCTGCTTGTTTTTCAGTGAATGTTGTACAAAGACCTGTTCGGGCCGTGGGGCCCCGTCGTGTTGACAGTAATAGGGGCCGTATCTTTTCTCCTCCTGCTTCTTTTATTCGCCTGCTTTTTCACTCCCGGCTGCATCGGATACGAGTGCATCAGGAGGAAACGTAAGATTATTTTTCCATCGTTATCGTCCCACCCCTCCTGCCGTTCATTCATTGCGCTTTACGATTTCGTGCCGGCTACTGAAAAAAAAAAAATATACAGTTGGTTTATCGGAGAGAAATGTACACGCGAGATGAGTACCGCGTTACATCGCGATATTACGCAATCGAGTGTGCGACCTTCGAGTGCCGGTGTTCAGCATTGAAACGATCACCTTTTGTACTCGCTGCACGGATATTGTACTCTCTATTCATAAAATTTCTTTCGCGTTAAGAAATGCATTTTACGTAAGATATATTTTTATCTTATCCGCGACCATTATCCTAACCATTGATCACTGGAAAACGTCAGAAGTAGCTTGAAGCTAATTTTACAATAGAAAATTAAACATTTTATTTAATTTTTGAATGTTATGTATATAATAAACACGTACAAGTACACGTACATCTGCATATGTATCATACATGTACACGTACAAGTATAACGTAAATGTAATGTAATATGTAAAAAAAATTTTCATTCAATTTTTAAATGTTATATATAGTACACATGTACATATGTATGTACATGTACTGGAAAACATTACAAGCAACTCAAAGTTAATTTTACGATAGGAAATTAAAAATTTTATTCAATTTTTAAATATTCACACTACTTATATTTTTCATAATATATGTACATGTACATGTATATGTAAATTCAATTTTCAAATACTGTGCACGATTTTTGAAATAGGAAAGAATTCGAGAGCCCCGCTGCGTCAGAACGACGAGAACGGAAAGCTGGGAGATGTCAGTTACAGATCGTGGAGACTGGGCAGTCTCTACGAGAACGGCAGCAATGGTACGAAATAAATTTCTATAGATCGAAACAATTTTTTCAACCGAATTGATTCTTCAGGTACGATTAGCGAGAATACAGAATTTCACGGGGATCATCCGAACGCTAACAACGTCCCCCTCAACACCACCGACGGCTCATCTACATTGGTGAGTCAATGCATACATTATCGAATTCCTTCGCGTTACCATCATCGTTTAACTTTTCCAACGTTTCCATTTACTCTCTCAGAATTTGGTTCAGATGGAAAAACAGAATAACGAGAAACCGCCGAAGGAGTTTCCCACCGAGCTGACGATGAGCCTCCAATATTTCCCACCCTGCAAGGACATCAACACCGGGAAGCTCGTCATCGGCATCGAAGTATTAAAAAAAAAAAAAAAAAATAATCTGCCAATTAAATTTTTCGATTTATCGCTTCCTATAAACACGACGGAGTTTTCAACAAACCGATAACTTCGCGATTGTGTCGCACAGGCGCTGAACAATTTACCGCCGAAGCAGTACAATTGTGCACTCGAGCCTTACGTGGCTCTGAACATTATGAAAGAGTCCTGGAGCCACAGGAAGCGACAGAAGTTGCACAGCTTCCGAACGAGAGCCGTTCGTCACACGGCCAGTCCCGCGTTCAGAGAAACCTTCATCGTCACCGACGCTCCGCGAGAAGTAAAAGTTGGTATCAGGCAACCCTTTCGCTCGCGTGCACGGCGTGTTGCTCGTCGAAGGGGTTAATTTCGATTTTTATTAATTGCAGGAGTGGGTCGTGGATATCTCGGCGTACGACCTCGACAGGTACGCCAATCACACCGAATTGTGCTTCTTGAGGGTGCCACTGAAAGAAGTTAAGAAAATATTCCAGAGTCCGGAAATTCATATGTTCAATTTTAATATGAAACCCTCTTGCCAGGTATTTTTTGCTAGAATTTATCTTCGTGCGAAGTTGTTGATGTTTTGATCGCTTTTTGTTCTTCGTTTCCAGGAATTTGGAAATATATTGTTGGGTGTGAGTTATTTACCTACCGCTCAGAGACTGTCTATAAATATAATCAAATTGCGTGATATAAAGTTCACGCCAGCTGTACCTAGTTTAAAGGAGTTCAGTGAGTTTAGTGTGTTAAATGTTCATCAACGAATTTTAATCGAAAGAAATTCCAGATCCGTACATAAGAATTCTAATGTTGAATGGACGAACCGGCAAGAAAATAAAAAAGAAGAAGACAAAGTTCTTCCAAGGGACCGCGCAGCCGGAATTTAACGAAACGTTAACTTTTGATTTGTACAATAATCAAATTGATAATTTACAATTTTTAATTATTTTATGTAGTAAGGTACGTGAATTAAACAACTTTTATACTTTTTATTTTTACCATTTAAATTGTATAAAATAAAAATAAAAATTATATAAAATAATAATTTTAGGTGACGTTAGAAGAACCACCAGCGACTATTACAGAAATGCACAGCGACAGCGAAGATTCCTTTCCATCTTTCAAAAGATCAAACGATATTCGCATCGGCAAGATCGCCCTGGGCCGAGGAGTTCGTGGCCAAACTGAGCGAGCTCACTGGTTCTCTGTTTTACAGAATCCTCGTAAACTCGTCACTATTTGGCACACGTTAAAGTGAGCCCTTATCGAATAACTCGGTTCATTAGTGCAATGTATTTATATTTCCACAAAGTACTTAACATTTAATATTTAACGAATGAGAGAGAGAGAGAGTGTGTATGTATCAACCAAAGACCAAATACGTGAGTTGTAATAAAAAATTTTCGTTTGTAAGCCTTATTTTTTAATTAGACGACAATTTTAATATTTAGACTTGTAATGAAAAATAGTACTACAATCATAGATGCATATTCAATCTTAAAAACAAGTTTTCAATTGAATTGTATATAATTGTTATAGTTTATTTATTATTTATTTTATATTTATAATTCGAATTTATTTTTCATTACTCGAATCGAAATAATTTTATTCAAATAAAATCATACTTTCAGCTGTGTATATATATATGTACATACATCTAAATATACACTTATTATTTTCATTAATTCTTATTTATTGATTTTATATTATTTAGTATTTCTATTTACTTTTTATTTCTAAAATTGAAAAGAGCACTGGAATTCCTTCACCAAATGTATAAGTTTATTATTTATTATAGATAAATGTTATTAATGTATAAATGTATTAATTTGTTTATTCGAATATCGCGGGCACGAGAATTGTTTGATCGAATATGGCGGGCGCGATAATCGATTGTTCCATGATGGCGGTCGCGAGGATCGAGTTGGCAATATGGCCGCGAGAGGGCTGAACGTCGCCGCGAGCAATCATTCAAAGTCGTCCGACTCCAACGGTCGTCGGTGAGCAGAGCCACCAGAGGCTGCCGTCGTAGTGTCGAGCACGACTGCTCGCCTCAGTCTATTTTCCGAGTTCCGAGTGTGTTGTGTGTGCGTTCCTCGATCGCGTATAACCCCATCCGTCGCGATAACAGGAGGAGGGCCCCTCTCTCGTCGTCCGTTACCTGGCGGATTACCAAACTCACCGGGAAGCTCGACCGTTCCGTAGGGAACGTGCGAAAAATTTTTTGACGGATCCGACGCACGAAAACGAGCCGCCAGGGACGCAAATGCGTGAGTAATACGGTAAAAAAAACCGCTTGTTTCGTTTTTCTCCTCGCTGCGCGAAATTAAACGCCGCTCTCTCGCGTAACGTTAACCTCCAAAAGGAGGAGAGCGTCGGGGGGGGACCACCTGCTCGCGTTGCCAGTGCGTGTTGTCATTAAACCTCGATAATTCCCGCGACTCTCCCCTCTCGCGGATCGTCCGTCGATTAATCGGTATCGTTAAACTCTGCCGATTTTTCCGAGAAGAGGAAAACTCGGAGAGGTTTGAAAACTCGGCCCGGTCATCCGCGTAACGTCTCGGCGAGCTCGTCTGTCAACGCGATACAAAAGGATGAAAAACACTTGCTACCTGCCTCGGTCTAGTCTCTCACGCGTGTGTCAGTGTGTGTGTGTGTGTGTCTGTGTGTGTGTAACACTCGTATGTGCGCGCGTGTGTGAGTGCTTACGTGCGTAGAGTGTGTTGGGGGAGTGGGATAGAGCGGCTCTCTCGGGTTCGACCTGTTCACCCGTGGCTATAGGAACTCGCGGGGCTATTATTCGAGAAAAAAAAGAGCCGAGAAAGCTCAAAAATCGACCGGTTTTTAGATTTTTCGCTCTATCGATTCGTACGGTAGAACAAGATTAGGTGTCTCGGTTGCCGAGGCTACCGCAACAAACCAGACTCCGCATTGCACGAGCGATGCACCGGCTTTGTGCGTTTGTAAAAAAAAAAAATCGTTTCCGCGTTGCCCGACGATGAGCCGTTCGAAAATAAATCGAGTGCTTGTTAAAAAGAGATTAGATTTCTTTGCGATGATCGATCTGGGAGGCGTGAAAGAGTAGAGCGAATTAATTTCTTTTTTTTTTTTTTCGAGCTCTCGCGATCGATCCGCGTCCGGTGGATAAATAAGCCTGACCTTGAGAGCGAGAGAGAGAGAGAGAGAGAGAGAGAGATTCGGACGCGTGGGTGACGAGCCGATCTCGCGAGATGAGAAAAAAAAATGCGAAGGGAGTGAGCGCATCGCTCGGGACGGGAACAGCTGACGACTGCGATAAGTGAATTACGAGTGTGAGGATATTGGCGGCCCATTCCCTGGCGATACCGACGAGTGGTCTCGCGCCTCGCCACTCGGCTTCTTCAAATTACGCGCTGTTAAAGAGATAAAGCTTGTTACAACTCCGATAAATTAACGATTGCATTTTTTTTTTCTTTCTAAAAATCTGTCTGTTAAACATGAGTTACTCCTTTTCATGGCAGAAATTTTTATTTTCTAGTCTACACTGTTTTTGATATATGTATGTGAAAAATTATAATATACTTTTTATGTAGTAATTAATATTATTTTAGTTAGAATGATTACAATTTCGATAAGTTGACGATTGCATTTATTTTTTCAATAAAATCTGTCTAACATCAGTTGCTCCTTTCCACGGCAGAAATTTTTATTTTCTGTGCAGTGCACAATTAAACGTTTCTGATAAATGTGTAAATAATAATACACGTTTTATGTAGTAATTAATATTCTTTTAATTAGAGTTATTTCAAAGTTTTCTCCAATTTCCTTTGTCCCCTGTTGTGCGCGTCGCTCTCCGTGTTTGCCAATCTATGGAATCTTAATGGCGCCGCATCCGTGCGGCGATAATCGCTTCGCGATTTCACGCTGTCACTGCATTGAATACCCGCGTCTTTCTTATCGAGACTCCTCCGCGAGTTCCCGTACGTGTTAATCGAACGACGCAGAATCGAGATTTCATTTTTCGATCGTCAGCTCTCTCTCTCTCTCTCTCTCTCTCTCTCTCTCTCTCCCACTATAGCGAGCACCGGATAGCGCGAGAATAATTACCGCGAATTTCAGAAGCGACTGATTATAATTAATCTCGAGCGTAATAACGGGCATCTAATTACACGAGTCGATGCGAACCTGACCGCGTCTAACGGCGTGATAAATTCGCGAGTTAATTCTACGGCCGGGCTCGCTGTAAATATTCAGCGGGCGCGCGGGAAAATAATAAAAAAAATTACACTTTTATATTACTCGAGGCGCGAGAGAGGAGGGGGGGGAGGAACAATGAGGAGGAGAAACACACACGTCGTTTTGTTACAATGAAACGGGAAATCCGTTTAAACGGCCGAACGTACAAATTATACGTAACGAAACTTCGGTGGTACGTTTCTTCTCTTTCTTTCCACTCGCGTCATTGTCATGTAAATGAAATTTTGCGTAACCCGTCGACGCCCGCGCGAAGAAATTTTTCTTTCTCGCAGACGACTTCGCGTGTACTCCTCTTGGATTTCTATGACGCTCTTCTCCATATTTATCGCTATATTCTCGTCTCTACGCAACAGAGGTCGCGGGAAAATTTCCGTAAACGAGGAATCCTTTAATCTGGAGAGTAGCCAAGATATTCCGCTCCAGAGTTTGTCGTAAATCCTCTCGCGTGCACCGATATCGGTGATATCTACACGCGCAAAAATTGTAAATTTCTCTACAAAATCGCTGGAGCGAAATTCATTCGAGTATGAAGACAAATTGAATTGTACGTGTTTCATATTTTTGAAACCTCGAATTTTTTACTTAAATCTAAAATCTTCTCTCAGAATTTTGAATTTTCTTGAAAAGTTATGAGTTAAGTTTAAATTTTTTACACTTTAAGATTACTCGAGCTTGAACAAAATTTTATTAATCGCAATTTTCCTTCGTTCACGAGTTTTATTACACGGAGAGATTTCTGTAGCAGGAATCCTACAAGTTTTTCTCGAAATTCCTTGCCGGGCAGCAATTTAATCGATCGTCGGGGGCAACCGTCGACGACGTTACCTACGTCAACAGTACATACCGGACTGGTAACAATGGACCGCCTGGATAGAACAATGCGGATCGATAGGAGCTTCGCGCGCGTCGCGTTAAACCCTTCGATTTTGCTTCGAATTTTTCGCCTTTTTATTTCTTTTATTCGTAGAGCTCGCGCCCCTCCGAACTCGAGCCATATCTCACTCGACTCCGTATTTTGATTTGCACGCAAAATTTTTCTCTCTTTCGCGCGATTCACGGAATTCCGAAATCCCGACGAGGAAGCAGTTTTCCAATTATAAACTTCACGGGAGCGGCCGATAAATCAATGGCTCGTCTTTTTGTCGGGTATTTTTAATTGTCCCGCCGGGAGACGCCTGTTTAGGTCGTCCTGCTGTTTGTTCTTAGCAGTTTTGGAAAAGTTTGGAAAGTTTTATCGAGACAAATGAGAGATTGCACTACAAAAAATGTAGAATTTACTAAAATTTTTTTAAATAAATATTCAATTCGATAAAATGAATTATTATGATTAAATATTAGTTTAATTGATATCTGTACAATCATTTTGTCTAGCAAATTAAATATTTATTCTACAAATTTTTGCAGTGTATTTTCAAAAAATATTTCGAAACTTTTCACGTAATATTTTTCTTATCGAATCGAAATTACGGGTCCAGTTTCAGCGTCATTGACACTTTCCCTGTTTTTTCCCCGCCCGGAGATTGTTTACAGATCTTCGAGTCGCGCGGGAGAAAACGGTGAATGAACGAGTTTTGAAATTGGAGAATCCGAGCGGCACCTGAATGGCAAAGTTGTAAATGATATCGGGCTGGCTCTCGTTGCGACGCGGGATCGGCCGTGCAAAATACGATTGAAAAATGCCACCCGGACGGACCGGTGAGAGCGAGAGAACCGGGTATCGCATGCACGTGAACGTAAAAATCGTTATGAAGGAAAAATTGATTGCGCGTGTTTGCCGCGGGATAAAAAAAGCGGAACGAACGTTCGACGTTACAACGCAGACAAAACGGCGATTTTGTTTCTCGATTCGCTCGTGTTCGAAATTTAAAAAAATAAAAACCGTTATTTTTTTTTTTTATCTAAAATTAACACATTTCACGAGGAAAAGCGAAACGCACGCTCGAAGTGACTAATACGGAAATTCAGAACGTACGACGTTTCCTTACTCGCTCCGAAATTCTCCGTTAGGAGAAAAAACGACGAAATTCAATGTTGATGAATTCTTGGAAATCAAGCAGCGAGGCCGGAGAGGCTCTGTGTCGGAACACGTTCGCGTCTAGCGTCAAGTGGGAATGAAAAAGAGCGGAGGAGGAAAAAATCGAATGCGAGAAAAACGAAACCTCGAAACCGCCAAATAAGTAACCGCGGCGCGCGCGAGCTCTCCTTTAACAGAATCGTGCCTTACCCGATCGGCTATTTCTGTTTTTTTTTTTCCACCTTGTCATTCCTCCCTCTATCGACTTTCTACGTTTTCTCTACCCGAACTGTCCTTCGCGAATAGGCGCCCGTTTCTTTTCATTGGCGACTCGATTAATACAATTTGTACGCCTTCGAACATATTTATTCGAAAATTCGAGGCCGAAGAAATCACTGAGAACTGTCCGATCGCGGTTCGAGTAATCGCCATCCGCCCAAAACTTTCTTCTGCGTTCTGAATTCTAGCCGAACAATTATTACCCACGAATTTTCATACTCTCTCTCCCATTTTCGTTTCGCTAGCTCATCCCGAGAAATTCGCTAGAAATGCGCGCGCGGGTCTGTCGATATCGGCGTCGAATCGGGTACGCCGTAGGAGCGGAACGACGCGAGAACGTACGAAGCTACGCGTCATGCGAATAAATTGAGAGATCGCTCGCGATGCACCTGTCCCGTACTCTCTTCTCGTTTCGGCGCTGCTAATTTCTCCTAGCGACGCTATTACTCCGATCTGTTTCTTTTGTTCTGGGCGTAGATAGATCGTCGCGAGGAAGATATAGAGATGCCGGAAGCGAACGGAAATCCCTTTTCGCTCATTTATAACCGAATCGTCGATGCGTCAAAACAACGCGCTCGCTCGTCCGGGGATAACTTCCGCGTGAGCTGCATATATACATACGCGATCTCATGCATATGCAGTTCCTCCGAATACTCCTTGCACCTG
>NCVS01000903.1:100226-121147 GCA_003055095.1 Goniozus legneri
GCATCGGCCGCGTCTATCGATGCGAATTAGACCGCCTCGCTGTACTCCGTTTCTCCTAGCTAGAAATTTTGAATCTCCGTCTGTCCCGCCTATATCACTTGTCGTAAACCAATTTTTCACTAAGCTAACTCTACTGAGTATCCACGTCTCATCGAATTCTGTCTTTAGTATAAAATCTCCGACTGATAGCAATACTTAACATTAACATTAACATTAACATTAACGTTAACATTAACATTTACCCTAACACTAACATCAGATTTACGGACTGAGTTTATATGTAAAAAATGTCCTCCATGAAGTTTTCAATAATACATCTTTTATTTAAATACAGTTGGAATTAAATAGCTCATAATGTTAATTGTTGGTTGTTAATGTTAATAGAGAATCGACTTGATTGAAAATTCTGATCGTTCAAATTACGCTATGCCTCGATTAGCCCGATCGATAATGCGCCACCCTCCCGAAAAACGTCCTTGATGTTGCGCTACTTCCGACTGACAGCTGGGGGTGGCGCACGGCGCGGATGACAAGTACGCTTTGACGTAACGGAAGACTTTTTCTACCCCTTCGAATTTCATCAGGCTCAGCGATGCGGTGCTAACAGATAAGCCTCCGCAGGCTCATCGAGGTGTGGTTCTCTTCCCGATCTTCTTATCGCGGAATAGAGAGAGGTCGACCCGATTATCGACCCCCACTCCAGATCGAATCGCGAAATATAATCACGCGAAATTTAGAATAAATTTTTTTACTGGCTCGGCGAACGCGGATGCACTAGCGGGGTGTTAAATTTACGAATCGTGCACGTGCCCGGTAGCGTTACGCCTCGCGGAGTACGATGCACCCTTCCTCCTCACGGCGTATTGTATGTTTATACGCCCGGGTTTATATTTAGAGCGAATTGGCCCGAGCCAGTTTCGATACACAAAACGTTTAAATGCTCGAACGTCGTTGGCGTATCTCCTCGCGAGCGGAGTCCAGGGGTCGAGCGTTGATGGTTAGGTGGTTGCCATGCCTACGGAGAGAAAGATAGAGAGAGAGAGAGAGAGAGCACCCCTGCTGCGAATTCGTTCGATACCGGCTCTAGAGCCTCGTCGCGACGATACCCTTCCCGATCCGATTCCCCTGCCCCGTCTCGTTCTCGTCATCCACTCAAACCGAAACCGGAAGCGCGAGGTATCTTCCCGCAACGGGGATATCGCGATTATCGCGTGACTTCGATTCGCCCAGACGAATTTTTAACACTAGATTTACGGACTCGCAATTCGACTCATAAAATAAAAAACATGTGTACAAAATGTTTTCTGTGAAGTTTTAAGAGATTTTTCATTTCAATTTTGGAACCTTTTTTTTTTGCGAAATACTTCAATTTTGTTGTATTGGCTCACTTTAGAAATATATGTAATAAACTAGTGTCAATATTTCGAGTCTCGGTGAAAAATATACCTCATCAAATATATTTTTCGTCAGACTCGAGTCCGAGTCGAGTCGTATCGAGTTCGAGTTTTTCTAGAAACTCTTCATCTTCTTTTCGGCTAGTTTAGACAAATTTTAGTATTTCACAGGTAAAAAATGTACCGTTTAGGAGGTGAAACGAGTAGATTTTTCATCAGACTAGATGAATTCTTACGTCCCTGCTTAACGAGATCGGAATTGAGTTCGAGTTTATTCGACGCTACCGGTTTTCTAGAAACTCTTCAGCCTCTCTCGCGAGATCTCTATACGCGCGTCTTTCTCCGCGAACTTTTTTGCACCTGGCCGTCTTCTCTCGCCGTTTCTCGGAAGCGAGCGCGACGTCGTCACGGCGTTGCACGTGTGAGCCGTAGGAAAAACTGACTCTCGGTACGCGCCGTTCGCGTCTCTCGGTCTTTCCTCAAGGTCGAGCAGCTCTCGAGCATTCGCTTGCAAATTACTCGCCGATATTCGGCGCCGAATCTGCATGAGAATGTCAGCCGTGAAGAACAAAAACGGACTAAATTTTTGCTTTCCGAATTTGGAGAACGTTTTTTGCCTTTGATCAGCGTCTATGTAGTTTGATTGTCAAACGTGAGAAAATCACGTGATTAATTACTTTGAAGTATTGTAATTTTTGTTATTGAACTAGAGAACTAGAAAGAAAACGTAATATTCATAATGGTACATTGTAGATTTTTGTAAACAAATACTACTCAACGTAGCATGCAAATAAGAAAGTTGAGCAATTAAAATAACAATGGAAATAATAATTAGAATGTTTACATGTTTTTCTTATTTTTAACAACGTAAAATATTCTCAAATGGTATTTATTACAAAAAGAATTATTACGATGTTGTTATCGTTAAAAATACGTAGTAAATTTTGAAATAATTTCAATATTAAAAAAAAAATTAGTCTGATCCTGCATTGCGTCACGTCGTTAGCGCGATTTTTTTTCCCGTGTACCGAATGAAGGTATGACATCGATTTCAATTTTCGTTGCGATTCCTACGCAAAAAAGAACTTGGCTAATTATCGTATCGATTCGAGAAAAAACATGGAAGACCGAGACGCAGATTTTTATTCATTTATACTTCTCGCGGTGCGACGTAATCGACGTTCTCTCGAAACGTCCTTAGCGTTTCTCCGACGCCCACAACGCGTTCGCGTGTCCGCGAACTCGGTCGCACCTGTGCGCGTATCGAGCCCCGGCCGTGTGGGCACGCCGCACGCATACGCGCGCTCCTTTCTTCCTCCCCGCCTCCCCTGAAACGACGTCGGTAAAGACCGAACACGGCCAAAGCGAATGCACGCGCATAAATCAGCCGCTCTCTATTTGTCGCCCGGATCCAAATATAAAGTATCCCCCCGTGCACGCCATTTTATAAATAACCGCGTGTAGGAATTAATTCTCAATCTCGGTTAATCGCTTTCCCGTTCCTCGTACGAACAACGCTATGGATAATTAAGGAGGTTCAATCGTGACTTCGAAGTCAAAATAACGTTTGTAATTTCAATGCATTAAAAAATTTGATATAGTAAAAAATACAGTTATAGTGAACTATTATAAATGAATTGTATATACTAAAGTTAATTTAGACGATTAAATCAATTTTTAGTGGTATTAGAAAAATATGAAATGATTACCGTGATGTATTATTCTAACCTATCGCATTCGGGAACAATTATTCAGATTGATAATACTCAATTATTTATGCGGCGACACCGACAAAAAAATATGAAATTGTTGGAAAATATTTGAACTTTAAATTCCTCATTTTTATTTCAACCAAACTTCGATAAAAACTGTAAGAAAAATTAAAAATATGATTCGTGACAGCCAGGCGCCATAAGAATCAATGTTAAAATTGATAATTTCAAAACCAATTACCTTCTGTTCTAGACGGTAAATCGTTCTGAAATTTCAATATGAGCTCTATATAGTATTATTATATATTTTCTATAAATTACAAAGTCTAAACTTAAAAAATTATTTTCACGTGTTGAATAGCTGAATCTCCTTAATCGAGACCTTTCGCGATTACCGGAAATCGCCGATCGCCATTTTTCGCTATTTTCAGCTCGTCGCGTGAAAATTCAGGGCGTGCGTTGCACATGATATTCGCCGATGCGTTCTAACGACCCACGAGAAGCTCGTAAAATTTCTTATCGCCTTGTATCGAAGTGTTTGCTAGGTTTCGAACGTTTTTTTATTTTCTTCTTCGACGTTTCGAGATAAACCGATTTTTATCGTCGGAGGGACTTTTCCTTGTCTCGGGAAACGTAGTATACACCTCCGCGAGGTCGGCTAACGAGTTTATGGGGCGCGGTGTGGTTTATTTTCTCGAAAAATCTGAAAAATTTACTCTCTCGTCTCGCGCGGCGTAGGTAACGTCTCCCTCGCATCGGCCGGAAACACACCGATAATTCGTCTAGCCGTTTGAATAAAACATTTCAATCCTCTTGGTATCTACTTTTCGAGTCCCTCGGGGGCGTCTCGTCCTCTTTACCTGTGAAATGGATCTTATTTTTCTTCCCAAACTATAAAATTGGTATAGAATTTTTACGTGTGCTCATACAAAGAACATTCATAAATTTATTCGTACCCCAAACAAAATTTTGTAGAATGTACCAAATATTTAATTTTTTGAACAATAATTAATTTCATCGAATTAAATATTTATTCGCAATGCAAATATTTAGTACATTCTACAGCATTTTTTCTAGTGTACATTTACTTTTTTCAATCACTTTGGAAAATTATCGTTCATTGATCAAATTTTTCAACAAGCGATAAGAAGTGCGTCTAATGAAAACATTTATTCATAAATTTATTCGTTCACTGCAAACAAAAATTTCGTAGAATGTACTAAATAATCAATTTGTTAGACAAAATTTGTTGAACAATAATTCATTCTATCGATTTATTCTTCTTCGCTTCGAAAAATTATCGTTTATCGATCAAACTTTTCAACAAGCGGCGCGTCCCAATTTGTCTCGACTAATGAAAAATTGGAAAATTCCAGTTTCCTCGGTAAATTAGTCGCACGGTGAGAGTTTTCTGAATCGGCACGGATAGCCGCGAATCGTGACTGGCGAGAGAGCCCATAGCGCGGATCGGCCGGGGCGATCGTAAAACGAACCGAAACCAAACTCGCGCGGCTCTCGGACCGTAAACACCGCCGCGCGGAACGTTTCGATTCGCGGCTGGAAGTTTTGCGGAGGCGTCCGAGCGCTCGCTACTATTTCGCTCGTCGCGCGCGCGTTCCAATTCTCCACGCGCGTCGCGTTCTATCCCGCCCGACCTCGAGAGAGTGAAAATTTTATCAACTCGGAAACTGGAGGAACCACCCGGTTCGTTTCTTTCTCTACGTTTCTACGATGCGACGCGTTGCGCAATGTATTTACGCGCCGCGTGTTGCGGTATTTGGGGCGGTTAATTCGGAATTCGTTTTGCAGTGAGGCAATTCAGCGAGAGGGAGAGTTTCGCTCGCTGCGTGAAATAGAAAGGACTTCATTCGAGAATTATGTATCAATGAGCGCGCGATAACTACGCTCCTCGAAATAATTGAGGAGATACTCGTTACAGTTATAATTCGAATACAAAATGATTGAGTCGTATTTAAAAGCACGTTCGAGGTTTAAAACGTTTTAATTGATTGGATTTTATCATCTGTCCCTTTAATTTCAGTATATTTATTCATAAAAAAACAAATAATCATAAAAAAAAAATAAAAAAAAAATCGAATTCAATCGAATTGAGCGGGTGATCATTTTAAAAAAAGGTTCGAGTATTAAAATGTTTTTATTTTATGTATCTGAAGTTTGCATTATTGGAGTCCAACGAAAATTCGACAAAATTTTTTTTGGTAATTTTTGACCAACTTTTTTGAATTTTCGTTGGACTCCAACGATGCAAACTCCAGATACATTTTATTTTAATCGTCTGTCCTTTTAATTGTTTTGAGTATAATTATTCTGAAAAACCGAAATTTTCAGTTTTTCATCCAAGTAACGATTAAATCGAATCGTTAATCGGCGGTACGAATCTTTATCGCCGCGTTTATTTTCGTCGATGGACGTCGGAACACTCGACTGTCAGGTCACGTAGATCGTCCCGTCCCGACGACAATGCGCCCAGACGGACGAAGTATACAAATCCCTACCGTCGTTAAAACGAGAACTGATTTTAATGGAGAATCAACCTGCTATTAGTTCAGTTTATTTCCACCAAAAATTGCCGGAGGATCTCTTGAATCGTATCTACACATTGGAATAATAGTTACGAAAAAAAAAAAACTGGCTCTTTCGTGTGATTATTTAACAAGATTAAAAGTCAACTAAGTTAACCCTTTTTTAATCTTAAAAAAATGTACACAGTGCTCAAATGATTCGCTACTGTTTATATGTAATACAGGTTAACACCGTTTCTTAACCCTTAAAAATTGTTCACAGAACGATTTGTTATTATTTTTACAAAAATTGTTCGTAGTGGCGAAAGGGTTAAGGAAAAATTAACGAAAGACGTTAATCACGAATTTTGTCGAAAGCGTACGCGTTGGGAATGATAACGGAACAGCGCGTGCTTTTGTATGCACAATCGAACTCCACTCGTACGTGTACGTCTTCCACCCGGCACGCGTGACACGAGGCGTGAGAGAAAGACGTAACCGAGTGCTCGAGCACGTCGAATCTCTCCCCGTCCGAGAAAATTCCACGACCGTTTTTACCCTCGCAATCTCGAATTCACCTACGGGCTTCCTCCTCGATTTTCGAAGATGCGTATCGAGCGAGCGGAGAAATGCAGTAGCGGCGGAAACGCGTCTATATCGTTCCCCACTTCGCCGATAGATAACGAGCGCGAGCTGAGGTAGCACCGCGATTCGAGAACGAATGGCTGATTACGGATCGTTACAGAATATTATTCTGCATCTGCAGGAAGCATCTCTTCGCGTGTAATTTTTTCCGCGACGTTCGCTAGACGGAATATTTTCGAATCTGCACTGAAAACAAAAATTAGTTGAAGCTACTTAATATTTGTTTAAAAAGATAAATATTTTGTTCGATAAAATGAATTATTACTTGAAATTAAGAAAAATTGTTTAAAATAAAATTAGTATCTTCAACTCAAACATATATTTGGTTGAATTTACTTGAAATTTATTCGAATGTATGCAGATAAATATTAAGTACACCCCTAACTTCTTAATTTATTTCATGAAAAAAACGTACAAAGGGTTAATATCGAGATCGGAAGAAATTTTCAGTGTACAGAATGTTAGAAATTAGAACGAATACGTTGGTACCGTCAACGAGTACACAATTCTACCAAAAAAAAAAAAGAAATTCACCTCCGAGGCCTTGACGTTCCTCTCAAGGTTGAATTCTGATAGCCTTCGAACGAGCCTACTGAAATTTTTATTCTCCCATTCGCTTCGGGAACTCCGACTTGTACTTTCTACGCTACTTCAGCCAGCGTGGCAATTAGAAACCGAAAGAAAGAATCGTACAATTTGTCGCTAACCGATCATTTTAATTTCGACGCGTAGAAAAAACTCGCGAACGTGACGTAATTTGGTTTTTATCGCCCCCGAAGCGATCTTTCATCGTCGGCCGATCCAACGACAATGTGTCGAAAACGTATAAGTCACTCGGCCGGCGACTGGTTTTTATTCCGGCGAGAAGAGAAAAAAAAATCGTTCTGTCAAGTTGGGTACATTTACGCGGTTGAGTCAACACGGTTCGTATTGTCGCTCGCTATCGCGCTCCTCTACTCGTTACGAACGATAAAAGAAAATAAACCGGGACGTTGCGCGTGGGCTAATCATTCCGCGATAACAAAGAACTATCGCTCACCGATCTGACGAGCGCTATTAACGTCATTCCCGAGCTCTCCCCTCCCGCACGCGGCTTCAAATTCGCCTCGTCTGGATTCTCATCGAGAGGTCGGGAGCGCTGTGCCAAGTAATATTCCGATAAACCAGGGGAGTGTGATCTTCCGGTGCTTATCCGGCGAAACGTCAAGAGAGAACGAGAGGGAGAGAGAGAGAGAGAGAGAGAGAGAGAGAGTGGCGTCGTCGCGCCAAACTCCAGTGAAAATAGCCCCTCGTCGCGTCGGCGGTTTAATAATCTCGTCGGTGGCAAAAACCAGGAAGAAAAATACCGAGCTGGGATATTAATCCGTTTAATCTCGGTTTATCCGCAGCCCGCCCACCAGCGGAATCCTCAACTCGGGAGTTTTTCTCTGGGATTACAAAAACCTATTTTAGTTGAATTGTAGACTGTTACGAACGCATTCAGATAGTAGGGAAAGAATTATCCATTCGATAAAATTGAGGCTTTTAGTGTTTATCATTAAAATTTGTATTCGATGCTTTACACGAAGAGAAAATCAGACTAAAAATTATTATTAAAAATGGTATTTAATACAGGACCAGACTTTCAATTTGTAATATTTTTTTCAAAATTTACTATGTGTATTACATTTTTAACGATAACAACATCGTAACAATGCTGAAAGATTTTTGTAATAAGTATTGTTTGAAAAATTAAACAATACTTATTTGTAAATAATATTTATTTGTTTAATTAATTCTTCAAGCACTCAATTATGATCCAACGAAAAATAAGCCAGCAAATTGGCATCAAAAATCGATTGTACGCTTAAAATTTTATTTTAACTGCACACAAAATTTACAATGTTTTCAAAGTAATTAATCACGTGATCCTCCCTGCGTGTTGATTATTCGAAACACATCCATTCGGCGCGCAGTCTGGCCTATCTCGGCCGAAATATATTCGATCTCGAGCTCGCTCGTCCGCACGAACGATAAAGGGGAGTAAAACGAGAAGTCGGTTATCCCGATAAGCGAGTTTAACGCGCTCTTCCGGCGCCGCGTCGTTCCGATTTCGTTTTTCTCGTTATCCGGTGTGATTCGGGTAACCGGTATACGTAAACAATATCCGGAGGCACACACACGGGCGGCACACAACCTCGCGCGCTAGCGCAGGGACACGAAGCGGCGAGATACTCATTGTACCTTTTCCGTCGGTAGGTCATCGCGATTCTCACGCTCCCTTTGCGACTTCTGACTTCTCGCGCTTCCTCGTGAAACTTCTCTCTCTCTCTCTCTCTCTCTCTCTCTCGTTTTCGTTGGTAAAAATAAAAACAAGAGGCGCGAGATCGAGTGTCCCCGAAAATCGCGTTTTTCCTCGTGGCCCGGGAAGCGAGAAAAGCGTAATCGGGTTAACCGATCGAGCTTCCGGGCGAATCGAGGCGAAAGCGCATACCGAGCCGACTCCGATCTCACGACGAATTGCAATTTCTGTCCGGAAGCGTGAGCAATTACGGGTTTCTCTTCTCGTTACCGAAAAATTCATTCGCGTGTCGCCACCGCGGTCTCTCGTTTGGTCTAGTTTTTCTCGACTCTTCTTTGTATGACTCTCGGTGGATTTTTATACTCGAAAAAATTGAGAGGACAGTTATCTTTGTTGAAAAGTTGGCTAAAAATGTCGAATTCAACCGATCAAGTGATCATCCCTAGTGGAAATGAAATCGAGTTTTTAGCCAGTAACTGGCCAGTTTTACTAGATATCAACAAAAACATGGCGACTTTGAATAAAACTGACAGATTTCAAGTTATCAAAATTGTGATTGTGTTATTGTAATTGTGATAATTGTGATTGTGATTATGTTACTGGATATGCTTACTGCCTAGTTATTAGATTTGATTGCTGGCCAGTTTCTAGATTTAACCAAGTAAAACTTAGTGTTATTTATTATAATAATTAGTGTTATTGTGATTGTGATCATTGTGATAATTGTAATTGCGATTATGTTACTGGATATGCTTACTGCCTAGTTACTAGATTTGATTGCTGGCCAGTTTCTAGACTTAATCAAGTAAAACTTGATTCATTTCTACTAGGGATTTAATATATTCCTCTATAGCATGATCATTTGCTCGATTCGATTCCCCGGTTTTTCTTTGTAGGATTCTCGGCAGATTTTTTATACACTCCTCAAAATTAAGAGGACAATTTTTTTTAAAAAGCTGCACTGCGGCTAAAAATTATCCAATTCAATCGATCGAGTGATCATTCAAATCTTGAATCTTCAACATGATCACTTGATCGATTCGATTCAATCATTCTCCATTCAAAAATATGTCCCCTTAACTATTTCGAGTAGTGCTTCTCGAGTTCTTTCCTTCTCGAGCAGAGTTCAATCGGGAACGGAGACCATCCTGTCGATGAAATTTTCGAATACGTAGAATTCTATGCTGACTCGAATCGATAGTACGAGAGGGAAGGACGCGAGCTCGGCCAGTTTTCGAGATTAGAAAAAGGGATTTCTCGGGTGAAGGCGAGCGGATAATTTTTTTTCGCCCCCGATCGGTAATTCCCGTGAACGTCTCTCTCGTAGCTCGTATTCCGCGGCTTTCCAGTCCATAAACTAATGCCGTTGGACCGTCCGCGAGGTTCGTCGGCTAACGGTCCAACATCCACCGACGCTTTACTGTTATATACGTAAAGTTTTGAGCGAGAAGAGCGATAACCCGCGGACTCGCCGTGACGATTCGCAAAAACGCATCCCCGCGCTCACGTGCTCGCGACTATTCCTAAGATCGACCTCTCATTACACGAACTGCTGAATCGAGTAAACGCCTGTCTCTGCTTCCTCCGATCGCTTATACCGGGTGTTCCCCAATCTGTAACATAAAAAAAAAAAAAACAAAATCTCTGTAATCAGTCTTGAGGTTGCGACGAGCCCGTAATCGGGGGAATTGTATTAATTATCGAATCTCGAGCTCGAAAATCGACCCAGTTCGCTCGAGGTCGTTTCATTTATCGCCCGAGGGATCGTTCGAGCGACAGCCTTGACGGGTACGTCCGAGACACGGAGTACAGTCGACGTTCCGTCTCGGATTCGCGAAAGAATAGGTGTGACGCGCCATTTAGTAACCGGGACGACTATTATCCTCGGCTATCGATATCGATCGTTACTCTACCCTCCGCACAGTCGCGTAACGTCTCGCCGCGAGGACAGCGGAAGTTATGCGCGACCGAGCCCTTGATTCTCCTCTTTCTCTCGAGCGAGCGTTGATATAAAAAATCGTACGAGTCGAAAGATTTGATAGGTTCTCATTTTGTGTCTCCTCTTCTCTCTCTCTCTCGAGCAGACGTTGATATAAAAAATCAGATTTTTTCACTGCATTTTTCGATTTTTTGTTGATTTGTTGTTTTTTTTTCTTCTAATATGATTAAGAATTTATCCAATTTTTTGACTCTAATGTAATATTTATTTATTTCTTTAACACTAGGTTTACATTTTTACATACCTATTTCCACAATTTGACACAGAAATCATAAATTTTCTCCGAAAAAATAAATTGTAAACTATGGGAAGAAGAGATACAAATTTGTATGCGTAAAATGAAATTTGTCCCTGCAACCTCTCCGCGGGAATATCGCGCCCGTCGCCTCTTAAAGTGCGAAATTTAGCCGCAATAATATCGCGTTTACACGGCTCTCTGCGTGTAACTCGCGGCTGTACGAAATGTTTTAATGAGCGTTTAAGAGATCGCGGTTTTGCTCCTAGGCAAAAACTAATAACTACGTAATCGGGACTCTTAGAGATCCATTGGCAATAGCCGGAGCCGAGCGAGTGCGATTGGCACGAGCGAGAGAAAGAGAGAGAGAAAGGGAACAAGGAGAGTCTAAAGTCTCGTGAGCGGGTCTCGGTTCTGCGTGCGAGGAATAAACAAAAGCCCTCGCGCCTCCCCTTTATCGTCAATTGTGATTCATAAAGAAGACCAAGACACCGGACTGATTCATATCCGATAAAATTGATGACCGTCGATATAGAAATATAAAATAGACTTCTGTGATTTTGGCTAGTCATGTTTTCCAACTGAGAAACATTGAAATTCACAGGGCTCACTAGGGACTTTTTTTTTTCAATTCACGTAGTACTCCAAGGTACCCCAAAATTGTAGATGAATATCAAGTTGGATTAATTTTCATTTTCCGTGACACCGCGGTGCCTTCAATGCGCCGCTCGAAATGACTGATTTCTCGGCGTCCGTTGCCTGCCGCCATTGTGTGTACGTAGCCCCGATTCTCCGTCGAGGCGAAAGAGTTTGCTAACTCTTTTTTTGGCCACGAGCCCGAGGTACACGCGAGAGCGGGTCTAACAATACGAGGCATTGAGATCGCACGGCTTCGCTGCTGATCGCATATTAAATGTAAAATACACTCGCCAATTACGGATTCCCTAGCTCGGGGTTACTTTGCATAAGTTTCCTGGTATTATTCATTTTCCTCGTCAAACTCGTCGCGAAAGGAAATTCTTCAGTATTTTCACAAATTATAATTATTACAGTGTTGATTCAACAGAAATTGTACACTGAGAATGAAAATTAGAATTAATTATTTGAGTTGAAGATTAATTTCATTTCAGACAGTATTTCTTTATTTATTTCTCTTTTCAAGCTTGAACATTCTTATTTTCAGTGTAGATATATAAATTCATCGAGTTCTTAAGAGCGCACAGTGGAGAGATTAAGCCGAGCCTGCAGTCTATGCGACTTCCGTGGCACAAAACTATTTGCAAAACGGTCCACGGCGAGTGCTAAATCCAGTATTACCGGGCGAAGGGGGTCAGAGAGCTTTATTTGCGAATTCAGCAAATCGACCCAAGAGAGCGAGAGAGCCGATAATTGATAACACGCTAGCTAACCCGACCCGACCGAGGAGGGAGGGTATATACAGCTGTTCCCGATCCAACCTCATTACCAAAATTCGCGAAGCGCGCCTCGTGCGTCGAAAATAGCCGATTTGCATCCTTACGTTCGCGACCTCGTAATGGAATTCCATCAAAAGATCCTCGTCCTCTCTCTCCGCACGAAGGTCGTGCGTAGGACTCTGAATTAATATTTAATAGTTCTTTTTTTTTTGTTCTACGGTCTGTTTTGAGAGAAAAAAAAAGAAAATGATCTCGAGAGATGCGCGCCGGAGCAGCGGACCGTTTTCTGCGTTATTACCTTCCGTTAACCTCGAGACTCCTAGGTTCCCGTGTGCATACCGTTATCCCTCGCTCCCGGTCGTTCCTTGCAGCATTGTACGGCCCGAGAGACGTGGAATTCGCGTGGGTCTAGATCTCCCACGATCGGGACACGCATCGCGACTCTTACTTTCGCCCGATACACACCGACCGCTCAACGCGCCTCTATTGCCCGTAATTTCCGATTTGCCATCCCTCTCACCCCTCCCGCTCTGCCCCCCCTCCCCTCCCCCCACCCCGCCCGGACCGTCCGTCAACCCTCTTTTGCGGTAACGCGATCGCGAATTCCGATCTTATGGTCCGTCACTTTCGGTCTCGGCCGGTCTTGTCCCGACCAGAAAGTTCCCTCGACGCGCTGGGAAGCGGCCAATTTGGTTGAAAAGTTGTATTCGATGACTTCGAGATCCTGCGCTTGAAATAAAAATTCCCTCGATATTTCTAAATAAATCTTTGGAATTATCGTTACTGATTGGATATGCGTTCGTATACTGCCAAGACAAATTTGTACAGTTTGATAAAATACAATTATGATTAAATAAATATTCCACTTGAAGTGACTCTTGGCAGTATAGAATTGCATATTCAATTAACTGAACAAAATTTTTTTCTCAGTGTAGTTCGATGAAATTACTGTTATTGATTAAATACTTTTCTCGAGTTGTCATTTTTAAAAAGCTATAACTCAGCTAAGAATATTTAAAAACTTGAAGCTTCCTCTTTAAACCGGTCAGCTGTTCGATTCGATTCAATGATTATTACTTGAGATACAGCTGTTTAAAAATTAGCCCCTTTAATTTTCGAACCACTGACATTTAAAAACCCAAATATTTCTCTTTAAAATAGTCACCTGCTCAATTTGACTCGATCATTTTTGGTCCAGTTTAAAAATGACGAATGTTAATTTTTTTTAACTAATATAGATTAAATTTTCAACTAGAAGCATAACCAGTCTCGTTCGTTGCAGATGATGAAGTGAGCGGAGGAAGCGGCACGCCGGAAATGAAATCCTGACGAGCGAATCACGCGTCACCATGATGGAACCACCGCTGACGAGCAAGGTCCTGCGGGCTCCGAGCCTGAAGAGAGGCCAGGAGAACGTGAGGATACAGGACAGGGTAAGCCGAGAGACGAGCAACGAAATTACAGAGCGCCGGGTTCTATCGAGCCGCGCATACTTCTTACTTTTTTTTTTTTACCGTAAAATAACGTCCCGCGGATAAGAATATAACGTTTATCGCGGTATTTAATTCCGCCATAATTCCTATCGGAACGATGTTTCCTGGTAATCCGACGTTTCGCGGTAATCACATGGAATTATCTCATTATCTTTTTCGTTTGCGAGCGCGAGAAAGAGAGACAGAGAGGCTCCTTGCAGACGATCGAACGACGCATCGCGTGCCAGCGGGTCTAAAATTGATTCGAGGACGAGAAAAAAAAATTTTCGGACGCATCGGAACACAACCAACGTCATCGGGCTTATCCTTTTGCGCGTGCCGTAACTCGGCTAGTGCGAATCCATCGTCGATCGCACTCGCCGCCATTTTCGGCCACCGCGGAACGTCGACGTCGACGTTGCTTGGCTTCGCCAAAAAGGATCGCTTACGTCTTTCGCTCGGCCTCTCCTCGCGTCGTATCGAATTTCGTCTCGTACATTACGAAAGGAGCTCTTATCTTTCTGTGAAAATAATCGATATGACTTCAATTTTCGCAATAAAATCTGCGACTTGCGCAAATTCAAAGAAAACAATTCGCGGTTGCCGATCGTTGCCGGTAAAGTAGTGTCACTTCTTTACCGACCGAGCGTGATCGCTCGAGGCGAGCAAAGCTGCCCTCTCGCGAGTGCGAATTTATCGTCGCTGTCCGATCGATCGATCCCGACGATCGATCAATGCGATTCTACCTTGCAATTTCAATTATACACTCGAAAATATCGACGAGTGCCGTTTCGCTGTCCGTAATACTTATCGGGTTTCTTGTATTTTTCTTTGCAATTTTTATTCTCGTTATTTGAATTTTCGCTCAATATGGTAATGGCGCGGATAACTTTTTTATACTCACCTGCTCGAGACTGCTGAAAGAATTAATGAAGGCATTTACATTTAGAATGACAAAAACATATCGAAAATATTCGTAAACCAGTTTCGCATTCACTTGCGTCTATTTCTGATTCGGGTAGAAAAATTACAATTGACATTTGAACAGAAAGGAGGCTACCATAGAGAGCTATGAATGCGCACGTGGCTACCCCACACGAATTCAGCTATATAATATAACAATTCATTCCTGAAGTAGGTAGATCGGTCTAGACCGTCGAACGCGGATGATCTCGTTGGAATCTAAAATACACGGGAAAGAAATTGCTCTTCCCACGCGTCGACGAAAATGCATTTGTGTGCAAATTGATACGTCGGCGACTGAATATCAATATTGCTAGGAATGTTTTTAATCACCGAAACGAAGACCAGCTAATTTCTGGTACAAGAAATGTTCATATTTTTTCAAGAAAAAAATTCGTGTAATTATCGGTAAAAACAGCAAGATGAAAAAAACTTTTTAATTCTTCAATGCAAAAATGTAGAGTTTATTAAATTATTTGCGTACGTTTGAATATTTAATTCGATAAAATATTAGATTAATTGTTTGTACAATTTTTTTGTCTATTATTCATTTACGATGCAAACGAATATTTGGTACATTTTAAAAGTTCTTTTGCAGTAGAGATTAACCACTTGCCATACTTTGACGAGTGAGACTCGTCATATTTTTTTATTCTAATTTTTTGATTTTGCTATTTAACTTTTCGTTATCATCTTATTTCTAATTCGTGCATTTTTATATTTTTTTTTAATTCGTATGTTAAGGTTGTTCGGATAGTACCGTGTTAGTCATAACAAAATCTAAATTTTTCTTTTAATAAAATAAAAAGTTTGATTATGTAAATTTATTATTTTAATTTAAATGTTATTTGTGAACATTTGAGAAACATTAATTTGTTTATTTATTTATACATAATAGTGAAAAGCTATCTTTTGACTCGTTTATTCTTTCGTAAGTTGAAATTTTCGTGAATTTTCTATGCTTTTTGTTGAAATATCTCTAAAAGCCTACGTCAGAATGCTTTTTTATTATTTTTTACGTATTCTACAATAGTTAATTTATTAAGATAACAGTTTTCTGTTTTTGTATCTTTTTACAGAGCAACTATATAACTCAAAGTATAAGAATTTAATTGACGTTTCCTATGCTCTGCATGTTAAATCATGGTATTTTAATTATTAATTATACAAAAACTGTACGTCAGATGTTCTTAAGAAATACAATTCACACGTATTTGATATCAATTAATAACATACTAAAAATTCAGACTTCTATCTAAATATCGTTCTAATGTCCGAACAACCTTAAGGGGTTAAGTTAATGTATCACGGGAGAAAAATTTCGAGGATGGCAGGAGTGTCTCACCCACGACAGGATCAAAGTCGAGAGTCGGTTTTTCGAGAGTAGCATGTACGCGCGAGCGTCACGTAACTAGACGCACGAGCGCGACTTCCTGTTGCGCATAACGGTACGGCACACCAGCATCGATCGTAGCCCCGGTGCCGTTCGACCTACGCCGCCAGATGTCCCGGTTATAATCGCGATCGCGAGAGCGGCGAGCACAATGCCCTTCCTCACGTCGAATTAATTCCACCGTCGACAGTCCCCATCCGCGTAATTAACGAAATTACTCGGGCGGGCTCGTTGGGGCCTTTTCGACCGCGACGGTTTCCGATCGGGGCTCGGAAATCGACACGCGACTCGATTAAACGCCGCTTAGTCTCCGACAAATTTGCTGTCACGAGTTTCTTATACGCTGAGAATTTTTTTTTTTTTAATTATAAATTTATGTAACGTCTTGGTTATCATGTAACATATACATCGAGAAAAAAAATGTTTAAGCAATTAAATATGTAATCTACTGCCAAGAGAATATTTTAGGTAGAGAAATTTGAGTAAAAATTTATTGGTTGATTTAACAATTTGGTCAGATTGAACTTGTCACCAAACTGTCAAAATACGCATATTTAATTGGTTCAACAACATTTTTCCTCGGTGCATGCGTGATATCAAATTACAAATAATAAAATTTATACTTTGTAGTAGAAGCCTTTAAATTTCAGAATTTTCATTGTGCTGCTTCATTCTTAAAAAAAATCGAGTCAATTAATTATTTTTCGAGATTCAGACTTTAGCCTGGATGCGTGTGTAATCTCGCGATAATAAACGTGCCGCGTTATCGATCGCGAAGGCCGGGTCGAAAATGTGTCAATGATGAATCCGCGAGAGGAGAAAGGTGAGCGTTCGATAAAGCACTCGATCTCGGAATTGAGCAATTTTATATTGTTTTAGCATAACGCGGGGCCGAAATTGGGCGTGCTGTCGGTTGGAATTTCGGCAATCCGTCGAAGAGTCCTTCGTCGATCTCTCGATCTCTCGTGTGGGCCAGAGGCGGCCTTGATCGCTCGTCACCCACGCTGTCGATTTCGATTTTCGTGAAAGAGCGTAACGCTCGGGGAGCCAAATCGAGCGATGCGTTAGAGTCGCGTCAATGAGTACGCGTCTAGCGTGCCAAGCGGCACTTTTATCGAGCTCACGCGAGCTCGGGAGTGAATAATAAGAGAGTAGAGAGAGAAAAAAAAGAAGGGTGCAGCGCCCACGCATGAAGGGCTGATGATCTAGCGAAAAAGGCGAGGCCGATTGGTCGTTAACCGCGACGCGGTGCTCTTTAAAAGGTTTATCAACCCCTCGGGCATGCGTGTAAACATCGTCTCTGCTCTTCGGAGGAAAAATATGAAATTTATCGATTATTAACGGCTTTCCGGTATCGAACGGATTGCAGGCATTCAGTGTAGTTTTTATCAATTTTTTCTTACACTGAAAATAAGAATTGGTTGAATTTACTTGACATTTGCAAATAAATATTTGTTTAAATTAATACTAATTTTATTCAAAACAATAATTCAAAACAATTAATTGATATCGAATACGTGTAAATTGTAATTCTTAAGAACATCTGACGTACAGTTTTTGTATAATTAATAATTAAAATACCATGATTTAACATGCAGAGCATAGGAAACGTCAATTAAATTCTTATACTTTGAGTTATATAGTTGCTCTGTAAAAAGATACAAAAACAGAAAACTGTTATCTTAATAAATTAACTATTGTAGAATACGTAAAAAATAATAAAAAAGCATTCTGACGTAGGCTTTTAGAGATATTCCAACAAAAAAACACAGAAAATCCACGAAAATTTCAACTTACGAAAGAATAAACGAGTCAAAAGATAGCTTTTCACTATTATGTATAAATAAATAAACAAATTAATTTTTGTCGAATGTTCACAAATAACAACATTTAAATTAAAATAATAAATTTACATGTTCAAACTTTTTATTTTATGAAAAGAAAAATTTAGATTTTGTTATGATTAATAAACCTTAATTCGAAGTAACAATTCATTTTATCGAACAAAATATTTCTATATTCTCAAACAAATGTTAAGCAGCTTCGACCGTTTTTTGTTTTCAGTGTATGAAACTAAAATTCGCAAAAATTTTGCAAGTACTCTCGACAGGGAGAGGACAAATAAGGGGTACATGCGCAGCGCGTGTACATATCGTAGTCGAGATAATGAAAAAGACGGTAACGGTGTGCGGGTTTCGCACAGGTAGAGAGTAGCGAAGGCGAAAGAGTGGGGCCCTCGCTAGTCGCTCGTCGAGCCAGGCCGCGGGTACGCTTCAGTACGAAGCTGGACGTCCGGCGTTGCTCGCGGCTCGCGTTGTTGTTGTCTTTTTTCATTTTCACGATCGTCGAGCGCGCATTGGCTCGATCGCCAGGCCTCCGACGGAATTCTCTTTCGCAATCGAGAAAGAAGTTCTCAATCGAGTACGTGACTCCGAGCTCTTGTTTACCATTCCGTTTGTGTTTCTCTCCACCTCCGCGATGGGAGTGCGCGAGGTGCACGACGCGGTCCCTCCGAATTCCGTGTAGTCGCTCGCGGGACGAGAAAAACCACGGAGGAATTTCCCTGCGCGACAAACGAGACATCCGTTCGCCATCTGCGCGCTCTCTCGCGTGACATCTGCCGAGAGATCGCGGCGGAGTAGTTTGCGAAAAAAAAAAAAAAGAAAAAAAAAGAGTTGTACGTACGAGTGCGTTAAGTGGTGAACACGTGAGAACCAGTGGGATTGCGCAATTGACTGGAATTACGCTTTTAATGGGAGGATAAAGTTTTCGAAGCGGAGCCACCGACGCGGGGGAATAAAATGCGAGCTCGCGATTGGATCGGAAGGGCGAGAATAATAAGTCGCCTACGTTGCCGCGCGTTACGCGTACTCACCTAGCTCGTCGAGGAACGGGCGTGAGGCGACGCGATAAAAAGATGCAGTCGGAAAAAATGGCTTTAATGGCGCAGAGGAACGGCGTGCCAGTCGCACGAGACAAGGAGAGCACTCCGGCATACGACGTACGTACTTTACGCGTTTCCGACGTGAATTATACAAGCGCCTGTCGCGGAACTTGTTATTCTCTCCCGCTGAAAACTGCGGGAGAACAAAAGTCGCGGATAGGCATTCGCGCCTGTCCCCCTCGCGAATGCGAAAATTTTTGTCCGCTGTGAAGCGTCGATAAGCATCCAGAGAAAAGTGTGGCAGTCTGCGTTCATATATCGAGTTTGAAAAATGAGTTTCATTTTTTATGAAGAAACTCCTGAAAACAATTAAAGGGACTGTTGCCATTTTTTAATGACTATATTTAGACATGTATCTGAAGTTTGCATCGTTGGAGTGCAACGAAAATTCGACAAAATTTCTTTTGGTCATTTTTTACCAAAGTGGTCATTTTTGTCCAACTATTGGTCATTTTTTACCAACTTTTTTGAATTTTCGTTGGACTCCAACGATGCAAACTTCAGATACATTATTTAGACTGAAAATATTTGAATTAAACAGGCAATCATTTAAAAGAGGAAGATTTTTTCACTCTTCAATTTTTTGCGGGGTCGTCTTCATAGTTTAGAAATTTATAAAAACATTTTTCGTCTACTTTTCGATATCGAAACTATTCATGCCAGTTATCGCTTTCTCGGGCAAGCATCGTGTCGGTGCAGGTGCACCCATTAGAGGCAATTTATTAAATTCCAGGTGCCTTTTTCACCTCGCCGAGATTCCTCGCTCCCTTTACGGTTTTCCGGCTCCGGAATACAAAAATCTTGATTTACGGCTCGCTCCTAATTGGACGGCAGCGGTTTGAACGGGAGGCGTCGGGCCGATATGACGCGGAGTGTAATAGAGCCGTAATTAGATAAGCACGAGCGGTATATTTGCAGTGAGCGAGTGTACCCAGATAACGAGAGAGTACCCTCCGTTTTTCGTTCGCGCTCGCGAAAATCTCAGCTTGCTCCGGATCAACAGACGCTATCAGCTCAGGAAGTTCTCGAGTGAAATTTTGGGGATTATTGCGAGAAGGGCTCCTTTCAATTTCCAACCTCGCGACTATTTTACGCGATGAAAGCTCGATTTTTTTCGATAAGCCAAAAAACGTACGGCGTGGGTGGCTGAATAGCGGAGTTGAATTTCCAATCTCCTCGCCGAGCCGTGCCGAGTTATTACGGTTTTAAATTGGATCACTGACCGAACCAAAGCGAGTTTACTTTCACGTGGCTTGTCTTTTTTTTTTTCCTTCTTCATCCGATCAACGGACGACTTACTCGCGAAGAAACGCCTAATTCGATGACTGGCCAAGCCCAATATGCGCGAAGTCGTTACTTTCTTGGCACCGGCCGAGTCGTAGAACGTACGCGACTCGAGGAAAGCACTGTTCTCGATATAACGGCCCCGTAAAGATTAAAATGTAATTCTCTGTTTACTATCTCGAGGTAAAATTGAAAACTGCTCCCAGAAAATACAGTGAAAATAATTTTTTGAATATCGAGCAGTTTAGAGTTTATTTTCACGATTGCATGAATAAAATAGGATCGCGCGAGGAAATGTTTTTTGTTGGGTGCCAAGTTTGGCGCATTGGAGAGCAGCTCGTTCGTAAGAGTGACCGTCAGGCGTCAGAAGGATAGTTCCTAAGCACCGTAGCGAAATTGGCGAATCTAGCACTCCCTTAATAGTACGAAAAGCGCGCCTGCCACGAAACTCATTTGCACAAACGAGATTACCGAGTCCTCGCGTATAAGGCTGCTATTCGCAAATTAGATCTGCCCGCGTCTAGAATCGCTATAATATCCGCGCCCGGAATTATATTCTCGGTGCGCGCACCCACTCGGCCCTAATATTAAACTGGGTCGAGGAATCTCGAGCCCGGCCGCCTTACTTTTCTCTTCCTCGGTCCCCCCCCCCCCCCCCCCCC
>NCVS01000903.1:137411-180411 GCA_003055095.1 Goniozus legneri
AATAGTAACTTTTAACTTATTTTTCTTTTCAACTTCATATCCGCTTAGCTAGGCCTTATTACCCGCAGGTACTATATACCAAAAATGACGTACAGCGTACGTTAAAAAAATTGTTAATCGTTTATTTATACTTACATTATTAACCCTTTGAGTACATTTGACGAGTGAGACTCGTCATCTGAATTAAATTCGTTATATATGCATAAAAATCTCCAAATAATTCAGTACTCAAAGGGTTAATAAAGTTATTAATAAAGAAAAAAATTTTTTTTTTGTGAAAATTCTTGTGTGCCCATTGCACACATTTCTGCTAATTTGCTGATAGTGCAAGGGATTAAAAAAAATGCACTCTGAGCGAAGAAAGATGTTTGCAGGCCTTCTCACCGAGCAACAAGTACGTCGTCTCCGTCGGCTCCCAGCACGACATGATCGTCAACGTCTGGGATTGGCGAAACAACGTCAAGGTGGCGTCGAACAAAGTATCGAGCAAAGTCAAAGCGGTCTGCTTCGCCGAGAACGGCAATTACTTCGTCACCGTCGGTAATAGGCACGTCAAGTTTTGGTACCTGGAGTATTCCCGCAATGCCAAGGTGAGGACTCTCTCGTACGACTTTATTCGGTTTTTTTCTGCCCTCGCGTCGCAATTTCCTCTCCTCCTTCTCGTATAAGGCCGTACCGTTTTAACGACTCGGCTGTAAAAAAGAGAATAAAGCTCGCGATATAAAAGGATACGCTCGCGCGGCACGAGCTTTGCACCCCAAGATTATTCACTTTCTCGATTTTCGACGTCGTCGGGGAGTTATGACGGAAAAATTGAATTCCGCAGTACAAAGAACCGGTGCCTTTGATGGGCCGATCGGCCATATTGGGAGAGCAAAGAAACAACGATTTCGTCGACGTAGCTTGCGGCCGTGGCGAAATGGCCGACTCCACTTACGCCATCACCAAGACGGGCCTCCTCTGCGAGTTCAACAACAGGAGACTCCTGGACAAATGGGTGGAGCTCAGGGTGAGTCACGTTGTTTGATCCGGACTGTTTCGAAGATTATCGATCGTTTGCTCACGTTACCTAATATCTCCCTCTCTTTGCAGACGACTAGCGCCAATTGTATGGCCGTCGGCGACAAATACATCTTCATCGGATGCGCCGAAGGAATTGTCAGGTGTTTCAGCCCGTCCACGCTTCAATTCGTCACCACCCTGCCCCGTACTCACTACCTTGGAGTCGACGTGGCCCAAGGATTGTCCATCAGGTACCTTCAATTAAAAACTAGACTAGACAGTTTTACTCATTTCTAGTTTTTATTAATTAATTGATTTATTGAATTTTATGAATGTTTTAAATATCTTTTAATTAAAAATTAAAAATGTTAATTTGTATATATGTATACAATGCAAATATGTATATAACTACATTGGTTTACAATTATTTCAAAGAATATACATATTCTTGTGAAAATCTGATCGTCCGTAAATTTTTCACAAAATCGAGATTTATCTCAGTGTACATTAAATTACTCAGAAATAAAAATATCGATCGTCCTTTGTCTAGTCACATGTCGCAACACCCACCGAACGCCAGATATCCGGATGCCATCGCATTGGCTTTCGACGAGGTCAACCACAAGCTCACCTGCGTCTATAACGATCACAGCATATACGTATGGGACGTGAGGGACATAAGACGTGTGGGCAAGTCGCACTCCTTCTTGTACCACTCGGCCTGCATCTGGGGCGTCGAGATGTATCCCACGGGGCCGGATTCCGTTGGCGCTATGCCACCAGGCAGCTTCATCACCTGCTCGAGCGACGACACGATACGCGTTTGGAACTTGGAAAAAGACATATCGTCGAACGACACTCTTTACAAGAGAAATATCTATAGCAACGTAAGATTGCCAGAAATCGATGTAGAAGCTGGTCTCGAACCAGGACGTTTGAGTGAATTATTGTATGATACTTTTTTCTGCAGGAATTATTGAAGGTATTGTACATAGACCCCGAGTTAACTTACCTCAAGGACCTAGACTTAGCCGCTGCCGGCTCGACTGAGAAAAGTGATGCTTCTTATGATGGGAGAAATGGAGTCAGGTCGATCAGGGTTAGCCCCGGTGGCAAGCATCTTGCTTCAGGGGATAGGTGATTGTTCATGTTGTTTAAACTTTGTAAAAAACGAATCTTGTATTAATTTCTGGTCTCGTAGGTCGGGTAACATTCGCGTCCACGATTTGTCTTCCTTAGACGAGATTTGTCTAATAGAAGCTCACGATGCTGAAGTTCTCTGTCTCGAGTACTCGAGGTTCTCCGAACAGTCGACAGATCCGCCCAGGCTTTTGGCCAGCGCCTCCAGGGACAGATTGATACACGTGTTCAGCGTCGATCAGGGATACAACTTCTTGCAAACTCTCGACGATCACAGTTCTTCCATAACCGCCGTACGGTTCTTTAATCAGACGAATCAGAGCAACCAAATACAGATGGTTTCTTGCGGCGCGGATAAGAGCATTATTTTTAGGCAGCTACAGTCTGTGAGTTGATCGTTGAGAATCGATCGAGTTTCTCTTTTCTAATTCTATCAATTTCTTCAGACGCCTGGAGGAAACCCTCAGTTTGCCAGAGGTCACAATATCGCGGGAAAGACAACTTTGTACGATATGGAAGTGGATTCTGGACAAAAACACGTTTTAACTGCCTGCCAAGATAGAAATATTAGGGTATATAATGTAACTACTGGAAAACATAGTAAAACGTTCAAAGGGTCTGTCAGCGAAGATGGTTCTCTTATTAAAGTCGTCCTAGGTGAATATTGAAGAATTTATTTTTTCATTTCATGACCATGCAGTGGTTACATTTGTAAATACAAAAATTATTTTTGTAAACAGATGCTTCTGGAATTTATGTAGCTACCTCATGTACAGACAAGACGTTATGCGTTTACGATTATTATAGCGGCGAGTGTATGGCTACCATGCTCGGTCATTCCGAACTTGTGACTGGATTGCGTTTCAGCGCGGACTGTCGTCATCTGGTATCCGCCAGTGGAGATGGTTGTATATTCGTGTGGCGTGTCCCGCACGACATGGTAGTGACCATGCAAGCTCGTCTCGCTCAGCAAGCTATGCGTGCTGGAAAGTAAGTCGTCGACTGATAATTCGTGTTTACAAATTGTGTGTGTGCACATTGTAATGTCCATTTCGCTATTCCCAGACGGCCACCGCGCGTCAACAGTACTGGAATTGAACTCGGTTTGGATAACGAAATTTTCGGCTCGCCTCCTGCAGAGATGTTGGATCCTAACGCGAACCCAGCAACAGCGAATCCAGGAATTGATTACAGATTCAGTATTGGCCAACTGCCCCAGTGGGCTAAAAAGCAAATAAACACGACGAACATGGAAGAGTCGCCCCTCAGTCCAAACGCCAGATCGGTGGGCGTTGATATGCCGAAAGGAAGATGGGCTCAGAGGGTTCAGCAAGGCGATGGGATCACCGTGAAGTCGGTTTTCGACAGCGACGAGGTCATACCCTTTCCTCCGCCACGTGGGTGTACCGATTCTGATGGCGGTGGTGGCGGCGGTGGTTCTAAAGATAGTTCTATCGACAGCGGCACTGAAACGAAATGTAGCAGCGATTATCGTCGGGAAACTATGATTATAAAAAGGGTTAGTTTTTTTAATAGCACGCTATTTTGCTTCATAGAAGGTTTATTAACAATTCAACCTCAAATTCTACTGAACCAGAGCCACATGTACTAACAGCGGAATTAATATTTTAGGATGATGAAGAGAGTGTGTTTCAGCCTTGTCCGGATAGTTACAGAGAAATAGCGGACGAGTCGAAACAGGTACTAACTGTGCTTAGTTACCCTACTAATTTTCTTATCTCGACGCGAGCTTACAGCATGCCAGTCGCACATTTTTTCACACATTTCCATAAATTTCTTCGCATACCGTTTTTCGAATCGATAGACTATGTAGTAAACATTTTCATTTGATCACATGTTATGTTGAACGGCGATGCAGGTGATTGGCGGTACGGTAACCGTGACTAGAGGTAGCAATATCACGGAACTTGCCCGGCAATCGAGAACTCGCCATCATACCGATGACAGCAGCCTTGGCAGCTTTAAATTCGAGGTACAGGATCATATCCGATTAGCGAGATTCACAGAATTATCATATTAGTCATATCAGATGAGTTGCATTCCAGATAAGATTCAACGCATTATGCACAACTCATATGTTAGATTCGCTATTGTTGTACAAATACTTTGCTAATTTGTTATTCCCGATAATAATTTGTAGTAAGAGAATTATTTCAATTGTTAATTGCGTTTTTACAATTTCGTAGGATCACGAAAGTACTGAACACGACGGAGATGTTGAAGACTATTCTGAGGGCGAAAACGGAACGACTGGGTCAGAAAAATCTCATCACAGGTTAATGTATTATCCACCACCCGAAGACACGATTTCTAATCAGTTCACTGTCAACGCCATGGATGTGGAAGAGCTTAGACGGTAATTCATAATTTTTAAACCTAATGAAATATTTTCATTAGATACTATAATAAATTATTTTTCAGGTCACAAAGACGTCAGAAAAAAATTCGAACGACGGATAACAGCAGACCGGGCGATATGGTAGCATCTGGAAGTCAAGATGACTCGGATTCCGAAGGTGGTGCCTCGACACCAAGCGCGGAACGAAACCCTCTTTCTATGCTGTCCGAGGCCAGTTCGGAAGGATTCGATCAGCTCGCGAAGCAGAGCCACAGAGAAAAGTTTTTGAAAAATGCATTCGAATCGTTGAGTGGTAGCGAAGAACCTACGAATCGTGCGAAAACGAGTAGCATTAGTGCCCAGTTTCATGGGAGGTGAGTGCTGAGCTTTTCTGTTAATCTTATTCATCGCTATCTACATTCTTATATTTTTGTAGGCTCAGTGGTGGTACTGACAACGGTCCAGCAAAAAATAGGAATACTGCAGTAGTCAGCGCTACTAAGCACGCTAGAAGCGATGCCGATGTTATCAAAAAGCGAGAAGAACTGCAGAGGAGGATAGAGGAAACGAGAAGGAAATTACAGAGTGTAAAAATTTTTATTTTATTCTACGAATGACGTTTATTACGTGAAATTTTGATTGTTAAAATTAATGTACGAAAATAATTTTACAGGTTGGTTATAGATCGTCTTTAAAATCAAGTCAAAGTATATCAGATCTTAGCAGTCATATTCCAGAGAGGCATCATCGTTCGAATAAATTCAGTACAGGTAACAGATCCGCAGTTCAGCATAAATTTTCAAAACCAACTAACCCATGTAAGCCCATGTCAAATCCAAAACCTGCGTTTAAAACCCAGCGAATAACGAATAACGTCTCGTACATGGGAAGTACATTACCCAAACCCAAGTCGAACATAAACGACAATTTTCTGCCTAAGAGCCAAACCACATCGTGTATAAGCGAAAAGACCAGGCCAATAATAGCACGACCGATAACTCTGACTCTCAAAAAAACTGAAAAGTATAAGCTGTCTTTAAATAAGGTTAACCAATCTTTACCGGAATCCCCAGTGTGCGAGGAATTGAAACTTCTGAAGGAACATTGTAAAAAGAACGTGAGTCGTTTTGCGAGATTCGCGCAGAAGAGGAGATCCTGTAGTTATTTTATAGGTCTTAACGACAACGACGAGGAGATAGCGAGTATCGCCAAGTCGTTCGAAAGTCTTCCCGCAATGAACGAGCGCAATACCGAAAACCTGAAGCAAACCTTAGAAGACTGTGATGACGGGAACGGCAATTTTAGCGACGATTCTCTAGAAGGCGATTTCAAGAATCCTCCACGACGCTGCGTTAGCGATTATCAAATAAATATCAATCAATCGGATTATAAAAACTACAACTTCTCAGAATATAACCAGAGAGTTATGACTGGATCTCAGGAGAGTATTTTGTCTGACGTTTCAGTAGAGTCGTATTTAAAAGGTAGTAACGAAGTTATCAATTACAGTCACTATGATAACGATAGACATTCTAGTGCGAGTTTTTTCCTATCACGCCGGAAGAGTGGAAGAAGCCAAGAAAGCATACTGACCGACGAGTCTGATTATCAAATGTTTCCTCTGGAAAAAAATGCAGATCACAGAAGCACCGAGAGCGTTCTGACCGACGACTCGGACTCTCTAGTGAAAAGTGCGCCGCTAGAAATGCTATTCGACTCCCACTACAAACGGAAACGACAGAATTCAGAAACGTACAGCGGAAATCCTAACAACGCGATCGACATACCGAACAACTCTCATGATCCGGATAAGGAGGGTATCGCTTACAAATCAGTATTTAGATCGAAGTCACTTCAGGACACTAGGATTAATAAGATAATAAGCGATGTAGAATATAACGAAGACAATAATCAGCCACCAACTAGTATTTACTACGAATTTAATTTCGATAAAGACGATCAGGTCGAGAATCCGCGAAAAATCAAAACTTCGGAGCTAGTATCGAGGACTGGTAGTCTTAAGCTTTCCAAAGAGCCTCAATCAATGTTAATTCTGAACGATTTCGTAGCTCATAAGCCACCGAAACCGAAGCGAATGACGTCTCGCACGCAAAGCATGCGCAATCGGGCACGTCCCGCGTGGAATAAATATAGCACCGACATTGCGTCCAACACAGGTAATTCTCAAAATTTAGATAGCGAAGACTGCACGGACAATGTCGGTTCCCTAAACGCTAGAGATTCCACAGAAATGCCCAAGAGTTACACGAACCCCGAGATTTACTACAATCAAACGAACGACAAGGACGAGAACGAGAAATATTTCAGTCTGAAAGCTCACTCGAATATCTTCGATCGTCCGAGCGACAATTCGGGTAAAATCGACTGTTTCGAGAATCAAATACCCACTCGGGATACTCAAGAAGTATACGATTCGTTAGAACCTTCCGGGACCATAAGCGACGCGCAGACTGACGATTTTCCTGCTGGCAGTTCCCCCTTGCGTGCCACGAACGAGAGAATCGACAACCTCGATGCCAGCGTCAACGTTAGAATCACGAGAGCCATCGAAGGCACCGTCAAATTGTTGTCCAAAGAATTCGAGAATCTGGTTAGACGCGAGCAGTACTTGATGAAGGAGAATGAAGTGCGCACAGCCCAGAAGAGTACAAAGAATTTTGCGAAATTGGAAGCGGAGCGAGATGGAAAATTTGGAATGGCTCGACGCGAGTTCAGATTACTCTCAGGGGGCGAGGACAGCGACTGCGCTGATATTTCAGCGGTGGACAGATCGCTGATGGAGAGCGGCTCCTCGACTTCGGCCTCCAGTTGCACGAATTCACCGAAACGCATGTGGCCACCCGCGTCGCGTTGTCAGAGTTACATGAAGTGGACAAAAACCTTGCCTACTATCAATCAAGCGATTCTGCCGTCGAAGCATAATTTTGCAGGTATTCCAACTGTAAAAAAAGATGCTCGATTACTCGTTTTATTTTTTATCATCGATGTGACTTATATGTTGAGAAAGATGGTAGCTTTTGAAAGCATTAAATTATTTTATTTATATACGACAGTCATGATTTACGAGAGGATTTTCGTTGATTTATGAGGAATTATAACTTTATTTATATTTATTTAGTAATATGAAATGTCGATACAGCGCCTAATTATGTGCCATTTTTTATATTTAGTTTCTTACGATAGTGTTTAGTTTTAAATATCAACGGATCATCCGCAGTGTGTTTTGCGTGCTCATATCATATCTCATATTATTTTATTTCTACAGCAAGGCAGCGATTACTTTTCAGTTTTTACATTTTTATTTTTACATACAACGATGCAGCTTGATTTTGCGATTTCTTCATGACGTTAATTTGCCATGATGAGTCAGACAGTGATATGCATTTTATGATTTTGTAGACCCGGCTTGTATTTGCTTCCCATGTATTTATTACTTTTTATTTCTAACTTTTATTTTTACGAACCATGCCATGTAACTTTTAAATTGCGTTTGATTGGTTTTCAATGAATCGTTACAACTTGAGTGAATTCGCATGACAACGTTTTCCGTTCTGTCATTTGTTAAAATAGGTTGTCGATAATCGACCGTAACGATCCATTTTAAGGCAATTGCGTGAACTTTGTTTTTTTCGATTATGTCCTTTTATTGCATTATGAGAATGTAGTTAGTGCATGATTGCCTGTATTGTCAACAGTTGGCAATAATGGGGGTCGAATCTCGTCAAAAGTTATTGACGCCGAAGAAGAGGGGGGTGGCATGCGACGTGCCTGTTCGCTGAGTGACCTTTCTGTGAGCCCGCCAAATAGATTACTGCATGGTCCCATTCAAGGTATTTCGATTTTTTTCTTTTTATTTTCTCTCGAATTTATGTAAAATTATTTTGTATTGTTCGTCATTGTGTACTCTAAAAGTACAATATAGTTAATTCGAGACGATCGCAGTTTCAGGCAAACTTAGCAATAAAAATGCGAATGCATCCTCGAGGAGTGGTGCGAGTAGCGCGAGCAACAGTGTTCAGACGAGGCACACGTCGGCAAAAAGTTACTCTGCTCACATCACTCGCAGCAGCAGTGTTGGCGTACTGAATCAGGTAATTCGCTTCCGTTCGATCATTTTTATTTTCGTACCTCAAGGTGCCCGTCGCGCGAAAGTATGAATTTCATTAAAACTGCGATTGCTATTCCAACAGAGCGATTCAGAATCGGACGCTGGTGTGACGAGCGGTGGAAGGACTTGGAACAGCCAATCGACGAATAATAGAATAAGTGGATTGATGAGGCCCACGATAAGTTCTCAGAATAAAATCAATCATCAGAATAAATCTAACAACTCGTCTAGTGGAAATATTCCTCTGATTATGAGAAGACGAGGCATGCAAGGGGCGTACTCTACAGGTAAGAATCCTTTTTTTTAACCAGTCAGTTTTGAAATCGTTGGATACACAACAAAAATTTTATACTTTTTTATAACAAATATCTTTGTCATAAACAGTCATCTGGTTAAACGAAAATTTATTTAAAATGAGATGTCTAATCAATATTATTCGTTTGCAGTGAATCTAAGTCAAGTAGGTAATCAGGAAGATTCGAGTTCGGAAGATACATCATCGAACGGAAATAGTGGAAAACCGGCATTACCTCCAAGACCTAGAAGCATTAGCATTGATCATTCTGGGGCTAGGTAAATTTTTATAACATGTTCGAGGATAAAAAAAAATTAGACATGTTCTAATTTGGTTTAATTTTTAGCCTGAGTTTGCCTGGTCCTACAGTAAGAAGATCTGGATCGTCGACGGTGATAACGAACGGTAGATGCGGAGTGAATAGTGCCAATTCAGCAAGAATGTCAATGGTTAACCGAAATCAACTCGATCCCAGCCCTCAAGAGCTGCCAGTCAAAGACACCGATCGTGCCATTGACGTTGCCAGTGCCGAGTGTATGTAAAATAATCATTTCAGTTTTTTCAATCATCATCGAATCTCATTTACATATATCATAATCATGATTGAAACTACTGAGCACGTTGAATAACGCAAACAGAGATAAATTTTGCTAACCTAATATTAAACAAATCATCAACATACATCTAACATGTGAATTTAAGATAAACTTTACTCTTACAGTAGGCACGGATAAAACATTAGGTAATCTAAAGACACCTATTAAGAATGCTGTGCTGTGAAAATAATAAGTCTTGAAAGTGTATTGAAAAATTTGTAAGTGATCATGCTATGACGAAAAATCTTTGCAAACAGCACATTTAGCTCGAATTAGAGTGAAGACAGAAGTTGCTGTACATAAAAACGCTACATGATTTGGTTCAAATGTCGAGAATCTCAGCTTATACTACCACTGACATAGACTAGTGTTTTTTTGAAGCATACGTCATAATATTATCAAATATTTCGATCACATGGAAATTATTGCGATGAAAGAATTTATCTATTATACATGTCAATTTATTCACATAGTCGCTAGAGAGTTCTAGCATCCATAAGCATCTTCATAATAGCATGGTCTCATACGGATTTTATTATCGTCATATACTGCACGTGCACGTTACCCCCTCTTTCTAAAAATTGATTATTTATTCACGTTTTAAAAATTTATAAACAATTTCGACTATTTACTCTTGAGTGTTTTTTGAAGATATTAATTTATCTTTCAATGGGTGTACATTCTGTTCATCGAAATTCAGTCATTCGCTTTTACAAGTTCCCTGCACCAGCCCCATTATTTATATTCAATGTTTTAAATTGATATATTGAAAACTAAATTTTTTTTCTACCCTCATTAATCTTGATATCAAATTTTGCAGTGTCGACGCAATTATGTAATTCGATTGCCGAAGAACTCACGAGGACAGCTGACAACGTCGTTCAATTGTACAAGCGGTTGGCAATAGATAACGACGATGAGAACGTTTGTATCGACAGGGACACAATGTTACGCGGCCTTGAGTCGTCAGTCAACGAGACAATGCGTACATTAAGATTGGTGGTGTCCGGTGGATCTAACAATCCCGACGGTACAACCGAGAACGCGGTGCCGAACGAGGCGACTGCTAAATTTCAAGAATTGCTCGCCGGCCAGGATCAGGGAAAAGTGGTCAATATGATGCAGCAATATTCCGAGATGCTGCTCAGCATGATGCAGCAGCGAATGGGTGGGCAGCAGCCAAATCATACGTAAAATCCGTCCTGCGAGTAGTCGCGAGCAACGACAGGACGAATATCTTCGACAAACAGTTTTTCGTTGTTGTTTTTTCTTTTCTTGTAAGTTACACAAAAGAAAAAGAATCGATTATGTACCTATGTTGACTGAAAAATTCATTCTCCACATGACGTAGGCTTTCGATATTTTGTTAAGCAGTTAAATGTTAATTTATTCGTTTGCATAACGTTTAAGAATCAATTGAAGATATTTATGTCGTACGGTTGTTAATATTTTCCGGTGTCGAGCGTCAAGTGAAAAATACGAATACCATTTTTCGTGTAACGAAGTCAGTGACTTTCGGTGTCGTCGTATGTGCGCGTACTGCTAATGGAATACTAACGCTCGTTCCTTCTGCTTTACCGATGTAAAATATCTCATATTTTTAGACTCGTTTAGAGACGTTTCGATAAAGCGACAGATTTTGTAGAATTCGTTGCGTTTACAAAAATTGATTGTAATGAATTGAGAATAGCAGTATCAAATACGAAATGCCTTTGGCATGAAAATCGTAGCACAAAACTTGTCATCGAATGACGGATATAAATTAAAGTATGTAAAGAGTAAGAAATTTTTAGGTATTTGGTACCGCCTTTACGCTGAATGAAAAAGAATGGTGCGAATTGTATGTGCGCGTCGAAAGTGAACTTGGAAATCACTTTCGCGTCAGTGTTTTTGTCATGTCATGTACATTAGATGTATCGTTATGTCCTATTTATAGAGTCAATTGCGTTAAATTTGTATTGTATCTTGAGGCCATAAGCCGTGAAATGCCAATTAACTAAAGACTCGTAGTAATAGTTCTCAAAATAAAAAAATACATTTATATTTATCAAAACACTGGATGGTATTATAACATAATAATATTTTTTTTATATATAACCAAAGGTTGTATCTATCTACGATTTATGAATGAATTTCCTTTGATCCCCACATGTTTGCGAATGCTTAATAGGAGCTGTAATAAAATATGCAACGTTAAACTTGCCAGTAAAAGGACATCTAGTTGTTAGTAATCGCATAAATTTTCGATAATATCTTGGCTTAAAGGACCTATTGACTTAATAGGATAGGGTGCGAATATATGATTATATATTTCGTGTTGGATGTGATTTTATTGATACAGCAAGAGCAGCTTTTTGAAAATAGTACTTACGTTTACTCGCAACTGGAATTTATTAACCTACATTAAAAGTAACTAACACTGGTACAAATTAGGAATAAATAGTTTATAGATAATTAATTATACCGTAACGAAAGAAAAGAATTCGCGAGAACGAAATGTACAATCGATAGTTGCACAAGCCGCAAGCGAATACATCGTTTAATAATCATGTACTTTACTATAGGGATAAACTCAATATGTGCATATTTTTTCACATAAAATATTGATTATTCGAAAATGATAGATAATCGTAGCGGTCGCTAAACTACGTTGCATGAAACGAGAATATTGCGTGATATCACATTCATTATAATTTCAATTTCGTATGTTACATCGTGCTCAATTAACGACAATGTTTTACAGTATAAAATTATAAGGATATCATTCAATATTATGAGTTCCGTCTAAACGTCAAATTTAACTTTTATTACACTACGGACAATTAACTTGTCGCTTACTTTTTTAACAAAATAGTGTAAAAATTTACGTTCAACGTATCTTCATTCTGTGTGTACGTAATGTATGAAATGTGCCATCTAGTTGATACTTTTACTATTTAAACGTGAACAATTCATACAGAATTTATTGTTCAGAATCGAACAAGTTCGAAATTATACGTATAAATATTAATAACGTTCGTGAATTAAACAGAAAATGTAATGCGCATTAATGAAAATAATTTTGCCGATTGTATAGTGTAAAATTGTGTTATAAAAATTAGTCCTCGTAATTGTAACAGAATGTTCGTAGCATGATTTACAATTTAGTATTAACACGAATGAGAAATTCTCTATATACTTCAAAATAATGTGTATTTTCTATATTCAAAATTATCTAATGATTAATTAAATGAATAGAGTATTTTATAACTGACATTGTCATTTTATATCATTCAGTGTTATAGTGCGTATGAAACGTGGTACGATAACGTTAATAATCGAGTGCAGAATCTCTCTTGTCAAACGGGTGTTTAAATTTCGAAAATTGCGCACGACAGTGAATTGTAATTCCACAAAATGGGGGCACATTCGATGTCCCTTTGATTCGTACACTTAAGCAGCTTCGCATATCGTTACGCGGTTATTACTTTTTATTGTTATCGATCATATATAATTACGCTTCCTGTTTCTTCCTTTTTTGTAAAATGTAAATATTTATTTACACTACATTGGGTAGCGAGTATCTTGGTAATTTGTAGTAAAGAACCAAAATGTAACTTTCTCGTCGTTGAACTGTAACCATAATTAGTATTTCGTTTTTGTATATTATGTTAATAATTAAACAATCCGATAATTCTTACAATCTTAAAACAGTTCTCTTATTAAAATGTTGCGAAACGAGCTCTCCCTTCCTCTCGAATGCGTTGGTTAATGCGTGCAACGAATGGTGACGTCAATACAAATATATGTTATTCGAACAGGTGATTCAAGAAACGAGGAATCCTTAGAAGACATCAACAGCTGATCGAGCTCGCGCACGTGACGTTTACGTTCAAGTAGAGCACTTATCGCCCTGAGAAAATTGTCGACTAACCGGTAATAATTACGTACAGAGTTACCAGGAAACCAAAGCGGTCAGTGCAGTCGAGCCGTTCCTAGTTGACGTTCTTTTTTGCTGATAGAAAAAGCCGGTTCGAGCCGTTCAAGAGCTATGGAGTCTCAAGTCCGATGCTTCAGTTGTTTTTTAATGCATCATCTTTCGAGTTATGCATTAGCGTCAAACGGGGTTACGTAATTTTCAAAGCAAAACGTTAATCGCTCGTTGGGTTAATAAGACGCTTGTACCGCAATTTAGCCGCATACGTACATATAGGCATAGACAAGTGAATCTGACTTATCGAGGTTATGTCAAGGAAGATTTATGCATAGATTGATTCACTCATTATCTGTTTGTCCATTTAATACAAGTACATCATGTGTTGGATCTCCGAGACAAAAGATATGACATCGTAGTACAGTTTTTATGCATTGTTGGGGCAATGACATACTCTCTGTGTTATTTTGTGCATTCATAAATAGAACCTGAATTACCCATTCAGTTCAATTTTTTTTTTTGATTAATTTCATTTAGTATTATGAATAATGGAGGCTGAAGGGAAAATTGATAAGAATCCATCATTTTGTTATTTTATGCTTCATCGTGTACCACAATTTATATCGGATACAGTAGAACATTTTTTTTATATGTAAGTAAACACTAAAATAATTATTGAGTCAAATAATTTTTATTTTGTTTTAATAATAATTTCACATTTTTAGTCTTGGATCTGAGATTGCTAAGCAACCAAAGAAATGGATAATTGGCAGTATTATAATGGTTTTAATTTGTTTATCTGGTCTCTATTGGTTTCGACAAGAAAAGAACCCACTTAAGTTATGGGTACCACCAGATTCTGATTTTGTGAGAGATACAGAATGGTTAATGTCTAATTTTGGGGAGGGTATTCGCCCGGAGACAGTTATTTTAACGGGAGATGATATATTAACTCCACAAGCTTTACTTAAGGTAGAGTTTCAACTTCAATTCAATTTTATTAACACATCAATTAATTTTTATTTTATCAGTAGTTAAATGAAATAACTCAGCAAATTAATTCTTTAATAACATCCGGTGAAAATAAACTTTCTTTGAAGAACGTATGCTTTAAGTGAGTAAATGTCTTTTATTATCAAAATTTAATTACATCTCGAATGGATAATCAAGTTTTATTTCATCTGGTTTGGCTAGAGTACCTGTGATACCTTCTTTTGTATCTCGAGTAAAAAGAAACGCCAGTACATTTGACGATGATTTCTTCGACGAAGCTCCAGAAGATAAAATGGAAGAAGCCACATTTGACATTGGCATTTACGACGATACAAGATTATATTGTAGTATTTACAACAATTTACCTCGAGCTTGTATGACACTGAATATTTTAGATATATGGAAATATAATAGTAGCTTAATAATGAAACAAACTAAGGAAGATATAATAGAAGCTCTACACACAACAAAAATAAGTCCTGTATTAGGGCATCCTATGAATTTTAGCGAATTATTAGGTGGAATTACAAGAGACGAAAAAGGTAGAATAATCACAGCTAAAGCTGTAAAATCTCAATGGTTACTGCATGTTAATTTTTCCTATGTGGATATGGATAAAATGGGTAACGAAGCAGGCACTGCAGATTGGGTAAGGTGTGTATACAAAATTATTATAAAATTAAAGTTGAAACAATAATATTCAACTTTTCCAACTTTTATAATATTATCTATTGTATATTTTCCAGAACTCTATTATTATCAAATTTATTATCAGCGCGTACACCAACGTACTATAAATTATCTTGAATTATCAAAGGCCACAGAAACAGTCCTGTCTTGGGAAACGGCATTTATCAAGCTCATGAATAATATCTCAAAAGAAATTAGAAACGCCAAAGTAGAGCACAATTTAGCAGCCTGGTACGAAGGAGGAAGAAGTTTTGGAGACGTCAGCTCGAGCACACTTTTTCAGGATATTGGAAAACTAGCCATTGGAATAGTTTTAATGTTTATTTACGTACAAATGATTCTATCGAGATTCAATTGGGTAGAGTGGAGGGTGAGTCCCGAAAATTGCAATAAAACCTCCCACGAGCGGATAGTAATGTTTATCTATTAACAGTTCTGCCTAACCGGTACCGGATTGCTCTGCGTCGGTGGTGCATTTATTATCGCAGTAGGCATATGTTCTATAATCGGAATCCCATATGGGCCGGTGCACACGTCTCTCCCGTTTATGCTCTTGGGCCTCGGAGTGGACGATATCTTCGTGATGATGGCCTCGTGGAAACAAATACACTGGCACCCAGCGAATCGCGAGAAACCGCTACACGAGAGGATCGGTCTGGCTCTGGGCCACGCTGGATCGGCTATTTCGATAACGTCGTTAACCGACGTCGTTGCGTTTATAATCGGCGCCTCTACGGTACGTCGATAATATTTACTCGCGAGGTGAACGACTTATCTCCCTCTCGATCTCGTTGCAGATACTGCCGTCCCTCAAATCGTTCTGCATTTACGCAGCGGTCGGGGTACTCGTTACCTTCTTGTTGCAAATAACGCTTTTCGTCGCCTGCTTCACGCTCGACGCGAAACGAATAGAGAACAAGAGGAACGGATTTGTCCCCTGCATCGTGCACGAGAATTACGAGCCGAAGATTTACGACCCAAACAGCAGCGTTTCGACGAAGATAATAGACAAAGTTTACTCGAAAGTAGTCTTAACTGCACCAGGAAAGATTGTTGTTTTGTTGATCACAATACTTGCCATGGCTGCTGGTATCGTTGGGTCTTATCACTTGGAGCAATGGTTCGACCCATTGTGGTTTTTACCTAACGATTCTTACCTCAGCGAGTATATCAGTGTTCGCAAAGAATTTTACTCTAGTCGTGGTCACCCCGCACATGTGTTCATAGGAGAAATCGACTACCCTGATCAATTTCCGAAGTTGTTAACGATAAGCGATCGACTGATCAACACCACCGTGGTGGAGAGTGTTCACTCGTGGCCGGACAACTTTGCGGATTTTATGCTCAAGTTCTTTGAAAGAGGTAGGATAGGACTAATTGTATTAATTATGGCTATATTGCAAACAGAATTTTGTACAAATGAACAATAATTCACTTTATCGAATTAAATATTCAGGTTTAATTTTATATTTAAATATTTATTTTAACGAATGCAGATAGATAAAAAAAACAGTACACTACAGTGTACTAGTAAGATTAAATTTAATTTTTATTTACATACACAAATTTGTTCAAAGTGGCCATAATTTTACTATTCCTAAACCGTTCTTCCAACGATTGTCAAAATTTTGCAGATCTGAGGAGAGCCAATATGGGATCGGGCGAATTTAACTACTACCTGTCGAAATTCTTATTCAGCCCTTACGGAGGCAAATTTCAGAGGAACTTCCGCTTCGTTGGGAACCTCACGTGCGGGGTCAACGCACCGAGGATACTCATCTCCACCGTCGACTTCAACTTCGATCGTTTCACGAGCCCGACCGAGTGGATATCCGCGATGGACGAGACGAAACGCGTAATTCGCGAAATCGGGATCGACGGTTTCGCTATTGTTTGGAGCAAGATATTCGGTACCTGGGTGACCGACAAGCTGATCGCGCAGGAGGTCTTTCGCAACGTCGTGCTCGCCCTCGTATGCGTGATGGGCACCACCGCCGTCCTCATTGCCGAGATACAAACTTGCTTCTGGATCTTGCTCTGTGTACTGCTGACGCTGCTCAACGTCTGCGGTTTCATGTACTTCTGGGGTCTCACCATCGACATTGTCTCCTGCATCGGTGAGAGCGCTTAGGACACTCGACGTGTGTTTATCGAACCGAGACTAACTCGATAATTTCTAGTTTACAGTATTAACGTGATATTTACTACTAACTTTGCTATTTGATTAATTTGACGAGGATTTTTACTGTGGAGGTGTTGAAATAAAAACGCTATTGGAGAAAATTGTAATAAAAATTACTAAAGACATTAATTACTATGTTACCATAGTAATTTTCATTACAATTTTCTTTTCGTGTAGGATACACTGAAAATAAAAATTTGTCGAATTTACTTAATATTTGCACAACAAACAAATCGAATCAAATATTTGTTTTTAAAGATACTAATTTTATTCTAATTATTTTTTTATTATAAGTAATAATTTCACTTCAAATCAACAAATTTTCATTCTCAGTGTAGACATTACCGTTGGCTAATTGCACTAAACGGTTGACCTCGAAATAGATAAAAATAAAAGAATATAAATATTTTCTCCGTACGTTCGCAACTGGCGCCAACGGTAATCCATAATAAATTCAGCCAGCGATCAACTTCACTCTCACAAAAGGTGTTTCCCGTAACCAGTTTCTCAGGATGACTTTTAGTTCGTTCTGACGATACTCTGAGCGAGCGTCAGCGTTACGGGACGCGCCGTACGTCCGTAATAACGAGCGTAATACTCTTGGCGGGCTTCTAAAACGATGATTGGCTTTCAGGGTTGGAGCTGGCGGTCGGTCTGAGCGTCGATTACGCGGCTCACGTCGCTCACGCGTTTCTCAATGCCGACGGCGCGTCCGACGGAAGCGATCGCTCGAGACGCAGAACGAGAGCGTTAATATCCATCAAGTACATCGGCGCGGCGGTAGCTTACGGCGCCGGATCCACTCTACTCGCATTATCCATGCTGTCCTTCTCGGATGCCTACGTGTTCCGTGCCTTCTTCAAGATATTCTTCCTGGTGATAGTGTTCGGTCTCTGGCACGGCCTCTTCCTGCTACCGGTAGTCCTCAGCACGATCGGCCCGTCGAGTCTGCGCTCGGCGAGCCAATCGAGAACCGACGGGGCCGAGATGGAATCAGCGAAACCGCTCAAGCGACAAATTGACGAGCCGAGATAGTCGGATTTATAATTATGCACAAATATGCACTGAGAGAAAACTTTTGAGCCAATTAAATACGCAGTCGTACCGCCAAGAGTGAAAAATTGAGCGAAAAATTTGGTTTATGTAACAATTTTGTCGAACCGTTGAAACATCTTGGCAGTTTATGAATGTATATTTAATTCTCGGTAGGCGATGTAAGAAGGATTGTTTTTGTCGACTCTTTATCAATAATATTTATTTTTGGTTCAATAAACATACAAAATTATTACACTATCCGTACTATTAATCACACATTTATACAAAAATAATAATAATAAAAGTCGGATAACTCAAAAACGGCATTATTTATATATTCATGTAATATATTACGATTAAGAAAAAAACAAGTATAAAATAATGCGTATAGCGATGATTGATATAGATTCGTTATTCGATAATTAATTAATGCATCGGTGAAAGGAACATGACTATCATAAAAAACGTAACGTATATCGTGTTGCTGGATGCGTTATTTTATGCGTAATCGTAATGAATCGTTTTTTCCCCAAGTATTTATTATGTGTTTCGTTATTTTTTTTCTCCATCATTTTTTTTTTGTCTTTCATCATTATTACGACGTAAAAACGAGCGGCGAGGGAGCGCGACCGGGAAAATTGATTGACGGGCTCCCTCCGCTGCCTCTCTCAGTCTTGCACAGTCCATAAAAGACATACACGGGAAAAAAAAAGTAAAAAAAGTCGCGCGCCGAACCGCACCGATCGCGTCTCTCGCTCTCTCATTTTTATCACTCTCTCTCTCTCTCTCTCTTTCTAGCGTGCAATTCGTCCCCGGAACTCGTGCGCGCGTAAATTCTCTCGCACGACGGAAATGACGGGACGGGGCTCGCGTCGGCGAGAAATGAGACGAGAATCGAGATCGACGTTGCCTCGCGAATCGGCAAAAATCGGACGGGGCGCGCGACCGCTCGCGTTCCACACACATGGACAAAACACACACGCACACACATTCACGAACGCGTAAAACTGAGTTGATTTTTTTAATCCACATTCCGGTTTTTTTTTTTTTTCGTCACACATACAGCGCAAACACGACGGGTTTAGTCGAAAAACTGCCGGCGGACAGCGAAGCTACGCACGAACTGGCGAAGGAAAAAAAAAACGAACCGAAGAAAGTAAACGACACATCTTCCCTTAAGAATTCGAGAGAATTTTACAAATTCGGGTTCGTACATTCCATAATTAATTGAGGAACCATCGATATACAATAACAATAATTTTTATTTTATTTTTTATTTTTACTTTTACCTTTATCTTAATTCTTGTTATACGTTAGCGCAAAACGTGTGTAAGTGTTTGTGTGTGTCTGTGTGTGTTTGTGTTCTTGTGTGTGCCGATTCGGTAAGTGTGGCGAAGGGACGCGGTGATGTGAGCACATTGTTTTACAAAGTGTGGCTTTTGCGGACTGGATGGGGATATCTCTCTCTCTCTCTCTCACTCTCGACGTTCGAGCCGATACGAGCAAAAAAGATGCGCGCGTTCGACGCGAACGTGTGGGGGAGGGAGGGGGGGGGGGCGTCTGCTCACCAGGACGAAGGTACACGCACTTTACGGGATTATTACACGTGGGAAAGACACTCAGGGCAGACAGACACTGACATAGAGACTAGGCTACCGACTAATATGTATATCCTATCTAAAAACGTATAATTAGCGAGCCTACGCACCGCGTATGCCCCGGTACGCCCGCACTTTGCTGGTATACATACATATATATATATAAATATTCCTGTGTCTATATATATGTGTGTGTATACTATATATTCTCTTTTAATTTTTCGTTTCTCCGCGCGCGCCTCCGTACGATACAAAACGCAAGAGAGTACAAGAGAAAGGGACAGACAGACAGACAGACAGACGGCTCGTGTATATTCGTTATTTTTTTTTTTTTTTCTTTTTTTATTGTTTCAATCGATCGAGTGTGGAGTGTATTGGTCGAGGAGCGCGCGCGCGACTCGCGAGAGGAAAAAAGTGCCGAGGACCGCGACGTACCAGCGGGATGTGTGTGACTCGGCTTAACACGGAATTCTCTTGGAATGTTTCGTTACACATGACAGTCCCTCCTTCGTTTTTTTTTTTTTTAATTTATTGCTAACTAGCGCACGTGAACTCTGTACCGGCAAAGTAAAGCTCGCTATTTTATTATTATTATTATTACTATTATTATTTTTTTTTTTTTTTATTGTTTACTCTTACGTCTCTTTCTCGTTTCGCGTTTACGAAATGTTCCCACAGGGCACGATCGAGATAGCCGAGATTATCGTGCGGTGACGAATGTGAAATGCGCGTGCGAGAGAGATGGCCGATTCTTGAACGCGATCGCGCTCGTTTGTTTGCCTACGAGGTGTCATCGTGCGCATGTGTACAACTCGTACCTCTTCCCTTCTCTGCTTCTCTCTCTCTTTCTCTCTTTCTCTTTAAATAGTAAACGCTACGTAGTCTTTATTACTCAAGCTTATGCCCAAAAATCTACCAGAGGCACTTTGGGTTTATTAGTACCATTTTGAAGTCGGCGTGCGCGGGGGAGGGTAATCATTTTTTTCCGTCCTTCTCTCTCTCTCTCTCTCTCTCTCTCTCTTTCTCTCTCTACGTGCCGTACGCGCGAAAACGGAAGAAAGAAAATATCGCGTTCGTTGCGCACCCTCACCCGGTCCCTCCCCCATTTCTCCTCCCCTCAACTTCCCTCCCCTCCCTCTCTCCCTCTCTCTCTCTCTCCCTCTCTCCCTCTCTTTCTACACGGACTTCCGATGTCTTTTGAGCAATAAATACTTTCTCCACGGACAAACTTGACGCTTGCACATTGAAAAAATTGACGCACAGTACACCCACTCGCTCGTTCCCAGTCGCTCGGTTCGTTCGCATTCGCGCTTCTTCGGATTCACACGATGCACACGCACACGCACGCTGATATATCACGAGACGAGTTCGTTCGCGGGCAACGAATCCTACCTTCCTCCGTTTGATTCTCGAAAATTTTTCGTGGCTCCCTTTCTCTCTCTTTTTTTTTTTTGTAAATTTTGTCTTATGGTTACTCCATGCGACGTCCGCGAAGAACGCCAGGTCCCAGAAACCTCAACCCCGCGAACCGAACGCGCACGTTCAACATACTCCCCCCATCGTGATCCCTCACGTGTAACGAGCACACTCACGCAAATATGGCTATATTCACAGAGTTAAATGTTTTACGCATAATTATGTTTTTTTTTTTTACTTTTAATTAATGATTATCAATTCATATCAATTCAATATCAATGTATTACAATCAGACAATACTCAACAGTGATCGTTATTTCGTTATTATATTACAATAATTAAGAGTGACAACAACATGACGACGGAGGCGTTGAAGCATTACAGAGGAGGGGGAATAGGAGAGGGAGAGGGTGTGTGTGTGTGTGTGTGTTCGTGTTATTCTCGCGACTGTGTGAGTTATAGAGACACAAAGGAGTGTTGGAGAAAGTGACAAAAGGACGAGGAATCAAGAGGAGACAGGCACGCGACGACGATATATGTATACGCAATAATAAGGGGGGGGGGAGGGTTGTAACGTTACCGCGCGCGTGTAACGGGAAGTAGAAAGTGACGAGGCGAGTGGACAGGCCGGAGAGAGGATCCCCGAATGATTACGAATTCATGACACTGGAACGATGACGATGACGATGACACGAGGGCGACAATTGGGATGGAGGGATGCGACGACAAACGCGGAATTCAACGATTATGGCAAAAACGGTACAATGGAGACCGAAGAAAAGGAAGGGGGAAGCACGCACACTCAACACAACCGTCATATCGAGCTGGCCTCGCGCGCAGGCCGTTAGTCCATTGATTAATACTTATTACTATCTAATACACAGTCTCCATATTGCGCGAATGATTTACTTTTTTTTTATTTTCAAAAAATTTTACGTGGTTTTCTTCTCTCCAATCATCGTATTTTTTTTTTTTTGTGTTGGGCGCATGCGAGCGTATACGCGATGCGGGAGCACGCGCTCTCTCGTTTCTTCGTTTCTCTCTTTCTCGCCTCGGACGTATTCCGCCCACACGGGCGCGCTCCGTGAGAACGCCGGCTACGGAATACCTCGAGATACCCTCTTACTCCTCTTTTTTTTTTTTGTTTATAATAATAGGTATTGTAATTCCCTCTCGCAATAACATTTTTCGCGTGACGTCCTCGAGCATCGCGTATACGCGCATGCGCGCATGCATGCATACAATTCACACATACGTGCGCCGGTATAAAGTGTATATATGTACACATATACATACGAAATACCATCCATTTATATTCATATACTAATATCGTTTAATTAATCATCGTTATTATTAATTATCGTATTCTTTAAAATTCGTCAGTTTGTAGTTGAAAAAAAAAAGAAAACGGAAAAAGAAAAATTTCATTTTTAGCTAAACAGCGGTGGATGGAAATGTTTCTTCGTTGAAATAGCCGATCTTCGATCGCTCTATCTCGACAGATCGCGTGGCGATCGATCGTTTCGCGCACATTTACAAATTAATCGATACGATCGACCCGAGCGGCTCACTTTTCTTTTTATCACTAGAGTTTTTGCTTCTGGTTTCGTTTCAATTGGAAAATTCTAAAGCCGTCGCGAGCCACGGCACCGAGAGAAACGTATCTCCGCTTAATATCGCGAACGAACGAAGCACGAGCGCGAAACGAGTAACGCTGTTACATTCATGATGACTCGGATAATTCATATGTACAGAACGCGCGTTTTGTCGCAAAACCGTTCACAATCGCGGCCGCGTTACACATTATACTCGCAACTCAAACACCACTTGTAACTGTTCGATTGAGAAGACTCCGTCGCACAAATTTCAAAACACTCAATTTCATTTCAAATTCGTTTTTCTCTTCAAACATAATGATCGTGCGATTCTCGCCGCGTTCATCCCTGCCCAGCTCCTCCTCGTCGAAGCCAGCCGGTGGTGTGTGGTGGTCGATGAAAAACAAAATTCGTAGAGACGAAGGCTCCGACGCGATAGGCCAATCCTCGTGAAGGGGGAGAATCAATTGTCGAGGAGCGCGCTCCGCGATCGGTCAATTCAGCAGGGTAACTCTTGGCGTGTGGATTTGGTCATATGTTTCATCGAGTTAATGGTGCATCAGGGATTTGAATCGCTCGCCATGAAATTGTGCACCTGCTCGAGTTTGTACGCTAATCTCTGCTTCTGCGAGAACTCGTCCTCCTCCAGGGTGACTATTAACTGTTCGTTGTATTTACTCGCGTACGTGTAGAGCTCGTACAGTGCGCAGTTCGTGTTGAATTCGTTCGCGTGCAACTGCAATGCACAGAGAGAGAATTAATTTTTACATAGACGAAAAAAAATCGACGAAGAAAACTCGAAGATAAAGGAAAATTCCGTGGGGGAATATACGCACCCTTGACTCTTCCGCGAGCATGGCATTCATGTCTTGGTCGGATATGGCTGGCATGACTTTGATGTCGGAGTAGTAACGCTCTACCCACTCTTTGTACACTGGAATGTCCTTTGCATAAAGCAATTTCGAACTCGGCGAGTCCTTACCTGGAAGGTGGTACGAAAACGATAAATAACTCGCTCGTAAGACGAACGGACGTAGGGGATAAATAAAAGGAAATATGGACGCGGTACGTACCTAATCTATGGTCCGACGTGGAACAGCTGTCCATAAACGTTTGGGCGACAACCGAGAGGCAGGAATCCACGATATTGGACTTGTGTATGTCGAAGATAAAATTTGGATTTTTAATGAGGTTCACCCAAAACCTGAGTGGGAGCGAGTTACTCTTCCACGTGTGAACGACCTCGGGGTCGGATATGCCGTGCTGTAGCGCCTGGTCGTCCATAAAATCGAACATGTATTTTATTGCGAGAGGAAGCGCCGAACCTCTGTGGGCAGTGCTGAATATCGTTTCGAAGAGATCGTCGACGAATTTCTGTAGCGTACCCTTCGTGGCGAGTAACCTCGTGAGGTAAATTTCCGAGACCATCTTGTTACCCCGATCGCCCTCTTTACGGGCATCGGTATCGTGGTGCTTAACGAGATGCCAGACCTTCATTCCGCCGTCGTGATTCTGATTGAGCGGCGAGGTGGCACGCGACAGCGGAGGACTGGCCGAGCTAAATTTACTAAGGTTAAGGGTTTCGTATTTGTGCGACTTGTCGGTCTTCTCCGATAAAATCGATAGATTATAAATGGATGATTGCTTCGAGACTAAATTGAGCGACGCTCCGTCCGGTACCCTGTAGTGATTTAGCGTATTGCGCTTCTTCCACTCGCCCTCCGTCTTCGTCGTCGAGTCCTCGTCGTAGAGTATTAATCTTCCGGATGCGCCGGTTCTCCATTCTGCGACAAACCGCAGAGTTCGTTAATCAAATTAATCGATTCGACATCGGAAGCCCGATACATCAGCCGGTTTTGCGATCGATAGCGCAGGGGAACGACCCGTGGCATGAATTTTTAAAGCTATTCTTAAAAAAGTTTATTACGTACTACCCAAATTAAATAATAATTGAATCTGATTGAGGAGATGAGCATGTTAAAGAGGAAGATTAAATTTGATCATTTTTAACTACTTAAAAATAATAACTGTCCCATCTTTGCATGATTTTTTCATGAAATGCATCATGCAAAGAAGGATTAATTTTGAGTGTCTCTCTGAATTTACTCGAAAAATACAGGCCGCAGGAAATTTTTTTTGGTCGACCTGCGCAATCGAGAACAATATCGCTCTCGGCTGAAACTTACCCAGATCGAGATCGTCCTTTCTGGGCCTCTGACTGTACGGAGTAGCTCTGTAGATGGTGTCGAGAGCCTTTTCCTTCACTTGAGATATCGTGTCGCAATCTAATACTTTTACCGGCACATTCTCCGTATTTGGATCCATTCCACCGACAAAGACAGTTTGCTGCGATATGGACACATAGACGGTCTGCAATGGAAATCGAACGGTCAGTTAGGCGATACGTGTTTATATCGTTGCGGTTGTAAAATAGAAATTTCACTCGCCATTGGCTTGAAGTCGATCGATTGCCTGATCAGCTTTTCCTCGGACAGGGAGTACCTCGCCTCGGACGTGATAGCGTCGACGGGTCCTTTGTCGACTTGCTGTTTCACAGCACGGAACAGGACATAAAGCGGTTCGCCGGCGCACTCGCGCATGAATTTGTACAGGAGGAATGTGAACCAGGCCGACAGCATTTTCTCCGCTACGCTTTCCGTTCTGAAAAGTAAACGAACAGTGAGAGGATGAATTTTTAAACTGCGATTAAATATTTATATTCGCGAATTAGACTGTAAAAATACTCTCCGGAGAGAGGCTACTTTCGTCTGGGCTTGAAATAAAAATTTGTCAAAGCTGCTTTACACTTCTCAAAAAAATTAGAGCTTTTTCAGGTGGCTGTATTTCAGCCAAGAATAATTATTTTTAAATGGCTAATTGATAATTTGTAGAGGTACGGACATTTAAAAATGAGCGTCCTCTTAATTCGTTTCAGTATATTTTAAATTATGAAAATGTATTTGAAAATTTGAAACGTACCGCCGCAGGAAGAGCTTGGGGTGGCTCTTTCCTTCCGTACACTTCTCTATAAGGTCCGCCAGTAGTGTCTTCAGAATATCGGTACAGTACTCCATCTTGCTCTGTAGCGTTACCATTATGAGACTGGCAACGTTAACCCTGTCCCTCATCGAGAAGTATCGATTGCTCTCGAGAGTGCGGACGAAGAGCAGCAAGAAGGTTTTGTTCATGATCAGCTGCCCGAAGAACCTGAGACCCTTGTCCTTGCGCACCAGTTCCGGTCTCTCCCACTGCAGCACGGGACTATTGTCGTCGCTCGGGAAGAGTATCATCATGGCGTAGGTTCGATAGTCCAGGAAGGGAATGCCACCGCTGGTGAGGTCTCCCGTGAGGTCCGTCATTTCCGTCTGAAGCTCGGCAAAGGCTTCCTTGCACTCCGCGGCCACCCTCAGCTCCAGTATGTCCATCTGCTCCTGCATGTTCTTGAGAACGCGGTTGCTCTCGGTGGACTTGCGTCGGTAAGCGATCAGGAAGGCGATGAAGACGACGACGAGTACGATTATCGCGGCGATGACGCCGATGAGCGCCGGTTTCGACAACGGCCCGTCTAGACCGGCTGGCAGTGCGTAGCTCAGCTTACCGATGTTGTATCGCAACGTGCCACCGACTATGACGACCACCTCGGGTAGCTCCTGCTTGTTGGGGTTACCCTCGGCGTCGAGAGCAGGCGGCTGGGTGACCGGTGGCCTGCAGGTGAGTTGTTGTCTGGACAGCGACGTCACGTTGCAGAACGCGTTGCCGATCTGAACGACGACGTCGGACTCCTGGCAGGCCCTGTCAAGGTGCTGTCCGTTTATCGTCAAGTAGTCGCTCTTGTAGTACTTGACCTCCTCCTCGAAGACCTCGTAGATCGGGTTGGGATAGAGCAGGAAGTGGTTGAAGCCGTGCTGCGAGAGATTCTGGACACCGGTTACGTTGTCCATGCGGAAACCGTATTCGAGGTTTAGGGGCTTCTCGGCGTCGAGGATGACGTTGTCGGGTACCTCGATGGTCGGCGAGCTGCAGGTCATGTTGCCTTCGCCCTGGACCTCGCATTGAGAGACGAACATCTTCTCGTCGTAGTAGACGTACATCTGTGGGTGCTGGATGTAGCCGAGGTTCTTCCCGGTGACGGATATCCTTATGCCACCGGACGGGATGCCCTTGGGGATCTTCATCTGGCCGGCCACGCCGCTCTCGACGCTCTCGATCTTCGGGTCGTCGACGTACATGAAGAAACCGTCGTAGAGACGGTGACCACCGTCGAAGGTCATCTTGAGAGCGCCCTTGCGTTTCCGGTCGCTCGCGCTGGTCATGCAGAGCGCCTGGGTCGGCTCGGCGGAGATTATGTGACACGGCAGCTCGTCGATGTATGCGCGGATTTTGCTGCCGGCGTTCATATACTCGCCCGTTATCGTGACTATCGTTCCGCCGCTGAGCGGCCCGAACTTCGGCACGATCGAGGTGATGCGAGGATCGACGAACTGGAAGTCGTACTCGGATTGTCCTTGGTAGTCCTCGATCTTGACGATCACCGGGCCGCTTATCGTCTGCGGCTCGCCAGGACCGTCCACGCGGCAAACTATCTGCTTCGTGTGTACGTACAGCTCTGGGTATGGTTGGCACGGTATTCCCGCTACCGTTATTCCTCCGTAAATGTCCTGAAACGCGAGAGAGTAATAATGAAAATTTGGCCAACAACTTCGTAAATCTACATTAATAATACACAATATACAATGTTACATAAATATTTAATTTTTTCGTCTGAAAATTTTTTTGTATATTGTTGAAATATGTATAAATGTACCCTCGAAATTTCAGAAGGATCCCCAAAATAGTTTTCTTTAAAAAAATTTCCTTTTTTTCAGGCTGTCAAACTAGTTGTTCCCCTTAATTTGTTTTTGTGTCGTACCTTGAAAGTCTTGCCAAGATTGATCCCCCGAATGGTGATGTTGGTGTGGCCCTCCCAGGGCCCCATCATCGGCTCGAACGAGTGAACCTCCGGGTTGGGGCAGGTCTGGGTGCTGTTCAGCCACATCGTCGAGGACCTCTCACACTGGTCCTCGACCTCGCACCGGTCCGACGTCTGGCACCAGCCGCAGCCGTACTTTGGCGCGAGGGCCAGGCACATACCGCAGTTGTCGGCCATGTCGCGACACCTGTAGATGACCACGTGAATGTTGTCGGGATTGTCGAGAGGCTTCGAGCCGCCCCAGATTACCGCGAACGGCACGGTTATGTTGGGAGCTCGCGACGTGTATGAGAACTCGGTCTCCTCGCAGTATATCGTGTCGGCCAGTAGTCGTGCCTTCACACTGGTCACGCGACCCTCCACGTTGAACTGACAGACGAACCTCGTTTGCACGATGAATTGCTGGGAAATAGAGGAGAGGAAAAAAATAATAAATAACGACAGCTCACGTCAAGCGTTAATTCAGGGTAGGCGCGAACTGCTATGTACTACTCACCCCTATGATATGTACTTTGACTCGTATGACTTTCTTTATACCGGAAGACACGAGAATCTCCTGCGAGTCCGTCGCGTTTATGGTGGGGCAGAATCCTGGTCCGCTTCTGTAGCTCGGGCCCGTTCGCTGTGTGGGAAAATTGCGTGTGAACGATTCTGTTACTGTTTTAATTAACACTGAATTTCTATGCAATGTTCTTTTGAAACACCAAGTTGAAAAAGTTGACTTTTTATAACCAAAAACAAGACGAGCGATTCGCGAAAAAAGTACTTTTAAAGTACTTTACTTTAGTACTTTTGAGTATTTGTAGTAATTTTTGAGTACTTTTAGTACTTTTTTAAGTACTTTAAAGGAAAATAACTATTATCTTTTGATTTTGAGTTCATATCTCATAGTTACATTGGGTTTAAATTTATTTAAAAGAAAAATCCCACATTTTCATGAAGTTAAGGCGTTCCTATGCAAATTGGTATGCCAATCTAGCGGTAAAAAAATCCGGCGGACACTCACGCTAACACCAGTTACAAGGATGTCGTTCCTGCAGTTCTCGGCGGTGTCGTGAGTGCACCTGTGCCCGTCCACGCACCAATCGCAGGGGAACTTGGACGACACGCACTGCGTGCACGAGCTGTACGTGTTGCAGTCGAAGAAGGTGAAGTTGGTGGCCACGAGATCGGGCCCGTTGGTCATCCTCACGGACAGCTTCGCCGTGAAGTGATGCTGGCCCTGGGGGATGGGTGGCAGCAGGTCAGTTCTGGGTGTGGTGCAGTTAACGCCGAAGGACTTCCGGCTCGCATTGGTGATGAGGGTCTTGTCGAGGGCGGAGAACGCGCAGAGGAACTGGCCCTGGAGGGTCGGCAGGTTGTCGATTATCAGCTCGAGGGTCCTCGCGGTGGTGCGCTGGAGCTGATCCGGGGTGACCGTGGTGATGGTCGTGCACCTGCCGCTCTTGTAGGGGATCCAGTAGAGGATGTCCTTGGCTGCGTCCTGGCAGTCGCTCCTCAGGTTGCACTTATTCTCCAGCGAGCACCAGCCGCAGTAGGGATCCTTGGCTCCGAGACAGTCCCAGCAGGTTTTGTACACCGAGCACTCCTGGACCTTCACTTTCGAAACTTTCTTCTCCGTCAGCACGTAGAGGTTCATCAGCTGGGAGTCGAACAATAAATCCGGGTTAACGGTCGAATTGGCGTCGATCTCGAGGTCGCCGTATTCCAGCGCCAGTGTTCGGCTTTCCACCACCACCTGGAAAATCGAAAGGATTTCTGAATTATTCGTCGATTCTTCACTGTACGAGCTTCTGTAATCGCAGATTTCTTAGCTTGTGTTTTTCTATTTCAGTTTTATTTTTGTACGATCTAATCAACAAGCTCTATTAGAAGCTTATAAAAAAAAAAAAATTTTTTGAATTACACCGACAAAAAATTTCAACTGCGGGTATTACGACAGGGAATTATCGTAATCGACGTTATCGAATTATTCGAATATAATATAGAATTTTTTATCGTGCGGTAGCATCCGAGCCGCGGATACCTAAACGAAGGAGTTACCGTTAACTATCGAGAGTCTCGAGTAATACCGGTATTACCCCCGCTATGCTATTAATTCCATCTCCCCTCCGTACCCCTCAATTTGTCATTTTGCAACTGAATTCCCGGCGATTATCCCCGAGTGATTCCCCGGCGAGGATTTTCGGTATTTCGCAAACTGTCTTTGATGATTAGAGGAGCCCTAGGCCGCGAAATCGGCTCGGGAGTTTCTCACGAGCTCTCTGCTTCTCTCTCTCTCTCTCTCTCTTCCTCTACGCGATAATTAACGACGGCCATTGTGCCAGTTCGCGTTTGAAAAATTATAAGCCAAGTCTCGAGCCTGAGATTTTGTCACCCCGGGAGTGGATAATGCCGCCATGAACGCGGAGTGAATGACGTTAATAAAGAGATTCGAGGGCTCGGACGATTCACGAGGATAAAAAAAAAGGACCGACGGATCAACGACGGAGGAGTAAAAACGAGAGATGAGAAAGCAGAAGAGGGTTAGAGTCTATAGGATGTTTCAGAAGTAAACTGCTGACTGGGATAAAATTTTTATAATTGAAGCGGAGGAGTCTTCTCGGTTTAACGAGGAAAGAGTTGTAACGAGGCTCTTTGTTTTTACGAGACTCGAAAATTCCTCAGGGCCGGGCGGAATTTGTCCAACTTTGGAAATATGGGAATGTACATTTTGTTCGGTTTGTACGTACACTGAGCAAAATTTGTCGAACCGATTAATTTATCGAACGGTCACGTTGGAACAGAAATGTACATTTTTTTTTTTTCAATGATAAAGAGAAAATAAAAGGCCTCGCGTTCGCGGAGACAATCTCGCGGCATTGTTCCACAAATTAACAATGGGGCTATACAAGAGACGTTCGCAAGGCGCATTAACGCAATTAGCGCTTGATAGGTCGGTATCGGGAATGAGCAAACGAGACGTACGGAACCGAACGACCCTGACTAGGAAAGGTCACAGGGTCGTTCATCGGCTGCCGGAACTCCCCCCTTCGACATTTTTCAAACCTCTCGTCGTTCCTACGCGATTCTCCTCTCGTTCCGCTTTTTCCACGCTCGGCCCTCTTTTTATCGTAAAATTTTTTCCGAGCGAGTTTTTCCACTCGCGGTATCGAATCAATTTTACGCTCCCGGATCGCGAAATTCCATGGATATCTTTCTCTCTCTCTCTCTCGTTGTCCGAGTTTCTCTCTGGCGAGTCGTGGTCCGGCGATTTTCCTATTTGGCCAATCAGAGTTCGCACGAGCGAGAGAGAGAGAGAGAGAGAGTCTCTTAAATCGTTTGGGAGATTAACGTAAGAGGTCTTTTATGTCATGCTATGTATAGAACTATGGAGTCCGACTGGGTAGTTTGTAATGCGGAATTTTCGTGGACCGTCGATGACGGTCTTCCTTCCCAGCGTTCCCAGACTCGCTTTCTTTTGTACCGCGAAGCTTTTTCGGGACTTTTTGACCGAGGGGGAAAAACTCGCGGACAAAAGGAAAATAGTTGAATTAATTAAACTCAATTCCCGTCTCTCATCTTCGACCACTCCGTTTCTTTGACGCTTTCTGTTCTTTCTCTCTCTCTCTCTCTCTCTCTCTCTCTCTCTCTCTCTCTCTTCGACGTCGTCCGGCCGTCTCGTAATTTATTCAATCAGCGTAGTTCGGAGTCATTTTTTAATTAGAAACCTCCCGAGCCGGAGCCACCGAGAGGCTCCTCGCGTAAATAATCTTTGTTACGGCGCGTATTTACATGCTAATAATCGATTCCCATCTAGCTCGACGCACGTAGGTTTCAATAATAAGAATGGCCGCGTCGAGATATTCACAGCGTGAGTAATGGATGACACCGAATGAGAGAGAGGGGAGAGTTCTATACGGGCGATCTCTACACAGGGTGTGTGAAAAGTCGAGAGTCATTCGTCTCAATACCGTAAAGTGATTAATTTTTACGACCGCTCGGGCCTCTTCTCGCTCTCGTAATGAAAATCGACTGCGAGTTTACTGTCGTGGAGTAAACTGCCCACTGAACGGCCACCATTAACCGGTCAATGGATTTCTAAATTTCGATTCAGATTTTTCATTTCTAAACATCTCGTAGAATTTTATAATTGAAAAAATTGCTCACTAGTACTTCAGGTTATGATAAGCCCGGTGATTTCTGAATTTCGATTCAGATTTTTCAATTCTAAATATCTTCTCGTAGAATTTTTTAATTGAAAAAATTGCTCATTAGTACTTCAGGTTATGATAAGCGGAACGACTAAAAATGGACTTTGGAGTGGCGGGATTGCTCGAGCGTGTCGTCATCGTGCAGCGGGAAATCGCCGATGATTTTTTCGATGGAATAGGAGAAATACACGTAGTAGAAAATAATAGAAATAGAGAAGCCGAAAAAGGGAACGCCCTGGGCTCGGCGAATCGAGCTCGGCGCACTAATTGCGACTCTCGTGCTTTATCCGTAGAAAAAGCGAGAGGGAGAGAGGAGAGTTAGAACCAAAAGAGGAGGAGAGGATAGCGAGCGAGTGAATTAACGCTCAAATCGCAACGTACGATCCTCTCTATTCTTTTTTCTCGCGGTTTTAGCGTCACATACGTCTTTTAATCTGGTAACAAACGACGCACTTTCCGTACTGTTCGACTCGGATTCCACCCTTTTTTTTTCGCCAGCCCCCTCCCCCCCTCCCCCCTCTTTCAACAGACCCACCTACCCCTCTCGCGGAAATCTCGAAGGACCTAAATCATCCCCCGAAAGTGCGCCGCTGTTTTCGTGATTTTTCCACCCTCACCCCTCAATTTTTTCTCTTCTCTCTCTCTGTTTTCCCGTTCGGCGCGGACGAAACGTTGGGGGAGAGAGGGGAGGGCAATTTCTCGTCTAGCGAGAATTACGCTCGCGTCTACGTAATGGCCGCTGCTCGCGCCGCGCTCTCGCTCTCCTACTGAATTATATCGACCGAGATGGCCCCGTAGGCGACTTTGCTCGCCCGAACACGTACGCCCCTTAATTTTGTTTCACCTCGCCTCCACTCGTGCGCGCTCCCTCTCTTGTCTCGCGCTGCAAACTCGCCGCTAGACGAGAGAGAGAGAGAGAGCGCATGTGTTCCGCGGTACACGCCCGAATCAATTAGAAATTCGATTTTCGCCCATTCATTATTATAACGACACGTACATATAACGCGCGTTCGCGTTTAGGCGAGCGGACACGGCCGCGGGAATTTCGGAATCGAAATCAATTTACCGAATGTCGGATATAATGTCGGCAGCGAATTTTCCGTTTATTAATTCTCGCCGTTTCGAGAGAGCCGACTGCCGAACGATTATCGATTCCATTATACGCGCTTCTTTAATTCGCGCGCGATGCGCGCTTTATCGATGTTTAAAAATATACGGCTTGCAAAAATTGGAGAGACAGTTATAACTTTCAAATAATAAAAAAAAAAAAAAATTGGCTGAATACTCAAATTCAATTGATTTAGTGATTTTAATTGAATCTTCCTGTTTAAAATGATCACTTCCTCAATTCGATTCTATGATTTTTTATTTGAAAAAAAGAAAAAAAAATAACGAGTGGCCCCTTAATATTTAAAAATATACAGCTTGAAAAAATTAAAGAGACAGTTATAACTTTCAAATAGTCAGAAAAATTGGCTGAAAACGATAAAATTCAATTGATATTCTAATAACGAGTGTCCCGTTAATTTTTCTGAGTAGAATATTCAATAAAAATATACAGCTTGAAAAAATTGAGAGGAAAGTTTAATTTTTAAACGACTTGGCTATAAATCAAATTCAGTCGATATAGTGATTTTAATTGAATCTTCCTCTTAAAGATGATTGCTCGATTCGATTCTACGATTTATAAAAAAGAATAACGATCTTTACGACGAAGAATAACGGATTTGAAAAAAAAAAAGAAATAACGAATGTCCCCGTAATATTTTTGAGTAGAATATACAGCTCGCGATTACAGTTCGCGTTTCTGTGTCAATCGAACGGCCGATACTCACTCGGATACCGATTGATTCGAAACTCGATTTCCAGCCTCGCGCCAGTTTCGACCTTTTTCATCTCGCGCCATATTTTTTCCCCGCGATCGCATCGGGCAATCGATGTTCGCCGAATTGCTCCGTGTTCCACAGAGAGTGCAGAAATTTTTTCCTCCCTCCCCCTCAATTTTTTTTAACGTTGATTGCGAACGGTGGGAAACTCACTTTCCCGAAGTACGATGAACCGAGAGTTCGCGGAAAAGTCCACAAAAGTGTCATTCGGAATCAACGTTCCTCGGAGTCCGAGCCCGCGGATTCGGCGAGTGAAGAAGGGCGTGGGTGAGAGGGGGAGGGGGAGGGCAGCTGGTCAAACAGGAACTCGCCCCAAACTCGAACGGATGCCGGTGAGGCACGAAATTTTTCCGATTGATCGCGAATATGTAGCCAACGTATGCCGGGAATTCGTAATTTTTTTTCCACCCCCCCCCCCCCCTCAGGCTCGATAGATTAAACAATTGCTCATTTATTCTTTTTCATTCCCGTTATAATTCCTCTTTTATCGAGTCCAAATTTATTACACTCGCGCTCGACGAATTTCAACGCGTCGGCTGCTACCAATTTTTCAGCTTCAATTTCATATCACGATTTATACTTTATCGATTGGATTCTCTGGTTACTGTACGTCTTGTATTTTTTTTTATTTTTTTTCGACGAAAAATTCGGACGGTCCCGGAATTTCGTATCGCGAAAGAATTATCAATTATTCGCCCGTAATGCAGTTTCGGTAAGTGCGCGATTTGTCGTGGGAATAAATTCGGTATCGACTGAGCAACGAGCCCGGTTACGTAAATGGCGAGGGAGAAATTTCTGCTAGAAGAAATATTTTCAACTCTTCCGTAAAAAAAGGAAATATTTCAAGTTCTCGAATCGCGGAATCAGTCAGCTCCCTCCGGCGCAGCGACATATCCGTCGACCCATTTTTCACTCCTATACCTCGATTTCGTTTTGTTTCCTTCGTTCCTTTCTGCTTCGAGTGCCATTCATCCGCGAGTTTTAATCGAAACGACCCGACGTCGGTTTTCCGTGCGCGGATCGACATCGGAGTCGTTGAAGAGCGAGGAGGGGAGGAGGGGAAGGAGAGAGATATGGCGGAGAAATTTTCGGATCGGTCGTCACGGTCCATCGTGGCCTCGCTAACGTCGCACGCTCGTCCAGCTACAGGCCGTTCAAAATTCGGCCGATCGAATCGAGAATACTTTTTTTTTTTTGTAATTATTTTGTTGCTCTAATTGGGTCATTAACCACTTGCCATACTTTGACGACCGAGACTCGTCATAATTTTTTATTCCAATTTATTGATTCTGTTATTTAACTTCTTGTTATTATCTTATTTTTAATTCATTCATTTTTATTTTTCTTTTTTTAATTTGTATGTTTCATTCCACCGAACAAAATGTTTATTTCTGTTTCAAATACATATTAACTAGTCGACAAATTTTTATTCTCGGTGTAATTTTGATTTTATAGATAATTTATTTTTTGGAGTCTCTAGACAAAATTTTCACGAGAAGAGTAACAGGATCGGTTTTAGCTCATTTTTCACTCAACGAAATTGAAACGAAGCGACAGAGTTTACTTCTGAAACGGCTGGTACGAGTTTGAGCGGAACGCGGGGGGTCGCGATTGGAAAAACGCGAAACAAAAGGCAAAATTCGAGCGAGCGAGCTCGCCGCCGCTGACAAATTCAATGACGTATATCCGAATTTGATCTCGTTCGGTGCAAAACGCCCGTGGAATGAAAGGAAACGAGAAGATTGCCGATTCTCGAGGGTGAGCTCGAATTTTCGATATCGCGTTTTCCAGTTTTCCACCGTAACGGGAAGAACAAAAACTAGACGCGTTTTTTTTCCCCCACCGCTAATCATTTTACCCGATCACCGAGCGAGGGAACCGAAAAAAAAAACCTTTCCAGAGGGAGAAAGAACGAAGGCGAGTTTGGGAGGGCAAAAAGAATTTATATACACATTTCGAGAGAAATACCGAAGAAGAATGATCTCTCGTATTTCCAGAGAGACATTTATATATCCGATGCGCGGGTGCATCGCGCCGTGTTCCATCTCGATTCGTCGGGAGTCGAGATAACTCGCGCGAGTCGTGCATACCGGGTGTCGAAAAATTCGCTGCCAAAAATTTCAATATTTCCAAACCAACAAATTTTTTCTCGAAACAAATAAATAAACAATAAATAAATTTACGTTCCACACGAGTCGAGCATACCGGGTGTCGAAAAATGTGGATATTTTCAAATCGACAAATGTTTTTTCGAAACAAATGATAAATAAATAAATAAATTAACGTATCTCACGGATTTCCGTCTCGCGAAGAATTCGCATGTAAATGAACTTTGCCAGCGACCAATTGGACCGTACGGCCGAGCGTACGAGTGCAAATTAATGTAATGGACGTCGTTAGTGCGAGAGAGAGAGAGAGAGAGAGAGAGAGAGGGGGGGTCAGTCCCCGTCTCTCCCGGCCTCTTCATCCCGCGCAACTACTCGTCGTCGAAATGTTTCACGGATACGACTAGGACCCTCGGGCGCTGATTTGATTTGATGCGAAAGGGGAGGGAGACTAAAGGTCCCGGGCAAATACAAATTAAAGTGTTTTTATGACTCGAGCGTCGAGATTGAATTTTCCCTTCTTCCTCCTCTCTCTCTCTCTCTCTCTTTTTCGTTTAATTTTATTTTATTTCATCCACCCCGCGCCCTCTCGATTTCTGAGAACATCGAACGTTGCACTCTTCGTACCTTTTTTCGCATCGATGAAGCAAGAAAAACTCCCGCTATTCTCCTTTTTTTTCCTTGTTTATTTTTAATTCTATCGGACAGAGCCAGACAGTGCCCCCCCCCCTCTCTCTCTCTCTCGGTAGGTGATATACAGTCGTCGAGTGGGGTGGATAGAAGTACTTCGCGATATGATCGATAAAATGGAATTCACGCTAATAAAGGAAATACTGGCGGACGTCGGTACGCGTTCCGGCTTCGATCGGTGTATAAAAATAAAAATAAAAAGAAAAAAAGAAAGGAAGAATATAACGAGACGGGGAAGGAAGGGCAGAGAAGAGTGAACGGAGGAAAACGAGGGAAGGTTTTAACGCCTTACTTTATAGAGTGTAAAAAAAATGACATAAACCGCGCGGAACAGGGAATTCCCCTTTTTTTATTTAACCCGGTGGAAAAAAAAGAAAAGAAAAATCGAAAAATACGGGGTCAGCGAGAGATGAGCGGGCCTGTAGCGGCTCGTGTGCGGGAAAGCGATTCGAGCCCGGGACGCGTGTCTCTGTCGCGTGTCAGTAGCGTTATTGTCCCGACATCCGGGGAACCGTTAATCGCGCTTCGTGAAAGCTTCCCGCATGTAAAATATAGTACGCGAGCGTACACATTATCGCGTTCGCTCCGAGTTTGGCGAAAATGCTCCCTCTCCCTCTCTCGCTCACTCGGGCGCTCTCTTTATCCGCCACAGCCGCAAACCGGTACTTATATGTCCACGTTCCGCGGAGCCCGGACGCGAAAAATGCGCCCGAAGCCGGAATTCGCGTTTCGCCGGGTGCAGCGTTATGCACCCTCGCGTATGCAAATTTTTCGGGGCAGAAGGAACGGAATTTTTGGTCGATTCGCGATTCCATTTACTCTTTTTTGAATTGAAATAGTAAAATTTATACATATGTACATATACATAAGTATTGCACTCAATGAATCTTTTATCTGCAGTATGAAGAATATGAAAAATGAATTTCAATAAAATCAACGTCAGAGAAGAGTATTTCGTAATTTCGATATCGAAAAATCGAAAGGAAACCTTCGACTACAATGGCAGTCATTTATATCGTTCGGACGTGTTTCTTTTTTTTTTTTTCTTCTTCTTTTCACAACGTTCACTCTCGATGATTTTTCCCCGGCGTTAATTCGATCTAATCGAGAATCGATCCGACTCGCTCGAAGGGAAAAGCCGCGCGTGGGCGAGAGACCGGGAGAACTCCGGGATGACGAAACGCAGCGAGTCGTGCGTACTCGTCCGTTCGACGAGCCCGAGAGAGTCAACGTCAATTACGCGGATTGAGCAACAAGTTTTGACGCGCCGGATAGGAGCAACTTTGAGAATTCCGTCGATGCGCGTAGGTACGCGCTCGCGAGGCGTTTATCGCGATTTACGAGACGACGCGGGACATGACAAGAAAAAGAAATATGAATTTCCTATGCGCGCCGTAAATGGAAAGAAATATCCTCGACGAAAAATTTCGAAAGAGGCGGAATAACTCGGACGAGGCATCGGCGGGTTTCACCGAGAGACGAGCTGAATTCCGACAAAGGCGTAACGAAGCCCGGGCTCACGCAAATTAACGTCAAACAAGCACTGCTGTAACTGACGTAAAACTCGCGGAGACTCGACGTATGGGTAACTCTGAAAGACTCCAGAAGCTCGGGAGGGAGGGAGAGAGAGAGAGAGAGAGAAAACGAGACGAACGCCGGGACCGGGTCTGGGCAAATATTTGATTCGGGTTAGCCAAATTTGCTCGTCTCGAGTGCGGGAGGCTCGCGAGAGAGGAAGAGAGAGAGTCCGGCTAGCGTTATTTTTTCCCTCGCGGCCTCTCGCGATTCATAACGGCCGTGGCGAGCCCCGAAAAATATACATACACAAATAGAAAATTTTCGGGGGGATAGAGAGAGAACGTTTTCCCGGAAAAATATGCCGTATTAACGTAAATAAAAACCCAACGATCCGGCCACTCGCCATTCAACAAAAACGAAGTGAATGTTTCAAAAGCGACGAATTGCGGTGTTCGTTAGCGCCGTTTGTGGTTAAATTCGCGAGCCGAGATTGCCGAGGGATCGAGTTTCGCGCTACGAGCGATTAATTGGTTAATCGAGCCCGGTAATTTCAGCGCTGGTCATTTTTCGTTCCCTGCTTCTTTGAGGATTCTAATTCACGAGGGTCCTAATCATTGAAAAAAAAAAGGTTCCTCCTCAAAAAAAAGTAAGAACTACTCAATCTAGAATAATTGTACTTAAGCTGAAAATGATTAAATAAAATCAGATAAAGTTATTCAAGATAGCTTCATGATTTGAGGAGTCTACATTTGAATTTCTATATATTTTTATTCGCCTAATATTTATTTGTATACGCTCAAACAAATATCGAGTACATTCAATTAAGTTTGAGATAAAGATACTAATTTTATTCTACACAATATTTATACTGAATAATTCAATTTATCAAGCAATACATTTATTTCTATTTTCAAACAAATATCAAGTAGCTTCGAGAAATTTTTCTTCACAGCGCACTGAAAACAAAAATTTGTTCAATTTACTTAATATTTGTTGTCTCGGTTATGTTAATTTCATTTCAAACTACATTTATTTCTACAATCGAGTAGCTTCGGCAAATTTTTCTTCTCGGTGCGACTATTTTCGAACTGGCAGTCGAACATTGAGCGATTTTGAAAGCAACCGTGGCAGAAGTGCGTAGGCGCTCGTTTACGTTCCCGCGGTGTGTAAGCCGGCTGTTTTTTGTAATACCGGCGCCAGGAGCTCGATAGCTCGTTTCTCTCGTAATATCCCGGCTCTCTCGCGAGGCTTTCGCAACGATTAGACGCGCGTAGAGCGCGACAACCCCCGTGCGAGCGCTCGCTCGCTACCGCGCCGGCGGCGATCTCCTTGAGACACTTATTCCCGATTTTCCACGTCCCGGCGCCGTCCTTCTCGGCCCACTTTCGTTATTTGTTATTGTAATACGCGCCGACTCGCCGCACACACAGAAAAAACGGATTACTCGAATCAAGAAAGTTATGCGGAAGAAATATACTTTCCAATATCAAGTCTTTTCTTCTTTCCCGAGTGAAGAAATAAATTTTAAAAACAATAGTTGTGAATTTCTTGATCCAAGAACGTGTGTCCTTGAAATAAGTCAATATATTCTTCATTCAAGAAACTATTACTTACTATTATTATTTTTAAACTATTTTTTTTTCATTTGACATTTGACATTTTATTTGTGAGAAATAATTATCTTAGGATAAAACAAAATAGATTTGGTTCAAGTGTGGCAATACTTGATTCAAGAAAATAAATTCTCAATTCAAGAATTGAATTTTCTACTAATATGGAGAAATTATTTTCTTGACGACGGAATTTTTCTTTCTTCCGCATAACTCTCTTGAATCAAGTATATATTTCTTGATTCAAGTGATCCTTTTTTTCTGTGCAGTGCAGAAACTGAAAAATCGAACTCGAAAAAATACACGCAAACTATTTTTTTTCCCCCACCGTGAATGCATTAAATATCTATAAATATTTCGCCGCGTGCGCGAAATATGGAAAATGAAAAAGTTTTATCGGCGATGGCGGTGATTTTTCTCTTCCTCTCCTCTCTCATTCTACCCAGTATAACATAGAAGAATAAAAAATACAGGAGCGCGAAAAGCCCGATACAGGTGTAGCGTTATAACGCGAGAGCGAAATATTTAATTTTTGTGTACGCACTGGACATTTTCCTCTTGTAAAACGTCCGCGCGGGGGGGTGAAAATTGTTTAAAAAAAACGTGTGTAGACAAAAAGGGAAAAATGAATGGAGAAGCCGTCGCATTGAAATCGCGACAGCGACGAGACGGATTGTCCGCTGAATTAAATTCTCTTTTTTTTTATCATCGCCCCTCTCTCTCTCTCTCTCTCTCTTCTAGTTTTATCTCCACTTTTTTCCTTGGTATTTTCCCACGCGCTTTTGTCCCGGACGTCACCCTCGAGCGTCGATCCTTTTCGTTATCTACTCTGCAAAGCGCGTAATCTCGCCTGTGTAAATTAATATTCACGCTGACTGAGTATACATTCGCGTATAGGGTGTCCCGAGAATAGCGCGGAAAACCCGAGCCGGGAGTTAACGAGGAACGTACGGACGGATGCACTCGGAGGAGAGAGAGAGAGAGAGAGAGAGAGAGAGAGTCGAAAAATTTTCGCGAATGAAGAAAATAGCGGCGCGATTTTCGTGGAAAATTCGCGGCGGTGGGTAGAAGTCACGTAGACGGTAGCGAGACGCGAGCCGCGTGAGGGAGGGGAGGGTCTACTTTTTATCCGGCCGCAATTTCACATACAAACGTTCACCTCGCGGTACGATAATTCCGGATCGGACGTAAAATCGGCACTCGATTCTCTCGCTCTCACCCTCTCTTTCTCTTGCTCCTCCCTTGCCGTCTCTTTTCATCGCGGCGCGTTTATTCCGTCGACTCGAAAGCAAATTGGACCTGCCCGCAGCTCTCGCGAGCAGAGTCGTGTGTACACACGTATACTTTATATTATACGTAGAGGCGCGCGCGTGTTGCGAGCGGAGCGTAGGTGGAGCCTTCGTGTGTACTTTATTTTTCTGCCGAACGAGAGGGAGAAAGAGAAAGAGAGGGAGAAAGAGAGCGAAAACAATTTCAGCTCTTGAAGCTTGTTTCCGCGCGAGAGAAGAGAGCGAGCAAGAGAAAGAGCGAGAGAGAGAGAGAGAGAGAAGTCTCGGTGCCATTAAACGCAACGCGCGAGCCAAAGGAATTCCAAAGGCCGAGCTTCGTCGTCGCGCGAATTCGTTTCTGGAAGGACGACGACGGAGAGTTTTAGCGTCCTTCCAGCCCGCGTACGCTGGATGTCCCCCTCCCCCCCCCCCCTCTCCGAGCGATGTTAACCGCGCTGGAAATAATAAACGATCGCTCTATAGAGCGCAAAGTGTCGAGAGAGCGAGAGAGATGCGTATATACATGTAGACTCGTACATAGCATATTTATACCTTCGAGGGCCGATGAAACTGTGAAATACGCGTCTTTGTTCGCGAGAGGTACCCGCGAGTAATGGGATTCGAGGAGTAATTTCGTTACGCTCGCGACTAATGGGATTCGAAAGTAATTTCGTAATGCAAAAATTTATAATTTTTTCCCCTCCTGCATTCCTCGCTTTTTTCGCTCCGGATCTTTTTTTTTTCCATCCTTCTCGCGTATTTCTTCTTCTCGAGTTCTCTCTGCGATCCTAATTGTTCGACACGTCGATCCCGCCGAGGGAAAATGAGTTCTCTCGCTTCGAGCCGAGAGAGGGAAAGAGAGAAAGTATGGAATTCGAAGTTGACTCAGCGCTCGCGAAACGAACGACGACACGGTGCCTCCTTTGTCTCGGCATTCCGTGGAAAAGTGGCTCAGTCACCCCCCCCCCCCCCTCCTCTCGCTCCCTCAGGAAGGAGTGTGGAATTTCGGGCGGGAATGAGAAGACGAAACTCGCGATCTACGGGGTGCCCATTAAGCACCTGCACTTTGAGCGCGTAATTTCGAATTTTTGCCTCGTCAATTACCCCCGCACCCCTAACGCGTTACGCCAAAAAGTTTAAACAATAAAACTCGCCACTCGAAAATTTATATCGTAAAAACACGAAAGGCCGTTAATGGAAATTAATATTCAGCGAGTGTTAATTCGGATTCAACAGTGAGAAAATTTCCGAGACACCGTGTACAAAATTCCGCTCGCTGTACGCACTAGTGGTCCGGTTATAATCGTCGTTTTAACGGTACGTTAACCGCGACGCGACGTAAATTCAGGCTCGATATCTCGATTTGAATTTCCGCGAGGTTGAAGGGGGTTGCGATCGTCGAAACTTTCCCCCAGGTGGTACCTCGCGGATCGTGCCTGCTCGCGAAACTTATTTCGCATTAACGTCGGTTAACGACGCCCCCCCCCCTCTCTCTCTCTCTCTCTCTCTCGGTCGGAATGAATTGCAGATGAGGGAAACGCTGCGGCGGGATTATACCGTTTGAAGTTGAGCGGCACGTTGGACCTCCAGGACTCTCTCTCTCTCTCTCTCTCTCGCTTCCTCCGCACTAGCGGTTAGAAAATTAATTAGTCGCTCGAATATTCGCTGACTGATCGCGGTTAAAATCGAGTTTCGCTCCGAAGCCCGATTTAAAACGAAATTGCCCGTCCTCCGGTACGTTCCTGTTAAGGTCCCGGGGATTACCATTGTTTCGGTTTATACGATCACGCGAATTTTCTTACGTAGAGCGGCAGGGGG